>CM061914.1:152342789-152598038 GCA_031002005.1 Vandiemenella viatica | reverse complement strand
GTTTCAGAATAAAAGCGTCATTTGCTTCTTCTTTTTTTTTCAACTGGCTAGGCAAGTTTTGTATATTGGGTATCAGCAAATTTTTTTACTTTTTATATATTAAGTATGAGTGTAATTATTCAAGATAATTTTTAAGTCGCGTTGCCATGAAATATTGAAAAAAATTTAAGATACCATTAAATCAGGACACCCCCGCCCCCCTTTAATTAAATACTTAGGTCCCATCAGAGTAAATTTGAGGTTGAAAGAAAGACATAGACAAATATCATAATTTCAGAGAATCATTATAAATAAATCAATACTTGCAGCTTTTTAACGAAAAAGTGGTGTAGTACTCTCTTGCCTCATGACTGGCTGAAAACAGAACTCTCCTTACATATCATCAGCCTGGCGAGATAGAGGGTGTGCAAAAGATGGCATGTTTTTACCATACACCACCTGTGGAATCTAAGTACGCCAGTCCTATGTGATAAAAAATCGAGTCACGCTAAGCACAGAACATGCCTGAGACCATCGCCTGTGACCAAGGTGGAGATATAGAAGATTTACACACTCCCTTATAGAAGAAATCCAGTGCACTATTCCTAATTCTTTCACCAAGATCCACCTCTAGCCTCATCGCCAACATACCCACAACACTTCCCCAAACTTCATTCTGTTTTCCAATGATTCCCACTCCAATCCCTGATCAGTTACCTTTTTTTCGTGCGTTAAAGTAAACCAAAAATTCGCAGAGTCTTCTGCTAATCAGTAGCCAGGTACCAAAATGTCCATTTAAGGTCGTTCTACTGCAGTTTTCCAGGAAAATTCTCCCCTTTTCCAGGAAATTATTTTTCAATAAATCAGGACCCAGGGGAGTTCTCCATTCGGTTTAAAATGTTCCCATCTAACGCCAACCTTCGGATTCAGGACCAAGTGTGACATTTGTTTATAATTGCATGCTTCATCCAACTAACCACGATAAAAGTGACATAATGCCCTTAGCTAACTTGGTCATCAAACAGACATCATAACCCACATTTTCATAGAAGACCCCCACACATCGACAAGTATCCATAGGTGCAGACACTAGTTCTATTGCGCCGAAGATAGTACCCACGCTTGAATTGTCGTAAATTGTTAGATCAAAGTGGGTGTTTGGATATTTTATCCACTCAGGCCTCATCATCTAAAGTCTAATGCCAGATTGTGGTCATTGCCAACTTAGGCTCCATACACCACTCAGAATTATTCCTCCAATATCCATTCTAACAGCATTATACACCACATACAGCCCCTGACACTCTTCCAATCTCCCAATGACATCCAGTCCAGTTCCTTTATTAAGGCACTTGTTGAATATTTTCCACTAATAAATCTAGCTGCCATATTTTGCACCTTGCATTTGATGTACTAAAAATGTGGACTCCATACTACACTATTTACAAACAATGGTCTGATTGTGGGTTTGTATCCAAGTCCTTCGCTTCTCTGGTACATTCCCTCATCACCCTCTCTGTTAAATGATTTTTATGTAGTGAAAAACGTGAGAAACACAATTCGTATGCCAACACAACCGGCAGTAAACTGTAAAGAGTACAGTCAAATGGGAGATTGCCTAAGCCCTGAAGCAATGGTTAGAAGCACACGTTGATGGTGAGCATAATTCTATAACCATATAACCGAGCGTGGTGGTGTAACGGATAGCGTTCTGGCCTCGCATTCGGGAGGACGGCGGTTCGAATCCCCGTCCGGGCATCCAGATTTCGGTTTTCCATGGTTTCCCCAAATCACTCCAGGTGAATGCCGGGATGCTTCCTTCAAAAGGCCATGGCCGAATTCCTTCCCATTCCTTGCCCCCATCCTTTCCCGTCTCTAAAGACCACGTTGTTAAAAAGGGACGTTAAACTGTTACAAAAAAAAAAATATAACCATATATTTTAGACTCAAATTAACAGAGGAAGTAGACACACGCACACACTTGTACATACATACAGCGAGGTCGACAGAACTAACAGCAAGCATCATGGAAACGATGAAGTGGGGGCAGAATTGTCGTTACCACTGATTAACTGGACAGAACTATCGTTACCAAAATCATCAGACAGACGAGGTATCACCATACTTACGCTTACATGCACAAAGAGAGACGCAGATACACATGTCCAAGACTACAGAGAGTTCAACACAACTACCGGTACCAATCATGGAAACAAAAAAGTGGTGTAGTACTCTCTTGCATCATGACTGGCTGAAAAACAGAAGTCTCCTTACATATCATCAGCCTGGCGAGATAGAAGGTGTGCAAAAGATGGCATGTTTTCACAATAAACCTAAGTGTTTATACCATAAATAGTGTTCATCACGCCCAGTTGATTACATTTACCATCAACACGTCTCTCCCACACCGCAACCATTTCTACCATTCAGTAAAAAAAGTGACGCAGGTACCATGAGTTGCAATAGACACTTGACCATCAGGTCGCACCCACAAATCCATACATCTCAATACACTAGCACAAACAAACATAAGTGGAGGGACAGCAAAATCATTCGTCCAGACAGACGTGTTTATAGAAAGTATCACCATATTTACGCATACAGACACAGAGAGAGACGCATATTTCCATGCCTTCAGCAAGCTAGACACAACAACCAGCCCAATCATGGCGACGAAAAAGTGGGGTAGAACCCCCATGACTCATAACTGACCAAAAAATCATCAGTAACATATGTTCCAGGTACCATACTCTTCACATCAGCATCATCTCATTTATCTCACACTATAGACCTCACTATCATCCAGTATCATGTGTGCTAGGTACAAAACTGTTTATATCAGCACCACCACGTGTATCCCACACCTAAGCCTTTTCTGCCATTCAGTAACATGTACCACGCGTAGCAGTAGACATCTGGTCATCAGACAGATATCATAACTCCCATATTCATACTAGGTCTCAACCAAAAATCTGTACGTCACCTCACACAAGCAAGGTATCACCACATTTACGAAAAAAACACACAGAGATAGAGACGCATACACACGTTCATTTCCAGGCCTACAGCGATCTCGACTCAACAACTAGCCCAATCATGGCAACGAAAAAGTGGAACAGAACACCCATGACTGGCCAAAAATCATAGAAAGACACACATACATACACACTAACATGTCAATGCATTCAAACAATTCCATTCATCACCACACATAACTGGAGGAAAAACTGAAGAGTTACAGGATGTGTGAAGTTTGAAATCACAGCCACATCTCTCCCACACCGCAACCCTTTCTGTCATTTAGTAACATGTGACCCAGGTACCATGAGTTACAATAGACACTTGTCTATCAGACAGATATCATAACCTCCATATTCATACTAGGTCTCACCCACAAACCCATACGTTCCACACAAGCACAAACATATGGGAGGAACAGCAATTCATACGTCCAGATAAATGAGTTTAAGGAAGGTATCACCATACTTACGCACACAGACACATATATCCATGCCTACAGCGAGCTCAACACAACAACGAGCCCAATCATGGAAAAGAAAAAGTGGGACAGAACCCCCATGGCTCAAGACTGACGAAAAAAAATCATCATTAACATGTGTTCCAAGTAACAAACTCCTCACATCAAAATCATATCATTTAACTCACACTACAGACCTCTCTGCCATTCAGTATCGTTGGTAATATGTACAAAGCTGTTCACCACCTCTATCCCACGCCACAAGCCTTTTCTGCTATTCAGTAATATTTGCCCCACGTACCACGAGTATCAGTAGTCACATGGTCATCAGACAAATATCATAACTCCCATACTCATACTAGACCTCACACACAAACATAACTGACCAAAAAACCATCAGACAGACGTTAGAGTGTGTGCAAAGGATGACATGTTTTTGCCATACACCTCAGTACTTATCACATTATCAATTAATTACATCAACACATAGGTAGCCAGTCATTGTGAAATCTCAAAGTCGAATATAATCCTATCGTGATAGACACACAGCCACATAGGTGGCTGTGAGGAAGGGTGGCCACCTCCCGCCGCGCCCGCCTGGGCAGGTTCACCCAAAATTTGTCTTTGATGAGCTTCTATTAACTGACGAGCACCGAGGTTTGTGGCAAAGAAATGAAACATTTCGCACATCCTGTAGCTATTCAGTCTGGACCTAGGGTGTTTCAGTCCTTTTCCTCCAGTTACGTGTATGTGTGTGTTGATATATGGTAACTGTGTGTATGCATGGACATGTGAGTGTGTGTATGTGTGTTTTTCTATGTGGTTGTGTGTCTATCACGATAGGATTCTATTCGACTTTGAGATTTCACAATGACTGGCTACCTAGGGTGTGTTGATGTAATTAATTGATAATGTGATAAATACTGAGGTGTATGGCAAAAACATGTCATCCATTGCACACACTCTAACGTCTGTCTGATGGTTTGTTGTGAGTGCTTGTGTGTGGTGATGTATAGATTAGTGTGTGAGACCTAGTATGAGTGGGAGTTATGATATTTGACTGATGAGCATGTGCCTACTGATACTCGTGGTATGTCGGACAAATATTACTGAACAGCAGAAATGGCTTGTGGCGTGGGATAGAGGTGGTGCTGATCATGTGAACAGCTCAAAGAAATGAAATATTTCGCTCATCCTGTAACTATTCAGTCTCGACCTAGGGTGTTAGTCATCTGTGTGTATGCATGGACATGTGAGTGTGTGTCTTTCTATGTGGCTGTGTGTCTATCACGATAGGATTATATTCGACTTTGAGATTTCACAATGACTGGCTACCTATGTGTTGATGTAATTAATTGATAATGTGATAAGTACTGAGGTGTATGGCAAAAACATGTCATCCTTTGCACACACTCTAACGTCTGTCTGATGGTTTTTTGGTCAGTTATGTTTGTGTGTGAGGTCTAGTATGAGTATGGGAGTTATGATATTTGTCTGATGACCATGTGACTACTGATACTCGTGGTACGTGGGGCAAATATTACTGAATAGCAGAAAAGGCTTGTGGCGTGGGATAGAGGTGGTGAACAGCTTTGTACATATTACCAACGATACTGAATGGCAGAGAGGTCTGTAGTGTGAGTTAAATGATATGATTTTGATGTGAGGAGTTTGTTACTTGGAACACATGTTAATGATGATTTTTTTTCGTCAGTCTTGAGCCATGGGGGTTCTGTCCCACTTTTTCTTTTCCATGATTGGGCTCGTTGTTGTGTTGAGCTCGCTGTAGGCATGGATATATGTGTCTGTGTGCGTAAGTATGGTGATACGTTCCTTAAACTCATTTATCTGGACGTATGAATTGCTGTTCCTCCCATATGTTTGTGCTTGTGTGGAAACGTATGGGTTTGTGGGTGAGACCTAGTATGAATATGGAGGTTATGATATCTGTCTGATAGACAAGTGTCTATTGTAACTCATGGTACCTGGGTCACATGTTACTAAATGACAGAAAGGGTTGCGGTGTGGGAGAGATGTGGCTGTGATTTCAAACTTCACACATCCTGTAACTCTTCAGTTTTTCCTCCAGTTATGTGTGGTGATGAATGGAATTGTTTGAATGCATTGACATGTTAGTGTGTATGTATGTGTGTCTTTCTATGATTTTTGGCCAGTCATGGGTGTTCTGTTCCACTTTTTCGTTGCCATGATTGGGCTAGTTGTTGAGTCGAGATCGCTGTAGGCCTGGAAATGAACGTGTGTATGCGTCTCTATCTCTGTGTGTTTTTTTCGTAAATGTGGTGATACCTTGCTTGTGTGAGGTGACGTACAGATTTTTGGTTGAGACCTAGTATGAATATGGGAGTTATGATATCTGTCTGATGACCAGATGTCTACTGCTACGCGTGGTACATGTTACTGAATGGCAGAAAAGGCTTAGGTGTGGGATACACGTGGTGGTGCTGATATAAACAGTTTTGTACCTAGCACACATGATACTGGATGATAGTGAGGTCTATAGTGTGAGATAAATGAGATGATGCTGATGTGAAGAGTATGGTACCTGGAACATATGTTACTGATGATTTTTTGGTCAGTTATGAGTCATGGGGGTTCTACCCCACTTTTTCGTCGCCATGATTGGGCTGGTTGTTGTGTCTAGCTTGCTGAAGGCATGGAAATATGCGTCTCTCTCTGTGTCTGTATGCGTAAATATGGTGATACTTTCTATAAACACGTCTGTCTGGACGAATGATTTTGCTGTCCCTCCACTTATGTTTGTTTGTGCTAGTGTATTGAGATGTATGGATTTGTGGGTGCGACCTGATGGTCAAGTGTCTATTGCAACTCATGGTACCTGCGTCACTTTTTTTACTGAATGGTAGAAATGGTTGCGGTGTGGGAGAGACGTGTTGATGGTAAATGTAATCAACTGGGCGTGATGAACACTATTTATGGTATAAACACTTAGGTTTATTGTGAAAACATGCCATCTTTTGCACACCTTCTATCTCGCCAGGCTGATGATATGTAAGGAGACTTCTGTTTTTCAGCCAGTCATGATGCAAGAGAGTACTACACCACTTTTTTGTTTCCATGATTGGTACCGGTAGTTGTGTTGAACTCTCTGTAGTCTTGGACATGTGTATCTGCGTCTCTCTTTGTGCATGTAAGCGTAAGTATGGTGATACCTCGTCTGTCTGATGATTTTGGTAACGATAGTTCTGTCCAGTTAATCAGTGGTAACGACAATTCTGCCCCCACTTCATCGTTTCCATGATGCTTGCTGTTAGTTCTGTCGACCTCGCTGTATGTATGTACAAGTGTGTGCGTGTGTCTACTTCCTCTGTTAATTTGAGTCTAAAATATATGGTTATATTTTTTTTTTTGTAACAGTTTAACGTCCCTTTTTAACAACGTGGTCTTTAGAGACGGGAAAGGATGGGGGCAAGGAATGGGAAGGAATTCGGCCATGGCCTTTTGAAGGAAGCATCCCGGCATTCACCTGGAGTGATTTGGGGAAACCATGGAAAACCGAAATCTGGATGCCCGGACGGGGATTCGAACCGCCGTCCTCCCGAATGCGAGGCCAGAACGCTATCCGTTACACCACCACGCTCGGTTATATGGTTATAGAATTATGCTCACCATCAACGTGTGCTTCTAACCATTGCTTCAGGGCTTAGGCAATCTCCCATTTGACTGTACTCTTTACAGTTTACTGCCGGTTGTGTTGGCATACGAATTGTGTTTCTCACGTTTTTCACTACATAAAAATCATTTAACAGAGAGGGTGATGAGGGAATGTACCAGAGAAGCGAAGGACTTGGATACAAACCCACAATCAGACCATTGTTTGTAAATAGTGTAGTATGGAGTCCACATTTTTAGTACATCAAATGCATGGTGCAAAATATGGCAGCTAGATTTATTAGTGGAAAATATTCAACAAGTGCCTTAATAAAGGAACTGGACTGGATGTCATTGGGAGATTGGAAGAGTGTCAGGGGCTGTATGTGGTGTATAATGCTGTTAGAATGGATATTGGAGGAATAATTCTGAGTGGTGTATGGAGCCTAAGTTGGCAATTACCACAATCTGGCATTAGACTTTAGATGATGAGGCCTGAGTGGATAAAATATCCAAACACCCACTTTGATCTAACAATTTACGACAATTCAAGCGTGGGTACTATCTTCGGCGCAATAGAACTAGTGTCTGCACCTATGGATACTTGTCGATGTGTGGGGGTCTTCTATGAAAATGTGGGTTATGATGTCTGTTTGATGACCAAGTTAGCTAAGGGCATTATGTCACTTTTATCGTGGTTAGTTGGATGAAGCATGCAATTATAAACAAATGTCACACTTGGTCCTGAATCCGAAGGTTGGCGTTAGATGGGAACATTTTAAACCGAATGGAGAACTCCCCTGGGTCCTGATTTATTGAAAAATAATTTCCTGGAAAAGGGGAGAATTTTCCTGGAAAACTGCAGTAGAACGACCTTAAATGGACATTTTGGTACCTGGCTACTGATTAGCAGAAGACTCTGCGAATTTTTGGTTTACTTTAATGCACGAAAAAAAGGTAACTGATCAGGGATTGGAGTGGGAATCATTGGAAAACAGAATGAAGTTTGGGGAAGTGTTGTGGGTATGTTGGCGATGAGGCTAGAGGTGGATCTTGGTGAAAGAATTAGGAATAGTGCACTGGATTTCTTCTATAAGGGAGTGTGTAAATCTTCTATATCTCCACCTTGGTCACAGGCGATGGCCTCAGGCATGTTCTGTGCTTAGCGTGACTCGATTTTTTCACATAGGACTGGCGTACTTAGATTCCACAGGTGGTGTATGGTAAAAACATGCCATCTTTTGCACACCCTCTATCTCGCCAGGCTGATGATATGTAAGGAGAGTTCTGTTTTTCAGCCAGTCATGAGGCAAGAGAGTACTACACCACTTTTTCGTTAAAAAGCTGCAAGTATTGATTTATTTATAATGATTCTCTGAAATTATGATATTTGTCTATGTCTTTCTTTCAACCTCAAATTTACTCTGATGGGACCTAAGTATTTAATTAAAGGGGGGGCGGGGGTGTCCTGATTTAATGGTATCTTAAATTTTTCTTCAATATTTCATGGCAACGCGACTTAAAAATTATCTTGAATAATTACAACCAGTAAAGTTTTAGTAGATCTTGCATCACTCATACTTAACATATATAAAAAGTAAAAAAAATTTGCTGATACCCAATATACAAAACTTGCCTAGCCAGTTGAAAAAAAAAGAAGAAGCAAATGACGCTTTTATTCTGAAACACTTAATGGGTGGGTAAATAGTTGTGGCAATGAGAAAATGACATATAAGTAGATTTACACGGGCGAGAACTTAATGTTTTCTTTTCGCCTAGCACACCCCCTCGGATCGAATTCCCGAGTGCTGAAGTTACTCACATCATTATTATTAAGTATTTGCATGAGAATGAATTTATTCTAGCTAATTAGACACACCAACAGGACGGACATGACATTCACAGACACACAATTTCATTACCCCTAATTTTGAAATTTGTCCTGGTGGAGGAACATCAAAGAGGCACCGGCTGCGGGATGTAATCAGCCATATGCTATATGGAAGGCTCTAAACAGACTAAGAACTGAAGTGTCCCGATGTAAATATAATATTAAAAAATGGGGGTACACTAATGACAACGATCTATGTGAATGTGGTGAGCTTCAGAACCCACAACATCTTCTGATATGCAGGAATCTCCCTGAAACCTGCAATATCGACGACCTTTACAGGGCAAACGAGAAGGCCATCAAGATTGCGGAATTCTGGTCACATTCTATATAATTGTGTTTATAGTTAATATTAATTAATTAATGTTATTTGTTTTTTCAACTTGTTATGTCCTGGACACGAGAAATATAAATAAAAATATAAATACCCCTAATTTAATACATCCTTTAAAATACACGGACTGTAGGTGACACTCGTGAGTTATATTATATTGTTCATAATGAAAAAGTGAGTTTGTTTCCCGTCTCTTCGTCGGTGAATTAATTTTTAATGTCTGCCTGCTTCGATGAACGGAATTTATGTTAACAGCGAGGTCTTTAGAGACGGGAAAGGATGGGAAGGAATTCGGCCATGGCCTTTTGAAGGTAGCATCCCCGGCATTCACTTGGAGTGATTTTGGGAAACCATGGATGCCTGGAACCTCCGTCCTCCGAATGAGAGTCAAAACCGCTAATAATTTCATGAAAACAGGTACACATAGAATTCTTAATATCGGTTTTTATATCTGGAGTTTATGACGCTTTTTTTTTCCCGTTAAAAGGAACATTTATGCTTTTCGACTGTATTTTTTAGGCGTGGAAATTACGTAACTTTACGGCTTTTTCACAAAACACTTAAACACCGCGGCCGGACTCGAACCGGCGACCTTCGGCACTCTAGCCCCAACACTGCCGAGGTCGTTTTAATGTGGACTTTTTTTGTTTTTAGTAAAATTGCAATGGTTTACGCTTAAGTATTTTTCACGAAGAAAATATTTTACTGTGTGTCGATAGTAGCCAAGATGTTCAGTGCTTGCTTAACAGGACGCTAGGAATACATATTTCGTCACGCTTAGTAAACAGAGATAACAGTCGTTGAAACAGTGTACACATTTCGCAGAGCGCGCCGGAAATACTGCCACCGAACGCCATCTAGCCGCCACCAAATGAACTAACGGCAAAGAAATTAAGGCCCTTGGGAGATGCTGCCATCTGCCAGCGGATCTGTGAACTAAACGGTGCAGCGCCATCTAGCCGCCACCAAATGAACTAACGGCAAAGAAATTAAGCCCTTGGGAGGATGCTGCTCCCTAGCGGCCGGTTGAGGAACTAACGGCGGCCATCTTGGTCGCCCAAACTGGGGGCGGCCATCTTGGTCGCCCAAACTGGGGGCGGCCATCTTGTGACGTCACGGGGTTTTCCCGTTTATTCCCAGGAAAGACTAGTCCTTCCTACTGAGCTTCTTCAGTCTTCTACAGGGTTCATTCAATACATAACCGACAAAAACTTCCTACATGGACTTTAACAATCAGCAGGTGTGAGTTATAACAGGTGATGTGAGAAAAGCTGAGGTGAGAATCTCATAGCAACAGCAGCGACGAGGGCTGAGGATATTTGATATATTGCGTTCAGAGAGACTATTTCTCTTACTAAATGAAAATGCAGAAATAACTTCACGAAACGAAAAGGAAAATATCTGAAACGGAAGAAAGCTGAGTACTAGAATGACGAAGACATCCACCATGACCGGTCGAAATCACCTTTGGATTTCTCCTAAGCTTCGTCCTTGTGAGTGATTGCTGGAGTCCCCAAGGTATTCCAGGAGGGATTGCAGTAGAGAGAGTTACAGGGGGGTTAGCAGTACAGGCTGCAAACGCTGGAGAATGTATATGAAACTTGTTTTGACGGCTTTTAAAACGATAATATTTGCAATGAAACTGGTCTTTTGCTACATATATCACAGCCATTTTCGTAAAAGAAATTTAATTGTAATCCAAGCTAATGCGCTATCAAAATTAATGGTGGTATACTATATTTCTATCTGAGACTGTTTTAAGACATTATTTTTTCGTATACGTCATTAAGTCATTAAAAATTTTCATGTAAAAACCAAAAAACTGAAGCAAATAGTCAGAAGTATTAGTAGGATTTAAGATATGATTATCCCGTAAGATATGAAGAAACTGTATGTTATAACACGGAGAAATCGCTCATTTGCTGCAACAACGTCGCAATTAAAAAAATAATTGAGAAAGTACCACAGGGTCGATTCTAACAATGTGACTTTTAACTTCTTATGCGTCTTTTGAAAAATTGTGATTTTTTAGTTATGACGTTGTTTCAGCAATGAAATATTTGCAGATCGCTATAAGAGTCTCTTGTGTTAAACTGACGTGAATGTAATGCGATATAAGACCATTTTTTAAATTTTTTTTAAATACAAAAAGGACTCTGATTTTTAAAAATCAGTACACTACACAGTACTAATTTTATGGTCTATAGACACGGCAGATAGTACGACGGTGTAAGACTTTCTCCTCAATGTTTCACGCTCCAGACGTTGCTGTTACTACCCCACAAATAGATGCACGAGACAGTTAGTTGTGTGTCACGTACGTATTCGAAGGACGCCACACTTTACGAGTGTTTTTCGCGCTAGGTGTAGCTAGTTTCGTCATGTAACTTCTTCAGCTGTCATTTACAGTTACACTGCCCAAGATATTACACAGTGACTGCCTAAGACCTAACGTGGTTGCGGCGTTTACGTTTCTAAGAAACCTTCCCTTGTAATATGACATATTTGGTCCGCGAGTATTTTTGCCTCATAAAATCAAAATAGATGATCTGCAACGTTCAGAGAAGCAAGCTTAGTGAAAGCAAATCACTTCGCAATATAAATGTAGAATACAAATTTCAGCTACCAATTATTCCTTGACCAGAGGCGAAATTCTTCTGCAAGTAAACTTACCACCAATAAAGTGGTTTTGACATTATTTTTTTACAGTAATTTGTTATTTTACTAACATCTATGCGAATCAAATCTACAGCAGCAATGAGTAAGTAATATCAGCGATTGATTCTTTATCGAAGTTTTTAATATTTTCATTTTTATGCTATCTGATTATTTGTTCAGAGGGCGTACGGATAAAATTTCGTCTGATGATAAATAATAATGTTGCTTCCAGTAACCAGCTTTAAAACAAAAACACACTGAAGAGTGATTTACAGTTTATTGAGAATCTCTTAGTAGTATCTTAATGTCCCAGCATTTTTAATGAGTGATTTAGTACTCATCCATTTAAAAATTCAATTTATTTTTTGGGATAATTTTACTTAGTTGTTTATCTTGCAAGATATGAGCTTCTAAAGTCATTAAAATTTGTCCTCATAACCGGCTTTAATTTTCCAACCTTGAGACAAAAATATCAAAATAATAGAACATAATAAGAACCTTCAACTAAAGATGACATAAGTACACTATCCTTTTTTTTAGATTTTTTAATTATTCTGTCACCAAGAAACAGCTTTGTTGTTCCAATGCATTTCCTTCGTTTGATGAAAAGAAGAGTTTTAATGATGGCAAAACAAATCAGTAGATAAAAACAAAAATAAAAAAATCTTTTGTCGAGGTACCATCCTTTTTTTTTTAAACTGCTTTACGTCTCTTAACAGCGAGGTCTTTAGAGACGGGAAAGGATGGGGGGGCAAGGAATGGGAAGGAATTCGGCCATGCCTTTTGAAAGAAGCATCCCAGCATTTGCCTGGAGTGATTTGGGAAACCATGGAAACCCAAATCTGGATGCCCGGACAGGGATTCGAACCGCCGTCCTCCCGAATGCGAGGCCAGAACGCTAGCCGTTACACCACAACGCTCGGTAGGTACCTTCCCATTTATAAACAGTGGTGTGGTTTCTTTTCGCGCAACCTATCGAGAGTGGTATGGTTGAAAATTTATTCGAAAATACAATTACGTTTGTGACATTTCTATTTAACTGTGCATTTTACTAGATAAGAGCTCCTAGATTGGTTAAATGAAAAATACATAATGCTATTACACACGAGTACTTGGTAATGTTGGTGATATGTGGATTTCTGCTGTAGCTACGTTAAGCGACTGCAGAGGTTAGTAAAGAAACTGTTTCGTATTCTTAGTAGCAAATTCTTTTATCAGTAATGAAGATAATTCATCAAATGAGGTTGTTGATTTTTCAAGTAGTAACACAATGAGTATGAGATATTGCCGTAATTTGCCTCATCTCATTAACACATCGCAAATGATGATAGACGACTTAACACTGAAAGGCAGTGAATCTTCTCTCTACTTGATCAGCGCTTTTTTGCTTGTCCATGGCTCGAAGCCCGTTATGTTGGGTATATCTTTACGAGGCACTTCAATTTTCTAGATTACATAGTGAGCAATAAACACAATACTTAGTTTGACAGTAGGTGCAAAGGTGACTTTATATTAGTTAGCAGTATGGAACTGGTTCGAGTCAGCGTATTTGACGCGCAGCCTCTGAACTGTGTGACAAACTACTGGCCTAAATCCGGATCAACATTGTTTGGGCTTTACACTTTGTGGCGGTACAAGCTTCTCAGAAACGGCGAGTCTAGTGGGCTGTTCGCTTGCTACTGTAGTGAGCATCAATGCAAAGTGGTAGAAGGACGGTGAAACCACGACTGGGCGACAAGGTGGTGGACGTCTCATAACAGAACGAGGAGGTCTGAAAAGCGGGATAGGCGCTGATCTGTGGCAGATCTGACACCAGAGTATGCTCCGAAAACACTTATGCCTTTATCAGCGTTGTATTTTGCTGCCAGATCGCCACCTATCTCGCTTTATAAAGTGGGCAAGCCTCCCACCTCCTCTTTCTGTGACATCCACCACCTTGTTGTCCTGTCGTGGTTTCACCGTCCTTTAACCACTCTGCATAGATACGGTAGCACACAAACAGCCGACCAGCCTCAACGTTTCAGAGATGCTCGTTCCCAGTTGCCACGCACACAAGCCACCAGCCCGTAATTTAAGGGATTGCGTGATCTGTGCGTAGACATCTGTTACCAGACAATTTCGGATAACTAAGCAACACTATTTGAATCCATACCACGCTGAATCGCTGCTGTATTGTGCTCCAAAGATGCACCTACTCACTACTAAGCAGGTGGTCATATTTTTTTGGCTGATCAGTGTGCATATCCGGGAGTATTAAGGAATAATCGTCATAGGTGTTGGAGTTCCACGACATTACGCGAAAGTGACCGATGACACTGAAATTTCGTAGCCAATGCTGAGATTTTACTCCACGTCTGCGCCAATGATCGAAGAGCCAGATGTTACGGCTTGCTTTTTACAGCTAATTGATATGGGAGATATAGAGAAAGAAAGAACTTACTTATACGATACAAGAAGATAGGTGTCTGTGGGTTGAGAAAGTTGTGTTAATATCCTGAAATCTTCTTAGTTGTTGGCGTTGAGTGTTCTGTTTATCACACAGTAATAGAGCTCATCAGATTGAAACTGTGATTATTTTTGGCATTGTTAACTGATGAATTGGGTTTTTTTTTTTTAATAAACGATGAGTACAAACATTTTTTATAAATCTCCATTTCCAAAATTGTCGTGGCTTGACACAGCTCACAGTTAAACTGATCTTGTCAGCAGAGGACCATTCGACATGGCTGGTAAAGATGTCTGAACGTCCCGAGGAAATTGGCAAAGGATGGAGTTAAATGATTCCTCAGACTTCCACGGCCATCTTTGTTCATGATTAATTGACTTTCGGGTTTTGCCGCGTTGTTTATTTCATTACCTAAGCTTTCGGCTAGTATCCTCCAGCCTTCGTCAGAGATACTGTTTATGTTGACATAGCAACGAGCGCCAAGCATCGCAGAGTAAGAGGCCGCTATCTTCGTTGATGTTGTTGGTGTGTCGGGTGAAAGAGGCAGCAGAAATTTTAAAAAACACCAACAACATCAACGAAGATAGCGGCCTCTTACTCTGCGATGCTTGGCGCTAGTTGCTATGTCAACATAAACAGTATCTCTGACGAAGGATGGAGGATAGCAGCTGAAAGCTTAGGTAATGAAATAAACAACGCGGCAAAACCCGAAAGTCAATTAATCATGAAGGATGGAGTTGCTTGCATTTCTTCGGTGGGTTCTTATCGAGGACAATTGATCAATCTATTGAAACTTATAATCCACTGTATTTTGTTTCACAGGATCAGGGATGAACAGACTGGCACAACTGTTCCTTCTGTCATCCTCATGCACAAAAGAGATCAAGTAGTTTCGTATATACTACATCCAGTGTGCGGTGCCTTAAAGCACTGAGCCACAATGGCGCGTTCTTCTTCATATTACCTAATCGACTACGGAGGCCTATAGGAGCATTTGGTCCGCTATGGGGTGGAACACTAACTTATCGTGGAATTTCACCTAGTCCTACGTTTCCTTCAAACGTTTAAGTTGTTAGAATTGTTCCCATATCGAGATTTGTATTTCTTACTCCCGCTAATCTTTTCCTTGTTAGTAACTGATTAATGGAATTTTCTCCACAAAAAGATGCAGGTGATTCCAAGGCATTCCTGTCGGATAACTGACTGAACGGAAAAAAAATTAGTAGTGAAGAACGAGAAATGTTCAAACTGATTTTAGTTCAAAGTCTAGTCAAATTTCATCTCGTAGTTGCTGTAGGGTGTACCTAATATATATAATAAATTAGATTTTAGTCTCATCTTCTACTTGTAAAGCTGCGCTGCTCCTTTTACATAGGTTATTTCATATACACAAGTACAAAGTTTAAGAGGAAAATAGTAAAACGATCTAAAAATGTGTAGGAACGGGAAAGTGACAGCACAAGTACAAGAAATTGGATACAAGGTAGAGGTTACGGGGAAAATGTTTGTTCCATAGCATAATGTTACAACTGTTTCCACCATTATTTTCGATGGATACCGTACAACGTCGAATTATGGCCTTTCGTAAACGATCAAAAATACATCGAGTTTCTTGGATATCGGCGGCAACTCAGACGATTCTTCAACTATATCCATTTCAGAATCGACAGATGTTTTATACACAACAGCTTTAAGTTTTCCCACAAAGAAAGAAGTGCAGGCTCCGTAAATGGAGGCAGCGTGCAAGCGTAAATTGGACATTTCTCCTTCTTCGCTCTCATGAATATCGCCGCCTAGTGACGAAAAGTGACGTTTCCGTTTATGGGTCCCTATGCAATCCTGAACCACTTTTATGCTCTCCAACTCTTCTTCAAGATTTTGCCTGTCTTTATCGGGTATCCAATATACCTTGCTCCGTCTTTATCTGACATTTTAATCACAGTCTAAGATCGTGTCTGGGGTCTTACCACCCGCTGAGTATCGTGCAGATGCAGCAGGCGGAAGACTCGTGAAGACGAAGCCTGTCGGAGAAAGTTGGAGTCAGAGACAAAACAGGGGCAGGTCAACACCCAGCGAAATATTTGCTGGTGTTAACGTCGAGGCAGTGATAAGAGGAAAATTTTTAAAATACGGTATTTCTCCCACTAAAAAGAAGTTAGCCGGTTAGTGACAAATAATCACATTAAAAAAAATGATTTGCCTAATTACGACTAACTTATATAAGTAGTCTAAGTGGATGGCTGTAGCAGTCCATGATACATGATCGCAGTTGACATATTTTGATGAAATTATCTTTGTGTGAAGTATGAGGCACACGGGATTTATATGTGAAATCATACACTTTGATCCGTCATAATTACAATTTTCTGAGTGAATTGGATTACTAATATAACGTGATGTACGATTGTAGAGGGTAATAAAGGAATATTTGATATTACACTCTATCTTAGCTAAAAAGAAGTGTTTCTTGTCGTCTGTTCTGTATCATTGTCATCATTTGCTGCTTATATTACCTTGATATATTTATGAAGCTCTCTTGCGATCTGTTTTTACGAATCTTTTCTCCTTCTTTTCGGGGATGTTGTTTTGTGCCTTTGGCGATCTCTTCGCCCTGCTTAGAAATGTGCGTGGTTCCGGAAGGTGGTTAACAGATGTGAAGACTCATTTCTTTCGACTTTAGTGTGCTGAAATTGTGTTTAGGGACTTATTAATATTTAGTGGTAAGACTATCTGTTGGCACCAGCAACGCGACCTTTCCTACTTGCAGGGGTTTTACATATTGAGGACAAGACGCTGATAAGTTCAAGTAGCTAACTTGGCTCAAATCTGTTTTCCGTTCTCAGGAGTACCTCGGAATTTTTCGTAGTGTAGTTAGTCTACACGTCGTATCATATCAGAATACGTAATGAGTGAATAAGTGTGGTTGGTTTTCGCATTCGGTAGGACGCTGTTCCTATTCTGCGTCTAGCCATCCAGATTTCGATTTTCCATGGTATCCCAAATTCACTGCACGCGAATGCTGGGATGGTAATTTCAAAAGACAATGGGAGTATTCCATACCGCTCCTTAACGCAACCCCTATCCCGCCTCTAATGATCTCGACGTCTTTTTCCCTTACTCCATTAGTTTTAGGAATTGGTATATTTGGTTGTTTGTTTAAATTTTTGAAAATATTTTTAAATTACGTATCCTGAAAAATATAAAATTTCTCGAATTTTTTCAGTTTCCTATTTTTTGAATGTTTATTCCCCAAAATTCCAATTAAAAATATCTGATGACTGAAAATATTAATCATAGGAATATCAAACGTCGAAGATAGTTCGTTTATATGGGTAAGACAGCTATCTTGATTTTTCATTTATTCTTTAACACTTTTCTTAAAAAACTAATTAATTATCGTTTCATTAGTAGCAATTGTTAAATCCACCTTTAGGACATAAATCATTTTTTTAGAACTAACATGTTTATTCCATTCGTTAGCTGAAAACGTGATCACAAGAGCGTATTTTGTAAAATGACAAAAGACAGTTAAAACATTACCATTACACTATACTGTATTCAAGATGCCGTGAAGACGGTACGTCACCCAAATAAAGACATCGATTAGAAGCCATAATGAGAAGACACACCAACAGAAATGCTATACCCCATCGCAATGATCTTGGAGCAAGTGTCGAAAGACAATAAACTCCACCATACCTGCTCAAAGGAGCAGTTAATGGCTCTCTGGTCTGGACTGTGTATTACAGCTATTATGTGCCACTTATAAAAAAATTTCACCCTCTTATAAAATTACCTTCTTATTAGAGCATAAACGTTAATTTGGTGTTATACGAATAAAAGTCTACTTGAAACCATTGCCAAAAAGTTAAAGTGTAACTATTTTCTGAGACAGAAACAGCCAAGCTTGGTTACATTTCTATGCCATTAACGGTGATAAAATTTTAATAGTGTTGCACTGTTACACTGCTGCTATAGCGCAAAGCACTAATATTATAAACTTGGTTGTGATAAAAATTACTCGTTTTCTTCTTCTCCTTTCATATAGGTTTTCTAAGTGTCACGATATTCGACTGTTTTCTTTCGTGAAAGCTTTCACTTATGCCCAATAGTTACGCTGCTTCTTCCCTTCATTCATCCAAATGACACCTGTCTGCTTCTTTGGTGGTTTGTCATGGAACCTCTTTTGCTTAAGAAATTTGCTGAGAGATGTCTGGCCCTCTAAGACTCTTTTTGTTCCCCTCCCCTCCCCCCACATTTTTCAAAGATCCTGACTCACTTCTATCAGTTAAGGCGATTTGAAGTTTCTTTTCCAGCAGTATGTGATAGATAAATAAATTTTTAATGACATTGTTTCCTGGGAGATTCCGATGGATAGTTGGGCCGCCAACTGAAAGATGCGATTTCCCGCGCACTCCACCTTTTTCGTGGCATACGTATATGATGAAAAAAGAGCCCGTAAAAATTCGGGGCCTCACTGGGATTTGTACCAGCCCCCTTGGATTTCTGTGCGAGTACCTTAATCACTAAGCTAATCTTGTTGGACGGTCTGATAGTATACAAGAGATGAAAGATATTACCATATATGTATAATGTCTCTCTATTTAACTGGATATATGCTTGCACAGCAGAAAACCTCAATGTAGCAGAACTATTTAGGCGGAAAAGAGATAGCTTTTTAACGACCTGTGACGTTACTGTGTTTTTGGCCTTACATAAATTAACATTGTTTTACCATCAAAGATTCTTATTTTTTTCATCCTAGTTCTCTCAGTACCATTTCCTAAAAAAATGCCTACTAAACTGCCCATAGTTATTTTGTTCCAATACTGTGACTTTTGATCAGCTTCCCACTAGCTGTGGTGCTGCTTCAACAGCCCTGCTGTAGCGTAGATGTTCACTGTGGCAGTGCCGGGGAATTACCTATAGGCAATAACCTCGGGAAACCAAGTAATTGAAAGAGATGTCTGTAAAGGGGTTATTTTTGGGGGGATACAGCAGACTTTAATCATATGGGATGAAAACTAATGCAAAGGACCCACGAGGGTGGTGGTGTAACGATTAGCGTTCTGGCCTTGCATTCGGGAGGACAGCGGTTCGAATCCCCGTCCGGGCATTCAGGTTTGGGTTTTCCATGGTTTCCCAAATCACTCCAGGCAAATGCCGGGATGCTTCATTCAAAAGGCCATGGCCGAATTCCTTCCCATTCCTTGCGCCCCTTCCTTTCCCGTCTCTAAAGACCTCGCTGTTAAGCAGATTAAAAAAAAAAAAAAAAGCCAACATTAGGGGCGTAAGGTTGAGTCAGTTGCGGTCATATTTGAGGTGAATTTCAAATTCGTGTGATGCATCAAGTCACCAGTAATTCATTTTATAATAGACACTGCATATCTTAAAGATTTTAAACGATCTATTGTGAGGAGGCGAAACATTGGCCACGCAAGGACATGCGACTGTTGGGAATTTCCCAAAAATACATCGTGGAGAATGGTGTGGTTGTGGGGGATAAAAGGACGTTATGTTGCCATGTCGTATGGCGTGACAATTTTTCAGTAAAAAAAAAAAAAAACTTTGGTTAGCTTGTAGAAGCGATCAAATTCCATTTAAATGGTTGACGGAGTTTGTAATGTGAATGATCATTGAAAGAAAAAGTTTCAAATAATATTACGAGCCAACTGATTTATCAACATCCTAAAACTAGACGCAAATTGGTTGCATCCTTCCGAAGGAGGTTACTAAGCCAGTGCGTTCGTGACTAAAAAGCCTAATCCTTTCCTAATGGATCTACAGTTTAACGTAGTCACTTGCAGTAGTGTAACGGACCTAAGAAGGATCGACTCGCACCATCTTTACTATCTATATTTGAGGTAAAAGATTTAAAAAATGAAACAAAAATAATTATTTAACTGATTTAATAATCACTTAAAGAATAATTTATCCGCAGTTGCTTGTAAAACTAATAAACATTATTTAATAAATATATCAGTGCAACTGTTGCAATAAATAATATTTTTTAAATTACTTTCTGTTTCTCCAAACATTTAAGTTTAATACCTCTATCCCAAAAGAAGGTTTTATTAACTTTTTCAATGGAGCCTGAGGAAAATTTGGCATCCAGATCACTGAAGAAATAAAAATGTTGAATAGTGTTGAGATATGTCTGGGATTCAGCTTTTAATTTGTTTGTCAGACAGCGTCGTTAAAATCTGAGTAACAACTTTGATTCTAGGAATAAAAAATAAAGGGGAAGCAATTATGAAAGTATAAGTTGTGTAAACTCCATAAAAGTTGCGTAGGGAAAGCGAATGTCGGAGGTGAAGGCGTGTCACGTTATTTGGCGAATGACAAGTGACATTACGGGCCGCACAATGGAACGCACGCTTGTGCATGTCTTTCAGCCGTCTTTCTGAGTCAGGACACAGACGTCGTTACTGTCGTTTGGTGTCAATACTGGCAATAGGATGACATGCTTCGACCTATTGTTTTAATACCGAATGACCTCTAACGAAATCCTACTTTAATCTACATGGTATTTACTGGGATAACTATGTGTATTATTTTGGAGATATAACCCGTCAGTGTGACTCAGTGCAGTGAGGCGCCGCACACTGTATGATACAAGGTGTGGTCAAATGAAAAGGTAAGAAACGACGTAAAAACGTAACAGTTACATATTTGCATATTCCGCCATGGGAGAACGTAGCGAGACATCTCGGGATGCGATTGGAGTCTCTGACTGGGATCGGAGCATGCGCGGGCGCCCGCATGCTCAGTAGAGAGCAGAGGCTCTTATCAAAAGCAGCGTACAAATGATGCGGCAGTCCGTATGAGGACAGGATGGCGTACAGGTGGGGGATGTGTACTGTGAGACACTCCGACGCCTACGCAGGTCCATCAAGCCACACGTCTCCAGAGTCACACACAAGGAACTGGCAAAGTTCAAGTGGGTGAAGTTGGACCATCCACCCTACAGTCCGGACATGTCGCCCTGCGATTTCCGTGTGTTTGGTCCACTGAAGAAACACCTGAAATGGAAGCGCTTCAACTCGGACGGCCTACTCAAGGACGCTGTGAAGGACTGGGTATCGTCACGGCCACAGAAATTCTGGGAACAAGGAATCCTGCGACTTGTTGATCAGTGGGATCATTGTGCTCAGGCCTATGGTGTATATTTTGAATAAAGTCTACATTTGTACCCACCGTATCGTTTCGTACATTTTCATTTGATCACCCCTTGTATATGATGTGCGGATTATCTAGTTCGAGTCTCCCTGGTGGAAGAAATTTGCGGTCAGGGTAGGAGCGGTAGAGGTGGGCTATTCCCAGCCACCAGATTGGGCGCTAAAGTTCTGTGTTAAACACCAAACCTCTCCGCAGAGCGTCTTGAGTGATGGCATACGACACTGCTGAGGGTGATTTGTCGGTCGGATGGCGACACCCCTACCTTTCCCCTAGTGTCTTTCAGAATAGGCTTGAATGGGTCGGCACCGGATTTCAGACTCTCCCTTCTTCATCTCTCATTTCATAAAACCTAAACAACATACTATACTGAAAACTCGCACTGTAACAGTCTCCCATACATACAGTAACACATACGAACACACGCCAAGAAAGGAAATGGAAAACCACACAAGTTCATCTTCCCAAGAGGGGATTCATCCTCAATGGTTAGACAACTAAACCCCGAATCCGTCATCACAAGAACAGTAAGGACGGTACTTATTTACTTATCGTATGATTATTTAACAAGGTACACAATAAGAAATGTGCATGTCACAAGCTTGTACAATTTCATATCTCTAGATCTAATGTTTTAATCCAGTCAACTGCTCTGGTCGACGCATCATGTATTTCCGCCATTGTTCCCTTGTAAGCCCGAAGAGGACAGTCAGAAACGATGTGTTGGATTGTCTGTAAGGTGACTCCACAGTCACAATTTGCAGAATCTACCAAACCCGATTTGTGTAATAAGTGGGCACATCTGCCTTGTCCTGCTCGAATCCGATTGATGATTCTCCACTGCCGCCTGGGGAGATCGAAACCTTGTAACCTTACTGAGGGGTCCTCAACTAGATTTTTATTGGCCACTGATGACTGCTCCCCACAGCTTGTTGATGTTGAAAGAGGACTCTGTAAGGTTGATTGCTGTGCGCCATGGTGGTTTTCTTGATTTGAAGCGTTGGTGTTCTGCTTGAATAATGTCTTGATGTATAGGCAGCTGAGGGTTGTTCAGGATATTTTTTCCAGAATTTTAAGAGAGCTTCTGATCTTCTTAGTGCTGGGGGTGAGATGTTGCATAGCACTGGGACCCATATGGTGTTCGCGTGTTCGTACTGTGAATACATACCGTAATTATCCTCATTGACTGATTGAGATGCACATCTATCTTCTTTCTATGAGCACTATTGATCCAGGATGGGCAGCAGTATTCAGCAACAGAGTATGACAGAGCTAAGGCTGTGGATCTTAGAATGTGAGCATTGGCTCCCTATGAAGTACCTGCAAGCTTTTCGAGAATATTATTTCTCGTTTTGACTTAGGTACGTTTGAGAGATGCTGTTTGAAAGTTGGAGTTCTGTTCAGTGTTTTATCCAGATGTTTTGGTGTGCCGCAATACGGCAATAGTTGGCCTCTGAATTTAACTTCAGTTTTATAGTGTGCTTGTCTGTTGCGTAAATGAAATTTTGAAATAATTGTTTTCTGAGGATTTAGATGGAGGCACCATTTCTTGAAGTAGTCATCTAACTTTTCCAGATCAGCTGATAAAGTTGTTTCTGCATCAGAAAAGTTGGGGTTCTGGTTCAAATGACAAATGTCATCAGCGTAAGTAAATTTTCTTGAAGATGTTTCCGGTAAATCATGAGTATACAAATTGAATAGGAGGGGTGCTAAAACAGATCCTTGGGGTAAACCATCATTTAGTATAAATATTCTTCTTCTGTCATTATCAGAGTATATCTGAAAGTATCTATTGCTCAATAACTGTAAACGACAAACAAGAAGGCACTCGATAATAATCTTTTTCTGGAACCATCTCATCATTTGGAGTGATTCCATGGAAAACAGAAATCACGATAGAATGGTAATCGAGGAATGAACTCAAGTGCGAGCGTTAACCACTCAACTACTAGCCCCAATACTCATTTCTCGTATTTATAAACTGAGAATTTTCTTCTGTTCGTTCTACGAGTCACAGCGTGTGGCTTTTATCTAGGTCACATACTCCAATGGCGCCAATCATTTGCGATATTTTCTGTATTATTCCCCCTCCCCCCACATTTCTTCATTAACCAATCATACTTTACGATGTGCTCCATTACCTGATTTCTCTCACAGTATTGTAGAGTCTTTCTTCGAATTAATCCTGATCAATCTTATATCGGTATCGCTGCTGTTGTAGTCCTTTCTTTTATGGACACCTTGCACTGTTTCTTCAAGTGGAGAGTGGCGATTTTACCTCCTCATCTTTTCTACTAATCTAGATATTACATCAGATGTCTCTCAAGAACATGTAATGTGACCACTTCTTTTCTTAATTTCCATAAATGCTCGTCGAGACAACGTTTTTAACATTCTGAGATTGTTCGCTGATAATGCAGTTATCTATAGGTAAGTAAGGAATTAGGCCGCAAACTTAAAAATTCATTGCGATATAGACGTTATTTAGGCATAGTGCCACCATTGGCAACTAAATTACATTAAACTAAAATAAGTGCAAGGCAACATGCATGACTAACAAAAAGAATCTGTTAGTTCAGGAATAAAAAGTAAATAGTCCAGTTATTGAATTGGTTGATTTCCTGAAGTATTTGGGCGTAACAGTACAAAGCAACATGTAATGGGGCCAGTAAATAAATTCGATCATAGGTAGAGCTAATTCTAGACTGCGATTCATAGGTGGAATTTTGAAGAACTGTAACGCACGTATAAACTGTCTGTTTAACTGTTGTGCGACCACATTTGGACTGCTGGTGTGCCGTTCTGGATTTGAATCCAAGGAATTGATTAAAAGTATAAAAAAGCACAGAGAAGAATCGCCACAATCCTTACAAAGTTGTTACAGAACTGATACATAGTTTGGGCTGACATTGTCTGGCAGACAGACGTAGGTTTCGATTGAAATTTTTGGTAAACATGCGATCAACACTCATCATTTACGAGTGCTACGTAATACGTATTCCAACAAGAAATTTTGGTCACAATGACTGGAGGCATAGGAGTGGAGATATTAGGTGACGTATGTATATTAATTCTTTCTACCATCGTGCTATTTAGGATTCGATTACACTGAGTTAGATCTGATGCAAAGCATCTTCTGCCACCCACAATTTTGGGAATTGCAGAGTATAGATGAAGATTCTTCCAGTTTTAATCTCTTCTGGGACCATTTATTTTTTCTGCTGTATCTAATTCACATATTCTAAAGGTCCATATTTCATAGGCACACGGCAGTACTGGTATTAGTATTTATTGGTAAACCAACAGTTTTGTTCTTTTTGTAGATGCTTCGGCTTCCAGGAGTGCTGCCCATCATATTCTTGCTCGGTTAGTTGCTAGGATCATTGATTTTCATGCTTCTGAAATGATGCTTAACCGTTGCTTAGCAACAATGATGATCAATATCAGTGCTTTCAGCCATTGCCAACGAGGTTTGCCACACAGATTTTCTTTCAGAATGAGAAGGCGCATGGATAGTTGGGTGGAATCCGGTCACCTTCTTCATGGAAGAATATGGTGAAAATTGAATTACGTGAGTAACATTATTCCAGTCAAATACTTTGGTGACATTTGTATCACTCATCTATGGGCAACGAGGTGATAGACTTTAGTGTCTGTCGTAATCGCGGATGTGTATAATTAATACTCTCAAGAATTTTATTTGAAGAGCGTAGAAAATTTATGTATTGAAGTAGAATAAGCGTGACTGTATAAAGATTTGCTAGTTTGACGACGTAGCTATGCTTGCTCTCTTCCTCGCAGCCATACTGTTTACAATTATTTCTATTCTTGCAGAGTAGTTCAGCAGCTTGTCTCAAATTTAAAAAATCCGTTTCTTATCCCGAAATCTGCTTTTCTACGATAATCACGGTGCCGCAATTTGATGATGAATTCTTATGTGCCTCGAAGACACAAATCGAAAATAAAGAGTAAAATTTTTTGATATCTCGCGTAGCTTTCGATACATCGAATGTAAAAAATTATTTACTGGTCTATAGTTCCTTGTGACTTTCTTCTGTTCCAGGCCGTGTCTTAACTTAACCACAATCGCTAGGAAAAAAACAAAACACCGAATGAGCATATCCAGCGTGTAGTTCTTCTGGTTCAGACTGCATCCTAACCCTCTCATCTTTGAGATAAAATATCTCGAGAATTTAGCAAATTATATATAAAAAATTATTACTTTTGATTTGTCTCGTAAGGTTACATAACAAATTGCGGCACTACGGTTATCGTAGAATCCCCAAATTGTGACATTCTCGGTACGTCATTTCCGTTTCCACAGTTGAAGGTAAGTGTGTCTACATATGTGACATAGTAAAATGGCATACCATTAGATTCTGCGATATTAATTAAATTCCTCAGACTTCCACGGCCATCTTTGTTCATGATTAATTGAGTTTCGGGTTTTGCCGCGTTGTTTATTTCCTTACCTAAGCTTTCGGCTGGTATCCTCCAGCCTTCGTCAGAGATACTGTTTATGTTGACATAGCACATCAACGAAGATAGCGGCCTCTTACTCTGCGATGCTTGGCGCTCGTTGCTATGTCAACATAAACAGTATCTCTGACGAAGGCTGGAGGATACCAGCCGAAAGCTTAGGTAAGGAAATAAACAACGCGGCAAATCCCGAAACTCAATTAATCATTAATTAAATTGTTCGCAAAACAAACATAATAAATTAACATAAACAAATTCAAGGTAACTTTACAGAGAATACCGGAATCAAGAACATTTCAAACTATTCACCTGATATGCTCTATAAAATAGAAATCTTACAAAATGGTAAAGAATAAAACATGGAATAGAATATGTAGTATTAATATAATTTATAGGATGAAAAATAGTATGTCGGAGTTACACTTAAAAACAATTATCGAATTAATGTTAACAATTTGCACTCGCGTAATAGGAACAAAATTATAGGATAATCACAAACAGAGATGTCGGCTGACCACCAGCGGCCATTTTAAGTATATTTGACGCCAACGGCAATATCTCGAAATATCTTCTGGTAGCAGCGAATGTAAAATGGTTGCTAAGTATTCATGATGCAATACAAATATATTGTCATTTCGCACCAAGGAATTTAATGTAACGGATAAGTTTGCAGTAACACGAAAGCCCTTTAGTTTTCATTATAATCTAAACACAGCTTCGCTAGTATATTGCCTCCCTAAAATCAAAGTAACTTTTGTTATTAATTTAATTTAATTTAATTTAATTGCAATGGAGCACAGGCTCCGGTGGCAATTTCCCTACACACCCATCTTCCCCGTATCCTGCACCCACCTACATTTGCCCTCTACAAATTTTATCTTTAAATTCCTTCAAAGTTTTCAGTAAATTATTCATCATTTCTCTTGGTAACTCATTCCAATCCCTGACACCCTTACCTAAAAAAGAGAATCTTCCCACACCCTTGTGCCTGAAATCGAGTGCCAGCTTGTGGTCATGGTCATCTTTTCCCTTCCATGAACTACTTTTCATACCTATTGCAATATCTTTCCATGTCTCATCGCCAGTATATGCCCTGTACACTCCCATGACCCTCCTCATCCTAATCCTGTCTTGCAATGAATCCCATTCCAGCTCCTTTATCATATCCGTCACTGATTGCATTCTGCCATAATTTCCAGAAACAAATCTAGCAGCCCTTTTTTGCACCCTCTCCAACTCCTGTATTTGATACGTAAAATGAGGGTCCCATACTACACTACTATATTCGAGCAATGGTCTGACCAAAGTTTTGTAACCCAATTCCTTGACTTCTCTCGAACATCCCCTCATCACTCTCTCCAACAAGTGCAGAACTTTGAACCTTTTCCTACCACCTGTCCTATGTGTCCTGCCCAGTTAAGTTTGTTATCAAAAGTAATTCCAAGATATTTGCATTTCAAGTCTTCAGCAAGCAATTCTTTCCCCACCTTATATTCATAATTAACCTTTTGTTTTTTATTTGTGTATCTAATAAGCTGACTCTTCTTTGCATTTATCTTCATTCCATGTTTACCAACCCAATTAGATATCCTGTCCAGATCACCCTGCAACTGTTTACAATCCTCTATCGTTTTGATTCTTTTATACAGTATTATGTCATCTGCAAACAATCTAATTTCAGATAGTAAACAATCAACACAATTATTCATTAGAATAATGAATAGCAATGGTCCCAATACGTTAATAAGAACTGATTGATCTGTACCTTATGCTGTAAGAAAGCGCATGTTTTAATTATAGTCCAAACAAACCACATCGGCCCTACAGTACTGATGCTGGAATTTGGAAACACATTCCGAAAAATGCCCTGTGCAATCATCTTATGTCATAGAATCTTGGCTGCCATACGAAATATTTCAGAAAATTACTTTCTCAGGACGTATAATACTTTGGCTATACACAGACAATTTTTTTTTAATATTATTGAGTAGCATTGTTGGCAGCGTGATTTCGAAGATTGTTCGATTCTACACGCAATGCGTCTCTTGGCCTGGCTACCTGACTAATCCTGTAATCCTACCTTGAATAGGGGATCTACAGCTTAATGTGGAATCCGAATCAATGGAGCATTCTGACGCACTTCACATTACACAGCAAGTTGTGCCAGAGTTGAAGGTCGGGCTACAGACTTTGAAAATCCCCGGCGAGACAGGGATCATAACCGAGGACTTTTGTTCTCTTGACAACTTAACCGCCGAGTTTCCATACCGCTCACTTCTTCTTCTTAAGTCGCCTTCTCCTATTGCGTGTTGGCGGTCAACATAGCTAACTCTTGACGTGACATTGCAGTTTGGAAAGCATCTTCTGACAGTTGTACCATCTCAGAATGTCCTTCAGCCAATTCCTCCTCCGTACAACAGATCTTTCCCCCTGTATCTTCCCTCAAATGATCTATTGCAGTAGCTAGTAGCTCTAACCTCTCATAATGTGTCCTAGATATTGGGTTTTCCTTTGCTTTATAGTGAGCAGCAGTTCTTTTTGTTTCTCCGTACGATGAAGTAGTTATTCGTTTGATATTTCCAGCATATGCGTAAGAAACAATGATATAAATACATTTCTAAAGGTTCAATTCTTTTATCTACATTTAGGTATAAGGTCCTGCTTTCACACCCTAAAGAAAAATGGGTAACACTTAGCAGCGTATCATTCGCATTCTCAATTGCAGACTGAGATACAGTTTTATGAAAAACAAATTTCATGCTAATAAATTGACTCCTATCCTGTTCTATCTCAATTTGATTTCTTTCTTGCAATCACACTGCTCAACCATCACAATGCCTAAGTATGTGAAGGAGGGTAGTTGATCGGTGTTATTGCCTTTTATTTATAGGGTTACGTGGATTTTTCTCTTAGAGAAGACTACAACTTTGGCCTTGGAGAGGTTGACAATCAGACCAAACTCTTAACTATACGGGACTAAATTATCTATCATGCTGTAAGAACGAAGACTTTCCCGGCGTATGACTGCAATGTAGTCTTCACTGGTGTACCGCCGGATACTGTTGTGGAAAAACAATATTTCGACGGCTAGCTCCGCCGTCTCTTTCAGGTGTAGAGACATCTGCACTGGTCGGCTGACCCACAGATACAGATACAGTATCTGTGGGTCAGCCGACCAGTGCAGATGTCTCTACACCTGAAGAAGACGGTGGAGCCAGCCGTCGAAATATTGTGTTTCCACAACACTATCCGGCGGTACACCCGTGAAGACTACATTGCTACCTATCATGCGTTGGAATGCAGGTAGGTTAGTAGCGATGACAACAGTTCCATCTGCATACCTGTCATTTTTTATCACTTTTCCATTTATAATGATATCACTGGTTTAGTTTTCCAAAACTTCCCTGAAAATTACCTCAGAATAAATGCTGAACAAGAAAGGTCATAGTACACAGCCCTGGCGAACACCTTTCGTGATTGCCGTCGCATCTGATATTCCTTCGTCAGTTTTGACATCTGCAGTTTGATTCCAACATAGCATGCTGATAATGCGTAAATCATCTTGGTCAATACCATTTGATCTCAAAATCTTAACCATCTTTTCATGTCTCATTCAGACGAAGGCCTTTTTACAATCGATGAAACAGGCATACACATCAACATTCATATCCATACACCTCTGCATAAATATATTCAAGGAAAAAAGTGTTCCACGTGTGCCAAGCGCATTTCGGTAGCCAGACTGAGCCTCATCCATATGAGATTCACACTTCTTGTAAATACGGGTGTGTATGATTCGCAGAAATATTTTCAGTACATGCGGCATTGTACTCACATCACAGTGTTTCATGCCTACCGGAATAACTTGCATGCACCTACCCATATTTGGAGTGACTCTACTTCATCAGCATGCCGTTGGTGAATTTAATGCAATACCGCTTAAGGATGGTGCGAACGAAATTTCGGACTAATAGGACGATTCCTTGTGGATCCACTGCTATCATCCCAGAGGTCTGACGCTGATCAAACTTGATTGTTACTTAAACACATCATTCTTTAAAGCAAATTGTCTGTAAACAGGCGGAAGAGGTATGTCAGATATCCAGCATGCTGGCGTAGATCTTACAGATATTATTCTCATTGTTTCATTTATTTTGGTGTCAATCTTGTAGTGTGGGAAATAGTTGACCATGTTGGACTGCAGTACTCGCAAATGTGTATTGCAGAATAAGAGCTTATGCACTGATAGTGTGCCATATTTTCCCCAGGCCTTCTTTAAATATTTGCGAACGATGTTATCTGTTTTAAGGAAACTTTCTTTGTATGTCAGTGACAGATCCAGAATTGCGTCTATGTAACTGGTTTATGAATTTTATTCTGGATCTGCTGTAGGTTTGTCTATTGGTCAGGTGAAGAGTTTAATTGTCATATTTATTATTAAATTTTAAGTGCCAGGTGTTGAAGTTAAAGATGATACAATTATATATGTTGCAATGTAAGAAATCTATATGCTAACTTTGTTTCAAGTACTGTTAAAAAATATATATATAGCAGGACACGAAAAATATAATATTTAATAATGAAGTAAATTAGAAGTGATGTAAATTGAATGTCTATTGGGTAAAGTATGTTCAAAAGATGCTGCTTCTTCAGTCAAGAGATGGCACCACTAGAAGTACGGCGTTAGGTATTGTTTTTGGAGGACACAAGGGTCTGAACGAACGCAATAGTCGCCAACTAAGCAACTTCTACTCGCAGCTAGAAACATACTAACATGGATATAAGAACTTGACTGCTGGGAGAATGATTTAACTGTAGTAAAATATTTTTTTGATAATCAATATTGGTAAATATATTTAAGTATCTATGATTAAAATTTTTTTGGATGTAAGTTCTTCATCGGGATAGCCAAAATTGAAGATGGAAGGATATTACAGAGTATTGTTACTATACTCATGCAGTCTGGCTTAGCCAGAAAATATTCTGTACGGTAACTTCATATCACATCCAGCGCGAAACTAGTGAACAGCTCTGGTTCAGCAACGAGATTTCTCTTTCATATGGCTTACAGAAAATATTGAAAGTTAATGCCAGAATAATTATTTAGCGTATTCCATAAATTCTCTTATTTTATATTGATCCGTCAATCAACGAGAAATAAGTCCATTCTAAGACCTCATTACAAACAAGCGTTTAAAAATATCGATTCACAGCTTGTGGCAGAAACGTTTTCAGCATCTTAATGTGGAACGTAAATATCGACCGTGGTAGTTGAGTGGTAACGTTTTAGTCTCGCATTCGGGAGGACGCAGGTTCGAAATCCCGGCCGGTCATTCAGATTTGGGTTTTCTATGGTTTCCCAAAATCCGTCAAGACGAATGCCAGGGTGGTTCCTTTAAAGGTGAGCGTCGCCGAATTCCTTCCCGTTCCTTGTTCCTTGTCGTTTACCTCCCATAATGACCTCGATGAAGCGTAAGGCAAAATAAAATTAAAAAGGAACGTAAATCATATTGAGTGAATAGTTTTGCCTTCAGTTTCATTATAAACGCGGTAAAGCATGTAGACCTATTGTTTCAAGGGTCATCAGCAATGACAAGAAAGTATATACTTTTTTCTCAGTAGATTATGTAATGTCTTGTTAATCTTGCATTTTGTTGAGTGAAGAGGGAGTAGGTGCTTGGAGTTTGAATTCTTCCCAAATGATTCTTTCTTAAGGTGTGATATGCATGAAAAATTAATTGCTAATTCTACATTGTCGTGATAAGGATGTTTCCTTTTCTCCCCCCTTTTTCTTCTTCCTTTTTTTAATAAAAAAAAAATGACATTTGAAGTGTAATAATGTTTATTTTTTGTGGTCGGCTGTCCTATACCGAGCATGGTGGATGAGTGGTAACGGTCTATCCTCGCATTCGGGACGACTGGGGTTCGAATCCCCGTCCAACCATCCAGATTTAAGTTTTCCATGGTTTCCCCAAATCACTCTAGGTGAATGTCGGAATGTTTCCTTCAAAAGGTCAATGCCGAATTACTTCCCTTACCTTGACTCCAGTCATATCCTGCCTTTAGTGCCTCCGACGAAACTTAAAGCCAGCCAGACTATAATATCCTCAGTTCAGTGATTTTATGAGAGAATGTATTTCTCAAACAGCCGTCCAAGTTACCTAATAATTGCATAGAGCAGCAACCAAGGGGAAACTTTGACTTTGAAATCCCAGCGTTTGTGCGAAGTATGACGATGCTAAATCTGACACGTCCCTATTTCTCAAGATGTGACGGGTTAAGACCTTCCATTTAACTAATAGTAGGTTTAAAGTGCATGTTCACTGCACGATTCCCCACTCTCTCTTTGTTCCGTAATTAGTTTAGCAGAAGTCATTTTAACTCATCTTCTTAGAAGCAGTCTTGGTCCTTTTATCGTATCTAGCCAATCGATTAAACAGACCTTTAACTACAATTCAATATCTCAGATATAGACACACTTAAAATTTGTAGAAATACTTGGTTTATTTTGTTATTAATTTCGGAATAAACTGTCATGTAAACTATATCGCCATTTGCCAGTTGCGAAAAAATCAGTTTAGTTTAATTCGTTTTTCATTTTGCGTAGAATTTTCGACATTTTAGTTTCTGTTATGGTCTTAAGAAATATGTCAGCATCCAGTGAGTTTTAGTGGCGAAGACGCTGTGTAGGTCTCCCAGATGCAAAGACACAATTTACAACTTATTAACACATCATAGCATTCCCACTCTAGTGTTTGGTGATTTTAGCAAAGACTTACTTTCCTAGGACAGTAAAGAAATTATGGTGAATACCGGTTACAGACCGTCATTACAACCTTGATTAACAGTCGCGCAGGAACACACTCAAACATTATATTTCAAAATTTAAATCCGAAAATGGATAATACAACAAACTTATTTAGTCAGCTTCAAACCTTACGGTAATATGATCACATAACGTGCAAAAGCACCTGGCCTAAAACGTTAATTAGGTTATGAGTATACTCAAGAAACTGAAGATATTTTGATATGAAACGTTTCTAATTAATACAAATTAACTGATAACCGTGGTTGATGTTCAAGTAGGACGTAATTATGAGTGCTCATTTATGCATTTTTTTTTTAACAAATACTTATCAATAACATTCAAGTATATTCACCTCCTTATTATTCGAATAAAGTGTGATGTCTTTTTATAAAAACCTGATTTCTCACTAAATTAATGACAATTCATGACAATTCAAATCTGACAAAAAAAAAAAACCTACATTGAAGGAAGCGAACGTGAATTCATTCATTTTGTTCGAGAAATACAACAAAAATTCTGTTGATATTTCATACGTAGATGATTTATGACCTAAAGGTGAGGAAAATATTAATTGTTTGACTTTTGACGTGGGGTCGGAAAAGATCAAAACCCATGTCTAAAGATATGGGGAAAAAAACATCAAATAAATTAAGTTAAAATTTTACACACTCGTTAAGCGTACTAACCCTCAACTTTTATACATCCCACACTTACCCTGAATGAAATATGACACTGTTAGAAGAACAAATACTGTATATTTTAACCAGTTCCAACTTTTTTTTTTTTTTTTTTTTTTTTTTTTGAAACGTTGGGGAACATATCTAAATATGGTGCAAAAGCCTTCAAATAGCTCCTAATATGCTGTAAAAATATTAGTTCTGCAGCACTCTACAAGAAACTGCAATAGATGAAGTAACCGAAAATGTAATTCTTTTCAACAGATACTAAAAAATAAAAATAATACAGTGATTTCTTTGAATCTGACCGTAAATCAATCCAATCGACCGCAAAGTTCCAAAGGTAAAATCGATTTCTTTTAGTGTAAGGAAAAGAACTGATAATAGATTGAGTTCAAAGTTTGTATAGTGACTGAGAACGTTATTACTCAGTTATTGTATATTCCACTTGTACCCTTAAACACTTCTGACATTGCCAGAAGTGTAAAAATAAAAAAATTTAATCACTTAGTACAGATATTTTTTAAAAAAAATTAGTAGGAACATATTTAAATAGGGTGCAAAAGTCTTCGCATACACCCCACGGGTCGGTAATTCAGAAAAAATGTCTAAACTCATAACCAATATTTTTATTTTATTTTTTTAAGATATGGGAAAAACCTCGAAATTAATTAAGCTCAAACGTTCGTAGTGATTAAATAGACCGATCTAGGTGAGTGAGTGGTTAAGGTCTGGTGTCGCATTCTGGAGGACGCTAGTTCTAATCCCTGTCTGGGCATCAAAATTTGGGTTTTCCATAGTTTCCCCAAATCACTCAAGGGGAATACCGAATTGCTTCCTTTGAAATGCCATGGGCGAATTCTTTCCCGTTCCTTACACTCCATCTTTTCCCGTCTCTAATATAGTCGACGTTGATGATTCTTAAAGCCATAATAAAAAAATTATTAAACAGGTTATGTCTCGACTATGTCTGTTAAACTTTCACGCTGAATAACCTCTGACAAGAGCAGAATGGCGAAAATTCAAAATTTTTAACCGATTTTACAAAAATATTAATAATAATAGACTGGGAGAAAGAACTAAAGAAATGTAAGTGTTGGAAGCCAATCCCACTTGGCTTTCCCAAAAACAATCTCTACATACCATACCTCGCTTTTGCGGATGATTTGGCAATACTAGCAGAAGATGAAGAGACTGCCAGCAAACAGCTTGAGACACTCAAAGAATGTCCAGAAAAAGTAGGGTTACAAATCTCTGAATTCATATGTTCAAAGACAGAAATAGCAAGTTTGAGAACAAAATACGGTAAAATCAACAGGGTTCCATACTTTAAATACCTCGGAGAATTAATCGAACCGACAGGCCTTGAGAAAATCTCGCAGCATAATCTCCTCCAAAAACTAGAAAAAGCTTTAGGGTTAGTCCAAAATCTCTACAACAAAAAATCCATATCAAGACAGACCAAACTTCGGCATTACAACACAGTCATAAAACCAACAGTCCTCTACTCAAGTGAAACGTTAACACTTGAAAAACATGACCCTGAAGAAATAAAAAAAAGTCGAGAGAAAAATCATCAGAAAAATTCTAGGAGCAAGACGCTTTAAAGATGGTTACAGACTAAAATCAATCAAAACAACAGATAAGTCTTCAAACATCGTAATTGACATCAAGAAAAGGCGAATGAAATTCTTCGATCATCTAAAGAGAAAATCTATTGACAAAAAAGATAAAAATCCAACACCATGGCTGATGGAAATTCGGTAGGATCTTAAAAGTGCAAACATAGACATCTTAGAAAGAAACACCTTCAGACACAAAGTAGATGAATGGGAAATTATAAGTAAGCAACCAAAACAGAAACAATACAAACCAAAGTAGTCGGACGAACGTAAACAAGCTTTATCGGAAAGAATGAAGGCCTATTGGAACAACAACAAGAACTCAAATAAAACTTAATTGTATCATTTGTTTATCGTCTTCCATTGGAAGAATTTGCCAATAATAATAATAATTAGTTGAAATAAAAAATCTGGATACACCGTTTCGAATTCCCTGAATAGATCCCAAGTCGCTGCTAAAAATACCTCGTGTGTTAAAAATTTATAGTTTAAAAAAAAAAAAAAAAAAAAAAAAAAAAAAAAAAAAAAAATTCTTAATCCATATTGTTTGAGATAGCTGACGAAGACCTTCAGATTCCTCTATGCTCAATTTAATATAAATCAAGCCGGACATGCTGTCTAAGTTTATGATCACTTAGCAATAGAAACTTCTTTAAACAAGGAAAAGAAATAAGGAAAACCTTATTTTTATAATAAGATTGAGAATCATCTAAAGGATGGTTTAATTTTCCTCTGCGAAGTCGAAGTTTTCGCCCGGTATGTAGCGGTCAGCAGGGAGTTGATGAATATCGCGTGATTTCGCAGCAAGGCCGTGGTAATGGTCCTTCTATATGTGCTGTTTCCTAGAAATTATGTAGTGGCCATTTTTTCGAAGAACCAACAGCTCCAACATACAGCCAGCAGAAATATGGAGAAATTGCAGTACTGATAGCCAGAATTCCGGCGGTCAAAAAATGGCGTCTAGAAATATTTTAGAAGCTTCTATTGCCAACGGGCTAGATCCTTTATATCTGCAATGGATGTTCTGTAATGACAACAATAATCTCTGGGAAAAAAGGGCTTGGATAAAGGAACAGTTCGAATAGTGTATTGAAGAGGTTAATCATCAGAAAATTCTAAATGTTTCATAATACTTGTTCTGTTTAACTATTACTCCGTACTCGTAAGCAATGGTTTAGTTCCAGTTCCGTAATTCGTAGCTACACTTATGCTTAGATCATACTCATACATTAGGATACTGTTTTTGATTCCAGTTGCATTTATATCAGTCATACACAGGTCTCAAGGATTTATTCTGCGTATGGTCTAGCTATCGACTAACAAGAATTCAATTTACGAGTCCCTTATGTGCTATTTCAAGACATAAATCATAGGAGGAATCGTTGGTGCACGATAATTTGTAGAGCGCAAACTTGAGAAAATTAATCTGGATGCTGATTATGAGTGCAAAAGAAGGGTTTTTGTGTTCGATATAATAGAGATACATACCTTTTTATTTTGAGTACCGATTGCATTTGTATTCATGTATATCTCATTAGGCTTAAAGAGGCTACATCCTGAAAAAAGGATCGATATAGATGCAATAATAATAAAATAATAATATCTCATCATAACATTAATATTTTGAATTAATTTAAATCCATTTTGCATTTTTTAAATATTTCTTTAACAACGAGCAATACAAGATGAAAAATCAAGAGTAATCTGCGGGATATCATCATATTCTACACCTCATTAATTTGACAGATTTAAAAAACTTTTTGGCTAGTATAAATACTCCAGAATCTTATGCATGTGCGGCATGCACTTCGTTGTTAATTTTTAACTTCCCTGTAAAACGTTTTTAGCTGATTGAATTGAATTTTGTGCACCCGCGCTTAGTGGTTACGATTTCAAGACTGCTAAAACCTTGAAAAAAAATCTCGTTTCATTACCTTTGAATGTTTAGAAGCTTGGCCAAGCGACGTATTTGCTTTTAGATAAATGTGGCTGCAATTTAACTACTGACACACATCATCACATAACCACGAATCTAATTAACCAAAGCGGGTATGGCAAATCAACTTGGACACAAAATCTTAGAAAAGTACATATCGCACGACAAAAAGTCAAACGAACTCCACTTCAACAAAGAAAAGAAAAAATAAAGTTTAATTCAATTCAAGCAGTTTTTTTTGTGTAGCTTATTTGTGCAAAATAATTACTAATTCAACTGCGAGTTAGGTCGATTACTTAAGAAAATCATTTTCTAAATCTAACGTTAATGCTCTGCTGAAGAAATAGAATGTCAGTATGCAGGAGTCTCTTAGGCTTTTGAACGGAGTTTTTAGTGTATCATTAATTTGGTCATACGATGTTTATTTGATTTCCACGTCATTGCGTGTATGCAGTTTTCGATAACACAGCTTTACAATGATAATCAGACTAACCGAAAAATTAGTGATTAACTTTACGCTGTCTATAAATCAATGTATTTTCTACCTTTTCGTTTAAGGACTTGTGGCTTGACGTTAATTCTCTACTAACTGAAGCCAAACATGCCTTGAGATTATACGTGTCCCAGTTTAAAATACGACGCACTACTACGTCATATGTATGATGACTTTGACCATGTGAAGGTCAAGCGGAGAGGTTGAGCCTATGCTAGTAACAACCCCATTGCTCACCCTCCCTATTACTTATTCAGACTGTGCTACGAAGATTTATTATGTTTTTCACACTGACTAGAAGTTACTGCAGCCGTAATAGGTTCAAACTGTTAATGAAATAGTCACATTTGGAGTTAACATAGTTATTAAATATTCCAAATTTATCTCTAGTAGACGAACTGACAGGTGCTCTATCACCAGTCTTTTAATCAAAACATATCTAGACTTATATTTAGAATCCAAACCATGTAGAAACTTAGTCTGTGTGTTTTTTTTTTTTTTTTAATCATGAAAGTGACACTGACTCGATGCAACGATTGGGGCTACTTTTTTTACTTCGACTGTGAGTGTATAAGTCAATCAGACAATAACAATTGATGAGGTCACTTTCTATATCTGGGGTGAGTTTAATATGCAGAATAACAGAACTTGCCTTCCTCCCAGCAAATAGACGTTGCACACTTTGCTTTGTGAACTTGAGTTAAAGTCTGACTTACTATTAAAATTCTTGCCTTGTGGACTTTACTACAATATGATCAAAGATGAAGTTGGTATTTGCTTATTGTCTGATAAAGTTTAAAGTCAACGTTGCTGGACAGAAGGAGGAACTGTCATGGCGTTATTAAGTCAATGACCTAGACGACTCGAGGTAGAACAGCTTCCGTAATGCCTCACTCCAAGTTTTATTCACATTATTTATACTTTCATCGCATTGATCTCTCTTCTATAATACCCTGAATTTAATACTTCGAGAATAATGTTTCATACTACCATAAACATTCATCCACTGCTATCGCAGTCGTCTAGCCTAACCCGGTATTCCTACCGGGTATAGAAAACTGATGGCTTAACGTCTATTCCGAACCACTGAAAGTTTCTGGCGTACTTCGGATTATACAGCAAGCTGTGTCAGAGTTGAAGGTCGGGTTAAGGGTCTCTGAAATTCCCTTCCGAGACAAGTACTCGAACTGGCGACATTTCGATCTCTGGTCAGACGCCTTAACCACTGAGCCACCAGGTCAGGCTACTAGTGTGATGAAAAATAAACATCATAATAATCTCTCATTTGTCTGTGTCCGTTTTGCTTGTAGTGTTTTTTTTATTTTTTATTTATGGCTGTACACCTCGTCGACGTGACGTCGAGGTCATTACAAGCAACAAGCAACGGGAAGGAATTCTTCCATGGCCTTTTGAAGGAGGATTCTCGTCATTCGCCTGTAGCGATTTGAGGAAACCATGGAAAACCCAAATCTGGATGCTTGAACGGGGATTCGAATCGGCGTCCTCCCGAATGCGAGGCCAGAACGCTAACCGCTCACCCACCACTCTCAGTTTGTCGTGTTGGCTGAATAAGTAAATCAATATTTGGTTGAGCACTACCACTATTAAGAATGCTCACATGATTCTAACAGGTAAATTTGATCGAGCATTCCTTAATAAATATTTCAAACATATCTCAGTTAAGTTGTGAGAGCTATAACATTATTGTGCAAATTACTTCCACCTTACACGTACTGAGAGTGCATGTTAACCTCACTCCAATAACATTTTTAATGCGTATTTCGCGTACGAATAAAATTGCAGGACTACCAGAATCACTTTCGCAGACTGTCTGTTATCACTTCAATTGTTAATTTATAGTAAAATCGGTAAGATACAATCTAACGCTAACGGGGTTACATTTTATTGCGGTATGGTTTTTTATTTATTATATCCTATTTTACAACTGACCTTTAACGTAAGGATTTAAGTTTTAGACGTTGTAAGTAATGTTATTATTGTCTCGATATATATCGATTAACTTTTATTGGTTAGCCTTTAAATGAATTTCTATGCCCATCAGTTAGCCGGTAATCGGCCGGCTGTCCAAGTTTTCTGGATACACCTAAACTTACAATTAGATTTATCCACCTGTAAGACATCACACTACTCATATATTGACCTATGCGAGCTTTGCATTAATAAGCCTACACGATTATTGTTGGTATCGAACTATTTTCTCTGTCTTTGAGACTTGTCAGATTATTTATTCTCACCATTCAATATCCGATACATTCTCCTGTCCCAACAACAGTAACAGAGTGTCTCTTTTTATCTCTTGACAAAGAAGCAACATAATTTGACAAGACTTGTAAAAGAAATTATGTTCATCGGATTAATAATTGCGTAACTATTCTTACAACATTTAAGTTTGTATAGTTCTCCTGTAACCTGGCAAGGAGATCCAGATTTCGGTGGACTCGCATTCGAGAGGACGCGCTGAACCATCTAGATTTAGGTTTTTCACGGTTTTTTCCAAATCACTGCAGGTGAATGATGGGATGATTCCTTCATAAATCTTACCATCGTTTTTAGAACTAGCCCTGCGAGAATGCTGGTATTTGTTCGTTGCCGTATGTGAAGCCAGATTGTTTTTGCCGTTGATTGTACATCCTGGCTTTTACAACTTCGACGTTGTCAAGCCAAAAAATTTAAATGGCCGATCACCATAAATCAAAACCAAAATTCTCAATCACTGAAAATTATTATAAAAATTTGGGTATTAAGAAATTTAGGTTGACGTTCTTAAGCTTGCATTTATTTAATTACAAAAAATCGTGGTACAAAAGTATTAAAAAGACATAAAAGTTAGTACAGTGTTTTAGGTCAGACAGTATTGAAGAAATGCAGGACTTGCGATGTAGACAATGAATTACAAAAGATTGTGGTATTCTTGATATATACGCAGACAAGCTGTATACCGTATTATTAATTGTACTATGAACAGGTAGTAGAGGATGCTTTTGGCCCTCCCATACACCTAACATTCATCCAGAAGATTCCGTGCGAGAGGTGGGATAAACGTTACATGCCGTCGGTGATTCGGGGCTCGCCATGCAGACTAGAGTGGATGAACGGCGACCGGACGGCGAGTGCCGAATCGGTGGGTGCCGGTGCTCAGGGGGCCCTCCTGTTGGCGATCACCTCGGGAAGCTCTTCGGGTTCCGGGTGCTCCGCGTTGTACTGCAGCGCCCTCGCGATGGCCTCTGGTATTGGTGGAGCGACCGGTAGGTGGGCGCCCTCAGGGTGGAAGCCTGACTCGTCGGCCGTGTACGTCAGCTGGACTGGTGTGCCGTCAGGGGCGGTGTAAGACACGCTGCCCTTCACGGAGATCACGTCGGGCTCGTTAGGGTCCTGGGACTTCACAATTGTGCCGTCCTGTTCGGCGTGTGTGCCGTCGGCAGAGTCGAACCTGCAACAAAATCACCAGGGCCGTATTTAGGCTTAAGATACCTACGCTGTAGCGTAAGGGCTCGCACCACAAAGTGTCCCGCATCATATGCAATATATATATATACAGGGCGAGTCAAAAGTCCTTGGACACCTTCATCAGTTGGAAGAGTGAAGGGAAAACTGAAAAGTGATGATGGAAACAGAGGTTTGATGTGGGGCCGCAAGTTTTGGAGTGAATGTCATTCATGGCCGCCATCTTGAAATCCGCCATTTTGGATTCAAGTAATTTTTTTAAAAATGGGAAGGTGGGTTTATGACATATGAAATAACACTCTCTTGAGCTCAGGAATTCAGTGGTGAAATTTGTTTTTGTCTATCTTGTTCCGATTAGAAGTCATTAATGTTCAAAGATACCTTGATACTGACTCATGTGTCTCTTTTTTCCATGTGATCTAAAATGGATAGACAAAACATATTACACCACTAAATTCCTGAATGTTATTTGATCACTTTTCAGTTTTCCCTTCACTCTTCCAACTTATGAAGGTGTCCAACGACTTTGTATATATGTATATATATATAATATTTCTGAAATGGTTTTAGCAGCGAAAGTCCTGAAAACCGAAAACAATGTTCACATATACGAGTTCAATCGTTGAAGCACGGGTGTACTGTAAAATAACATTTCAGTGCACTAATACCGAAAAGTAACAACTTTGCGGATCAGCGATGACTTACAACCTTTGTAACATAGGGTTGTAGTATGTTGTGGTCGGGGCGTACGAATGTAGATTAAAGTCACTGTCGTGCACCTGCAATACGAACTAAAATTTCCTAGCCTTCACGTTCCTTCACGTTCGGAAGGTAAGGTAAGATAAATTCATTTTGTATACGATTAAATTCCTTTATAATTGAAATATGTGATTTTTTTATTCAGGATTGATTCTATTTTTTAATCTGTTTTTATTTAATTTGTTGTTGCAAGTCATTTTTTATTTATTTTAAAACTTTATTCCATGACTCAGGATTGTTGATCGCTTGGTGTGGCGGGAGAAGACTAATCAGTGGAGCGCTGTCTAAAAACGTTTTATTAGCTGTCGATTTTTTATCTTTCTCTATTCCGTTCTTTCGTGATCTTAATAGTCTGTTATCGTTTCTTTTATCATAGTCTTTCATATTGTTACTAAAACTTTTCCGTTTGTAATTGCGCAGGCGTTTGCTGAGGGTATTTGGTTGCAAGAACACAACTACAGTAAGTAGTCGAAATATTGATCGTCGGAGCATCACTTGCTAGCGTAGTTCACTTCAGTCTCGGAAACAGTACAGAAAACACGTTTCAAACATTAGATTCTACTGTACAGTAAGTTATCGTATGTTTTTACTATCATTACATTATCAATTGTTTTGTATTCAAAGGTTTATTAATTTAATAATAAGTAATAGAAATTGATTTAAATATATATAAGCGCTCCGGCCCTGAAAATGAGCTCCGGTGGCAATTTCCTTACACACCGATTTTTTATCCTTTCCTGTACCCACCTACTATTTCCCACTAAAAATTTCACCTCTCAATTCTTACAATGTTTTTGTTAAATTATTCATCTGCGGTTAGCAGAGCAACGTTTAAAAGAAAAATTGACGCGGCATTGACTCAAGCACCCATTGGAAGTCCCCTCAAAAAATATTAAGCCATGCTTCCACTACAAACGTCCATAGCTGTTGCCTCTGTAGTACGTTATACACGATCGGACCGTTCAATCATGTACAAGATTTATTCAATAGGATTCATGTCTTGCAATCTAGGAGGCCAAATCAGTAGCTCAAACTGTCCATAATGTTTCTCTAATCAATCTAGAATGATTTTGTCCCAGTGATTTGACGTATTTTAGTTCTGCAAATGCCCATCATTGTTTGGGAACATGAAGGTCATGAATGGCTGCAATTGGTCTTCAAGTAACTGAAAATAACCATTTTCAGTCAATGATCAGTTCAGTTTGACCAGAGGTCCCAGTCAAGGCATGTAAACACAGCCAGCTTGCACAGTGCCTTCCTGTGAACCTAAGTACATAGCGTCACACTCGAACCCAATCATCAGCTCTTATAGCAACTCATCTGACCACCCAACCTTTTTCCACTCATCTGGGTTCCAACCGACAGTACCACGAAAGGCGTTGTAGCCGATGGGGTGTGGTTAGCAGAGGCACTTGTAACGGTCTTCTGCTGCCTTGTCATATCTGCTCCAAGCTTTACTGCACTGCTCACGTCTGTCGCACGTCTCACATTCAGTATTTCTGCACTTTAACGCAGTGTTGACTGTCTGCCAACACTCACACCTCTACTCAAACGCCACTGGTCTCGTTCATTAAATAGATGTGGTCGACCAATACTTTGTCCATGACGGGAGGTAATGCCGGAATTTATATACCCACGATACACTCTTGCCATTATTTTTCGTAGAATGTTGATTTCACTATCAATTTCAGAAATGATATGCCCTATGCGACTAGCGCTAACTACCACGTTCTAAGTCTGTTAACTCATGTGGTGCGGCAGTATTCACGTCAGAAAACTTTTCACATTATTCACGAGAATACGTACTAATAAAACGCCCAACTCTGCATGGTATATTTATATGATTCTTCCGTAGTGCTACCGGCATCTGTATATTTTCATCCTCCTATGCCTGACTTTTGGCACATCAATGTTTACCGTTCCCAAGGTTTGTAGAGTACTGGGTGAACGACTTTGCAGGTGCGAGGATCAATTGTTTCGAATTACCTTTTATGAATAAATTTTCATCATCGCATAGGGCAGATGATTGGTCAAGACACCAGCTACTGTAACAAATTCCTGGACTTAACACTAAGCACCATAGCACTGCTTAAGGACTGAAGGAGTATGTTGCTGTCCAGCCCAATCGGTGCTTTCGGAAGAGTAGGCCTCTCACCTCTCTCATATGTCATCCACAACAAAATTATCATACTATACTGAATATATGCTAATTACACATTATTCACACCGGAAAAGTTAAAGGAAAAGAACCCCCTATAAATTTCCTTCACGTATAGATGGCACTTTGACTTTTGCACTGAAGAGTCAGAAGTCTGAAATCGACTCCATATTACTTGTGACATAATTCACAGTAATTAAAGTTTGTCGGACTTTTCATACTTAGTAACCGGAAAATATAGAATTTATGAAACCAGAATGAATGCTAACTATCAACGGGCAGTCAAATCTTTTTCAACATCACGATAAACACCTCACGTCGTAATAAGTGTGTAAGAGTAGGTGAAGGCTAAGTGATGATTAAACACTTTTTTATTAGCACCGACCTTGCGTGATACTTACACATTCAAGTGTGCGGGACACGAGGCTTATAACTACAGGTGTCAAAAGCTTCCCATGTACGGTAACTGAGGATTGCTACATACTTAAGTTCTGAACGAAATCAAAGCCACTGAATTTAACGACGAATTACTTGCTCGTGGATTTTGCTAGAAGGAGCTCTCTCAAGAAACATCAACACTCCAGAGATGATGTAGGTAGTCAAGGTTTAAAATTCTTCTAAGTAAAGAAAGAGAAGAGGCACGTATTTGGTTTTGTTGTCCCTCTTTGAGAAGTGCTGTCTTCATGTCAAGGCCTGTTTGCTTGCTTTCGGGTTCTGTTACTTCAAATAGGACGTTTAAAGTCACTGCCTCTCACGATTGTAAGCATTACTTGCAGTTTACATTCTACGAGTTAACAACTGACTCTACTTTGCGCTGAAATTATGGTGTTGCAAACATGATAACGCAATGAATACGACCGACTGTAGTGGTGTAATGGTTAGCGTTCTAGCCTCGCATTCGGGAGGGCGGCGGTTCGAATCCCTGTCCGGGCATCCAGATATGGGTTTTCCATGGTTTCCCCAAATCACTCCAGGTCAATGCCGGGATGTTTCCTTCAAAAGGCCATGGCCGAATTCCTTCCCATTTCTTGCCCCCCATCCTTTACCGTCTATAAAGACCTCGCTGTTAAGAGACGTTAAGCAGTTAAAAAAAATGAATACGCTAAATAAATATTTGTTTTAAGGAGTTTTATGTTAACTTAAAACGATTGCGAAAGATTCTGAATTCCCTTTGGCAACATTTTGGAACTACGCCCTGTAGGCGAGTAGTAAAGACCATTCCTCCCATTCGTATAGATGTTGATTGTAATCCACCTCCAGATTTCGCTCTTCCAGTTTTCCCGAAATCATTCCAGGTATATGCCGGGAAGGCTCCAACAGAAGGCTATAGCCGAATTCATTTCAGTTCCTTGATCTAACTCCTCTCTCAAGTCTAATTTCGAAATAGCTGGATTCACAGGGTGATTCAGAAGAAATGTAAATATTGAAAGAGCATATTGAGTAATTTTTTTTAAAATAATTATGTTACAGATTTCCTTTAGTTTTGGGGAAACAGGTTTGTTTTGCATGAATAAAGTATTTCAATAATCTATTTCAAAAGGTTTATTTCGTACATAATACTCCAGACCCTTTTTTTCCAAAACGAATGGAAATCGGACACATGCTTATAAGTTGTACTCAATATTGTTCATACTACCACCTCCTTCAATGTTTACCATTGCTCCTGAATAGCACTGTGTGGACTATTAAAAGGCGGGCGTCTTAACAAATATGCAGTTTTCGACAGAATATTATGTCTTCAATCATCACAAAAAAGAGAATGAAAATACAATACTTCTTGTATGAATGATCCCGGTTACGTAACTGATAATAATACGTACTGATACGTTAAATTAACCGCAGTGAATTATGTGTACTGAAAATTTGTGGTGGCTAAAAAGTTGAAAATAACTTCACATCTAATAGAGAAATTATAAATTTGTGTATAGTAATTATTTCTATGAGAGGCCTGCAGATAAAACAGTAATAAACGGTGATAAAATTAATGATAATGGGCGCATAATTTATTTGAAAGGAACTTATTCTTGAAATAGAATTTAAAAATATTATAATCATTCCACGAAAATTGTTATCAAGTTTATGTGTTTTCCGGGCAATGATCAGTGTAATATCTCTCTATAAAATGTTACTCTATTCCTTTACTATTATCATAATACATGTTCAAGCGTTACTGGAAATCGAGTCGGATTCTACGAAATGACGAGGCAATAAATTGTCGAACCGTGCGCTCTCCACCAATTTTAATTCATCCTTCACAAAGCTTCAGACAAATAGTGTCTCGTGGAGAGGTATGTGAAATTTTTTATTTTTGAAAAAAGGTTTCAGCAATAACAAGTGTTCTTTGTTCCGTACGAACGTAATTTCAAAAAAAAAAAAAAAAAAAAAAAAAATAAAAAAAAAATAAAAAATAAAGGCTAGTTATATTAAATTGAAATGCCTGTTCTACTGTAACGGTGATGTTAAGCATCCAGAAGAATATTGACAATACGATTTCAGAGGTGAGACATCTTCCTCATGGGCTGATTCTTGGCTGTCCTGGTGACGCCGCGTCATGATTCATGTAGCCGACGTTTCGACCACCCTTCTGTAGTTTCCTTCCAGGGCAGACCTGCTCATGGGCTGTTTTCTTTAGTTTTTAATATGGTTCGTTTCCTTGTGTGGTACTCACAGGTAGTGGTAGTTTCCCTCGGGACTGATTTCGCTCTCCTGCTTCACGATGAGCACAGCCTCCTTGGGGGCTTCAGCCGGCGCCGACAGCGCCACAGCGGCCAGAGAACACAGTAACACCTGTTGGCAGACACAGAAAACACTGTCAAACTCAGCTGTAGAAGTCCTTACAAACTGACAGTGAACAATTTAGACCGAGCAAAGAGACTCTGTCAGATTTTCATTCAACCTTTGATTGTTCACCATCGGTGACATTATTAATGCGTTGCATATATGTGCTATTGAACATTCAGAATAGAAAGGGGTAACTGTAAAAAGGTTCCAACGGTTCCTATTGCTTGCCTCAGGATACACGGAGGCAGAACTCCGCCTTTCCTCCGAGTAGATGTAAAAAAAAAAAAAATATTTATTTATTTTTTAATTTTTTTTTTTTTTTTTTTGTAATTTTAAATTATCACTTGATCTTTCCTACCATTAGGAAACTTAGACTGTTTGTTAAACTGCACCAAATTTTTCCAGACATATCGTAATTAGCAGACAATATGGCTAGGGTTAAGTGAATGTAATGGCCCTGTACCTTTATTGTTGTTATAACTGTTATTATTATTATGCTTCTAAATGATGAACCCAAATTATATGTTTCATAGTTTCTCGGGAAAAAACTTCAAGATAGATCTTTTACCTCCAGCGATTTTTGATTCTTTTTATCTTCTCAATGCTGAAAGACACTTTGTTTTAGTTAAAACGAAAAGCTCCGGTATAGCTGTACTTACGCGAAGAGGCCTTATAAATAGCCTCCGAAAGAGTTGGGATCATTGGGAGAATCATGTCCTCTACGTAGAGAAAATTATTTTAAGTGGGATAAGATTAGAAATCTTCTGATAAATGATTCAATGTATTTCCCATCCGGAATTCTGAGAAAGAACTCGTATGTCGCGCTAGGAACCATTGGTTATTAATTCCTCTGTATTTCTAATCACACGAAGTATTGGTTCGCTTTTAGTCTATAGATAAATGTTATTATCCTATACATAGGCTACAAGGACTCTATGCAACTATTTGAATAAAAAAGAAGACATATTTAGAACCTCAATTTTAGGGTAGTAAAGCAATAAGCATCGTACATAAAATCTCTTTAGGTTTACATCTTATGGGTAAAACTTTAAATTTCGGTTTTTAGATAATTTATTTAAGTTTGTCAGAGATTAGTCATGTTGCTGAACAGTATTGAAAAATTTCGGCGAACTGAAATTTTGAGAAAAATAATCTGAAATAGAGGAAGAAACATCAAAGTAGTCTTTTAGGGCTCTCAAAATTCCACTACCAACAACCGAATTTCGTTTAAATCCATCATTTGTGTTTGAGTTAACAGTTCAGAAACTTCAAAACTGTTTCAGCAGATTTTCCTTAAATCTTGTAACTGAAATTTTGAACGAAATCTGTAATAACTTCAAATATCTTGCACATTTTAAGTACATATTTCCACCTCGAAAGCGTTAAATATAAATCCCTAAACATTAATCACAAAATACAGGTGTTTTTACTTTTCGCATTGTTTCTTCTTCCGAAACGTATGTCGCACCGTCATGCAATCAAACTAAAATGTATACTTTAATCCCTCATTAGATGCAATTAAAAGTTTAGCTGCAGCAAACAGGAATCAACAATGTAATAATAGTTCTTGGTGCTTAACAATTTATTGATCCCTCCTTGGCTGTAAGTTCATCTCCTTGACACGGAATTCTTTACAAATTACTTTATAACACGCAGGTACATCAATAAGAGTTCCCACCATTTTACTGCTAACGACTGAGCCGAGATCTGACGTTCAAGGTTTTTTTTATTTCGCTGCCTTAACGGCGTTTTGTAGCCCCGCTACCGTATGTAGCTTTATCTACTGTTTCGAATAGATTGTGTTGGATTCGCTATGGTTCGCGTTAGGGAAAACCCGACTTTGACCGTTATAAACGGCCTTTATGGGAACCCTTGAATGTTCTTAGTAAGGTGCTTGTGGTAGTTGATCCTTTACATCTGTGTCATAATTGTGCTAAGTGGCACTTTGAATTTGTGTCATTCCATTGGGAGTACTGTGTTTATTGACTCCAATCTGTCAACTTCTGGGCGGAAGGTATCAAGCCTGTTGAAAAAAATTATCTGCTGGTCGAAAGATTTCTGCATGGATGGTAGGCATGTTGGTGGTCTCGTGAAGAAGGTCTATTGGCGTGTAGTTACTCGCGTGGCTAATCATTCTTAAGCATCTGTTCTGCACTCTTTGTAAGTGTAGCAGGGTAGATTTGCATGCAGTTCCCCAAGCCAGGCAACCATACATAATGAAGGGTAGGACAACTGATTCATATATTCTTATTTTTGTTTCGAGTTTCAAGTCGTTCCTCAAGAAAATTGGTGTCAAATTCATAACATCGGCTACGGCTTTTCTTCTGTCGAGGACATGTTGGCGGAAGAGTAGTTTATGGTCTAACGTTATCCCCAGGTACCGGTGCTCAAGGATGAGCTCTGAGTTTGCCAATTACAGCTGCGAGCCTGTTATTAGTGTCTGACCAGCGGGACCCTGTCTACCTGCTGGTAGAGACCTTGAGGTGGCGCCAGTGACCATTTGCCATTAACGTCATCATGATGCGTTCACTCATTCGCAAGCGTGCTTCTCCAACTGTCGGAAATGATACGGCAGAGGTTAAATAATGAGACAGTAGTCCATGATAAGTGTACAGTATCTGTTGCGTCCACAAAACAAGCATTAGTAAACCAAACAGTAAAGTTAATCATCTAATTTGAAGCAATTCATCTTCAAGAGCGCTTCCGTGCTGTGGGCAAATATTAACCCAACAGATGGACAGAAGGTAAAAAATACGCGAACCCATAAGGGGTTCCAATTACGATCTTCGTTGAAGTTCAAATCCCAGACACCCCCTTAAATAAATGGCGACGCCAAAACCATCGTATCCCACAAATGAAATGAAACTACGAGCAATGTAGCGCCGAGCGTGGTGGGTGAGATGTTCTGGCATCGCATTCGGGAGGACGTGGATTTGTATCCTCGTCATGGCATCCAGATTTGGGTTTTCGATGGTTTCACAAAATCACTCTAGGCAAATGCCGGGATGCTTCCGTGAAAAAAAAAAAAAAAAAAAAAAAAAAAAAAAAAAGACCGTGGCCGAATTTCTTCCGTTCCTTGTCTTCAGTCCCATGTCGCTTCTAATGACCTCGACGTCGACGAGGCGTAAAGCCACAAGTAAAAGAAAAAGCATTGTAACAGGACTTATAATTAGCCAATAATGACAGCGAAGAAAAATACTAAAAACGAAAGGGATGAGTTCATTTGATTATTCGTAATCACGAGGGACAGAGAGCGAAACAATATTCGTAATGACAGGCAATGCCACAGTTGTATAGTATGGCTGGATAAAAGTTTAAAAGAGCACACTTATATTCTTCATCTGTAGTAATTAATATTACAATATAGTGCTTTTAGAAGTCTCATTAATTTATCGGTTTCTTATTATTCCTTCACTTGAAGAGAATCTTCACTTTGCAGTACATAAGGTATTATTTCAGATGGTCTGAAAAATTCTGTGCCTTCACCAAATATCCCTGTATACGTTACTCTGTGTTGCACCAATGAACAAATCAGCAAAATTGTGTTATAAACATATTTCTTTTAATACATCACATGGAGCAGATAGTTATTCATCACGTTTTCAGATAGAATCATCTTCTATAGAAGAGTTATAGAACATTATTAGTAAACTTGAAATATTTATATTTCCAGCATTTGGAGAGTGTTTTATTGGATGTTCACTATACAGCAACTTTTCTGAAAAAGACAAGTCCGTTGAGGTCCATAGAGTGTAAAATACACATAGAACTGAGGACGTTGTTTTACACACAATTAGTCTCAATTTTGTGACGGCGCGATGGAATAAAGGACCCATACAGGTATCAATGCGGCACTTTATTTCTTTGCACTTATTTACAAAGTACGTTGGAAGGAGAAGTATTTCACTACATTTATGAGTGATAGAAATCGATCCCAAGTTTCTCGATAAAGTTATGATGAAACTGCGTTCTCCGTCTACCATAGAATCCCAGCTCAGTCTCTGTATGACCACCAGGCCTCGTTGGTGAATGGCAAGGATACCCGCGTTTCGATTTTCATGGATGCGCGAAATCACTCCAGGTGAGTGCTGGAAAGACTATGGTCGAATTTCTTCCGGCTCCTAGCACCCCTCCCCCCCACCATCGTATACCGCCTCTAATAACCTTAACGAGCTGTAAAGCCCAAATTTAAAAAAAAATCATATTCCCATGGAAAATTAATCGATGCGTTAGAGGTTCGCCCTGAAAACTAGCAGCGCTTGGCTAGTTGTCCTGTTTTCATGTTGGCTTGGCGGAAGGTGAGTTGGTTCCCTTTTTATTCCTTTGAAAATAGGACTTACTCAAACTGTAAAAGAAGACATACATGTCACAAACATATTCACAGTTTCAGACATGTATCGACATTCCTATTTTTCCATCGGGATATATCGCCTTTAATGACCATCATTACCTAATCACTAAGAAAACAATGAATCTAGGGTTATTATCATCTTCAGCATCGTTTCTGTGAACACCAGAAAATATTTAATAAACGTGGTCAAATACGATTTATATACTGTATCTGTTCGGTTTCGATATGTGAAATCTGAATATCCAACATGCTCTCATATCTCAAGAGGAATTTAAAGTACCTATACGAAAGGGAGCGAAGTATTGGTGATACAAGAGTGCAGTGCTGGAGCGCCAGATTAGAAGTCCTCATACGGGACTTATGGTTTCTTATCATGCTCAGTGGTAAGTATTTCTAATCTGTTTCAAACAAACTGGCTGCCTTAAATTTTTTATTAATTTTGTTGTTGCTTATTTGCTTAACTAACAGCAGTTTAAACGTTTTTTTTTAGAATAAATCTACTCGGTATCAATATTCATGCAACGACAGACTTACAGCACGAAATAGATATTTGTTTTGTAACGTTATGCGTTATTTATTGTAAGGAAATACTGCTATGTTCTTATAACAATATTAACAGCTTCTTGTAGCTTTATTTACCACTTTTGCTGGTGTTAATAATTTTCTTTGTGCACTAACAACAGTGAGCAAAAGGTATTGCAAGCAAATGAGGAAAATGTAGTAAACTTGCATTAGAAACACAGTAGGGTCGATATCTCATCCAACTACAACTGAAGCTCTCATTTGTGTGGTCTGTCGTATTTTAATAGGTTAAATATGAGAAAATGTACTCTACAAAAAAGATAATAATAATTACTTCTTGCAGACATAATGAACAAGAGTTTCAAGCGGTAAATAATTCCTGCTAAGTTTTGATGCAGCACAAGGAAATCAGGGACCTGTGTATTAGAACGAAACTGCCAGCCATTTCTAATGCACTTTACACGCACAACCCTTAACCGTCAGGAAGAATGGCAGGCTAAATGTTCCGTAAGGATCTTCTCAAATACACCTGGACGCCTTAAGCTTCAACCACTAGACTGTTTGGGGACCAACTAACATATGTGACCTAATATAGAAATAGCTGACGGCTCTTCTGAAATGACTTAGTTAACATCGTTTGCAGCACAGTCATGGAACACTACTCGGCATCTTATTACGAGGCTAAACAGCTCCGCGGTGATTAATGGGTATGAAGGGTGGTTTTGCAACGCGCCTTCTCCGTTAGGAATGACTATACTTCAGCGAGAATACCCATATTGTGAAACTCTAATACTACGTCGTTACAGTGACGAATTCAGATTCATTATGTCATCGTGAACGGAGAAGTCTTTTGACGTAGGTATTACAGCAGGCGTTCCTTAAACAAGTGTAATAGGACCATTTCTTTTCTTAATTTTTATAAATTATCTTTGTGACGACGTTCGTACCAGTTTGAGATTGTACGCTAGGGATGCAGTCGTAAACAGAAAATTTAAGACTTATCGGTGACTACTTAAAAATTCAACGCGACTTGGACTTATTTCGGCAGGTGTGATCAATGACATCATGCACTAATTTGCAAAAAGTTTAAAGCAGTGTGCCAAAGTAAACTGTTCAGTTATTGACATGACTTATTAGCTTAAGTAATTGGGAGTAATAGTACAAGGCAACTTGAAATGGGACCTGCTGGTAATATGGTTCATCGGAAGGGCCAATTCTGGGCTGCGATTCAAAAGTCAGAATTTGAAGAATTTCAACGATTACACAAAGGAGATAATGCAAAAACATTTCTGCATCACATTTGGACTATTACTATCGCGAGGCATTGATTGATAGTATACAGAAGGTACGGAGAAGAGATGCTTGATTCTTGAATGCTTTCCACAATCCTTAAGAACGCGTCACGGATTTAATACGCACATTGGGCTGGGATTGCCTGCCGGACAGACAACATAGGATTCGATTGACACCCTTCATTTATGAGTGCAATAGAATACTTCTTTCACCTTGCTACTTGGGTTGCAATGACAAGAGAGATAATATTACAGAAATTTTGGGTCGTACAGATGCTTATATGAATTCTTTTTTCCTTCACGTTATTCATCACTGCAATGCACAGACTTAGTTCCGGTTCAAAGCACCTTCTGCCACCCACAAGTTAGTGAATTGCGTAGTACAGATGTAGATATGAAACTTTCCTGAATTATGTATACCGTTTTCGTAAGGATAAACGAAGAAGAACAGAAAATTTTTAGTAAAAAAAAATATTACTGATGTTAATCCAAAAGCAACAGATGTTAGCCACCAAGATTTGTTTTTAAAGTGGTTTCCTTAGCCGAACGCGCAAGGTAATAATTGGTTGCACTGTGACGTGAAGTCCTCCCACACAAAATGATTGAAAATTAACGAACAATATTTATATGAACGTAGCACCCGCCCTTACCACACTGCATCGGGGAGGTGCAACGGGACCATGTCCGAGTGATGGACCCCGGGTACCGGCCGTCATCATTGTCTTAGGTGAGTGCTGGCTTTGTGCCCAAACTACTTCTCGTAAACTACACATTTCTCAAACTAACATACACATATCGTGGGAAACATTAGTTACTTCAATCGCAGACAGATGGCAACACATAAGATCCCCCCCTAGTAGTGGAGGAACTGGCAATCCTTGTTTCTTAATTACAAGCTATGACGAGAATCAACGCTTTACGTGATTTCATAGGGTCCAATTGCAAATAATAATATGAAACTAATTCACCTAAAGACACTAACAGTTATTTTGGAAAACGTAACTTTTTTCATATCGCGACAGTATTAAGTAAACTTCATGCTTTAAATCATCTGTGAACAGTGAACATTACATTTTTCGTTATTATGGTATCATAAACCTTGATTCATTTGGAACCGGAAAATACCGGGGAAACAATAGTCTGAAGACTAGTTCCTGACGGTGTTAGAGGCAAATTACTGAGGCCATTGTCCAAAGAATATTAAGGTAGATTGGATCCTCCCGAAGGAGGCATACCAAGCCGTTGTTTCAGAGGTAGGACGGCCTGTTCCTTTCCTCTGGGACCTACAGTTCAAGGTTGAATCTAGACCACGGAACGACCTGACGAGGCTCATATGATCAGACACGACTCTTATAAATTTCTGCGCCGGGATTTGAACACGGGACCGGAGCAAAGAACTTTTGGGATCAAGCACCTTAACCACTGAGCCACCAGATCGTTAGGCTGAAGAATAACTTCATTTATTCAAAATCTTTCCGGGTTCGATTTTGTTGTATTTGAGAAAACAATGTGAAATGGAGTTAGCTAATGCCTTTCACACCGTAGCAGATACCAGTAACAACAAGCAGCTAAGTTGTAAGATCCCCGCGACCAATAAGCATTAAGTCAAAACTCCTTTGAACCAAATGGTTAACTGTACGAGTAGATTACAGAGTATACGTCCACTTGAAACAATTATTTTTTTCAGAACTGGAGAGTGCATTTGGTAATGTGTAATTATACATGTTTACTAAAGTAAAATGTTTCACTTTTGTGTAAGATTATGATGTTTCGACTCACCAGCTTGAGCATCTTCGTCGTCTGGTTGTTCACAGTCGCTGATAGCACCTGAAATGATGCCCGTTACCGGAGGGGACATCTTTTATAGCAGTTGAGGACAGAGGGAAATCACACAAAAAGAGAAGGAATAGGCAAACAAATGTCCCTCCCTCCCCTCCACGGACCTCGGGTAGTGCCCCCTCCATGGCGCGGCTGTGTAATCTCTTTTCGGCTAGCCCGCTCATCATGTGCTAGTCAAGGGAGTGGAGCCGGAGGGAGTCACTTGCTGTTGTTTGACTTCTCCCACCAGGCTGTCTGGAGGACGATGCATAAGAGTTGCTCAAAAATCGATGACGACACCGCAATAACACTTCCTCGGAATCCGCATCACCTACACGAGTCAAATTTCGGTTGCTCCGAAATATGAACATCACCATTGAAGTAGTAGATGATCATTTCGCCTGATAATAAATACTCTGCTCTTTGAATTAACGTTATCTGCAGAGCTATTGCAGCACCTCATCGAGATTTGTTACTCTATTTGTATGACATAAAAAACTAAGTTATTTTTCCTTTTTCTTCGGTCTGACACGTACTAGGTGTATTTAATTTATTGCTGGAAATTTTTTTCCCTTGTTTCTTGACTCTAAGTACCTACCTTTAAGTAAATTTTAATTCATATGCCTGTCACCTCTTGTGATAACTACAGACGATTTAAAACAAAAAAAACAAAAAAATGATAAAAAAGGCAGGTAATTTTTTTTAAAAATTATAGTTTCATTTTAAGTCCCTATCAATTATCAAATACTGTTAAGGAAGAAACAGTAGCATTACATATGATTACACAAATTTAATAATAAAAATTGAATTCTTAACCTTAAAATTAGGAAACTAATTCATTCATTTACTACACATACATTATAAAGTATACATAATTCAACTCTGCACCGAATTTCGAAAACAACATTTATAAGGGCATCATTAATAAACCAAAGCCCCAAGTCCTGATTATAGGCAAGGTAAATGTCGATACTATAAAAAAAGTACGCCAAAACCATCCAGATTAAAGAGCATCTACATTGTCAGATTGAAAGCAATGTCTGCTTTCATCTAAGACGAAGGTAAAAAACACAAAAAAATCTAGTATATGAAGTGCGAATTTGATGTGGTGTGCTAACTGAAATCCTTGCGAAGAAAGAATAATAAAAAAAAATTATCAATGAAAAATTAACAATTTTTTCCTAGTTAAAGCAGCTGTATTATTGTTTTTTAGTAGTTTCCGGAAGAATAACAGTAAAAAATAATACTTTTCTGGAAGCATTTATCACTTTTTACTTCTTCAATGGAAAAAGCTTACTTGTCATTCTGACTAGGGCAGTCAGAAAATGTTTCATTATAATATTATTTTTAGTTCTCTACAGTGTTTAGGGTCTACAGTTAAAGTTGTTATTAAGTTTGCCTGAAATTGTTGACGATAACAGGGATAAGAATGACCGGCATCTTTATAAGCAACCATCCCAGGTTTAATCCTGAAATTATTTTGGGAAATCGAAATCGAGATCGCTGGAATGGGGATGAAATTTTTGCACGTCTACCAGATTCATTGTTGAAACGTTAGTTAATGTTGACTATTTTCATAATCTGATCAAGATAATGAAGGTAGCAATCTGGCTCACGTCCCTTCCATAGGAAAATCGTTTATTTCATCTACTGTGCGATTATTTACAAAAGTATCGTCACTTACTTCCTCTGGGACTAAACCGCATTTCTGAAGCATCTTTAAACATCCATTTCGTCTCGCATTAAAAGACGGTTATGAAAATCTATTCAAATATTTGCAACAGAAGCAATTATTGAATGCTTGAACTGATTTTAAATAGTTTTAGATTTAACACAATTTTTTTCGACATTCGTTGCAAGCGTTTCTGAATTGCTTCAACTGGGCTAGGTTCCAACGGTAATCAATCAACGAACAACTGTTCCAACTATTAAAGAAAACAATAATTTGTCTCATATTTTGCGATGAATGAAGGGAATTGCAATGAGACTCTCTATGTTCACAATTACGCAGGCATTTTCTGAAACAGCTTTAATTTAATATTTGTTTGGCTTCTTGGAAAGCAACAGACTCATTAATTCGCACTTATAAATCAATTGCTTCTGCAAGGAATGGTAGTTGTATTAGGGAGGTTTAAAACAGAGTAGATTCAGAACGAAGTAATTGATACCAAAATAAATTCAAGAAAACTGCACCATAATGTTTCAGTATGCACACTCTACGCAACAATAAATATATAAAACTCAGCAAACGAAATGTGTGAATGAAAACACTTGATTTGAGGTTTGTTATCGAAATGATAATATTCTAGCAGATAAATTAATACACTAAGAAAATCGTTATTATATTGTATTTTTTTAGTTTCTGGCTTTACGCCTCGTCAACGTCGAGGTTATTAAACGTGGGAAAGGATTGGCGACAAGGTACTGGAAGGAATTCGGTCATGGCCTTTTGAAGGACTCATCCCGGCATTCGCCTGTGGAAAACATGGATGGCAGATCTAGTGGCCGAACGGGGATTTGAACCCACGTCCTCCCGAATGCGACGCCAGACGTTACCGCTCACCCACCCCGCTCGGTGTGATTATGTTGTTACTAAGCAAATTGGTATGCGTGATATGCTTTAACACATACTATTAGATATTAACCACACCTTAGTTAAACGAGTCAATGTTTGAATAAAGCGTAAGAGAAAGGCTGTCAATTGTAAACGTTCGATAAGTGCCAAATAAAATCCCACTACTCCGATTTTTTTAAAAGCGCCATCAAAGCAAGAAATAATACCGTGATTTAGATGTATAAGAGTGGAAGCAATGTTTTGAAGCTATCCTTGCTTTCAGTTAGCTACGTTTTACTTCAGTAAAGAAATCCACTAAGGAAATTTTTTCCGGCAAGTTAAAATGCTTTGTTCAGCTGAGCACCGACCCTCGCAGTACACGTTTCGCAAACAGAATAAAGCAGTGTTATTTCTCGTTCGTGTCAGTGTTTACACACTTGTTGCACAGTGCGGTCCATTAAGCGTAGAACCTTACTTCCTCTTTGAGGTATTTGCCGTATCGCCTCAGTGGAGAAGTTTTGTGTCCTTGCTGAGTGGCCTTGTCTTAGGGGCTCTCCAAGGTGTCAGCAGATTTCTGCTTATGTTGTCACCCGTATCTAACATTACTGTACAGCGTCCTCCAAAGTAGTTGACCTTTAAGAACACACATTAGCTTAATTACCTTTAAATGGATTAAGATATCACTGTAATGGTTTTATAAAGGAATCAGAGTGTTGTTTCATATAACTTACATCTATTTCTGTCAAAAATGATGAGTAATCATTGGATGGTAACTTTCTTTGTACACTTAACTTCTTTGGAAGGTGCCAGGCTTACTGACGAAGACGGTACTACAAGTAAGAAAGTGAATTAGTAGTGAGTTCATTCCCCTAGAAAAAATACCTTGCTAAAAATTTATACATTAACTACCTCTCTCAACTGTCAAGCTTTCTTGCTCTGGCCTCGTTTTCGGGAGGACGCTGGTTCGAATCACCGTCCGGAGATTCTGATTTAGATTTTCCAAGATTCTCCCAAATCACTCCAGGATAATGCTGGGATGGTTCCTTAGACCATTCCCAAATTCCGTCCCGTTCCTGGTAGTCAATCCTTTTCCGACTCTAATGACCTAGATATCAACGAGACGCAACGCAATAAACAAATAAATTCTTCAAATTTACCTGGTACTTCGCATTTTTTATTATGATTATCTCTCTAACCAGTTTTTCTATATCTGTATTCACTACATTTTCTGGTTAGATTGAAGGAATCCAATTTTGTATTAATGTGAGTTCTCGGGCGGGTAGACAAGTCAATAAGGTGTTTGATTACACACTATATTTACGCGACCGAAATCTTTGTCACCCTCTTTACCAGTTGGAGGCAACATAGATTTCGGTCGTCGAAATTCGAATGTAAACACCTTGTTAAATTGGCTAATCAGCCCAGAATATTATATTAGTTTTCAACGCCGAAAACAACTTTTATTTTATATTTATTAATGAAATTTAAATTTACTGCCGAAATATGGATTAACGAATCAATATTTGCCAATGTGTCAACTGGTTAGCTTAACTGAAATAAGAAAAAAAAATTCTTATGAATTTTATTTCCTTGACATTTTGAATACTTAGGCCTTTTACCCTTAGCTGCTATACTAATGCTGGGTTTTCTTATCCGTTTAGTGCAAAAGGCACTAAATGAAGGAGAAAATGTGATCAATAAATATATCCATCTCATGAACCAGACACTATTTTGGACACTAAAAATGAACTCGCGTTCAAACACACCGCTATAACAAAGATAAAAGTTAACTACATTAAGCAAGTTAGGTTGGTAATACATATATCATAGACAGTTAGCATCTTTGAGAATCAACCATAAACAATAAGTAAAGTTTGTTTCAAAAGCTACATTGTGTGTAAATACGTGTGTAAATATTCTTTTTATACAAAATTGTTCAGTTGGTGAATATCCTCAAGAGGAAAAACAATAACAAAAACTTGTTTCAGAAGATACATTAAAAAATCTAACGTGTGTAAATATGTTTGTTATATAAAATTTACAGTGGGTGAGAAACCTCAAGAGGAAAACCTGATTTTGAACAGGTCCACACATTAATGTAATATAAAAAAATAAGCTAAAAATAACTGTTAATAACAAATTTATACCTTCATTTCGATAAATATTATGTTAAACATCAAAACTTGTACATAACTTGTTTTAGGGCGCTGATGATGGTCTAATAAACTGAAACGCATATGCCATGACGAAATTTTCATTTGTTAGCTGCACCAGACGGATAAGAAAACCCAGCATTTATTTCCTTGTTTTACAGCTTTCTTCGTAAAAACATATGGTTAATTAAATTCAACTAACGGTTTACCAGTGCAATTAATAAACGAACGTGAATGATTAATCAGTTAACTAACTGGTTAATTGCAATGTGACACATTTTTATAAACATTCATCGGCATGTTGCCAATAGGTTGGAAAGTCCTCATGGCTTATGATAATTTTTACGATAAAGCACTAGCTGCTGAAAATGGTTATTAAGACATTATTGCGCTTTACGTATAGCACCTCTGGTTTAGCACTAAGCCTCAGTTTACTGTGCGCTTAGATTTTTCATTATGTAAGCTACTCGTAGACACTGTCGTTACCCATCAGAAACTTGATCGCACCATACGACATAGAATTTGGAACCAAATTTTTCGCAGTGTAGTGGCACTTCTTAATTAGATCTTATATGTTTAGTAAATGCTGTGTGGTGGAGCATCTCTATAAGTCATTTAATTATTCGGAAGTAATAAAAGAAATATTCATCTACTTCAATTACAACTTTCTAATGGAAGAAGACCAGTTAATTAATGTTATTTAAAAAAACATGAAATATTAAATCAAGCAGGTACACACAGGGAATTATATTAACACAGGGGATTATGTTAACAATTCAGTATATATATATATATATATATATATATATATATATATATTGTCATTTAATTCGCCCCCTTAATGGAGGTGGGATACGGGCTGGCAGCACACATGTCGTGCTCCTCAGCCAAATGATAATATAGTTTACAATGGATTTTCGTACAGTATTGTTTACACTTACAAAAATAATACTGTAGGTTTGCATTTAGATGTTAGATGATCAGAATTGTAGTTTTTTACAATATTTCTTTTGCTTTTCTTGCAGATTTGTGGCTAGTAGTAGGCGATTTTGATGTCCATCACAGAGTGGGATAAATTTTTGTTCTCTTCTCTTGTTGAGGTATGGTAGGCGGTCGGTCTCTATGCTGGGTTATAAAAAGGATATTTTGGAGGTGGAGTGTTGGTGGGATCTGTTTGTAACAGGAGGGGAGGTGAAGTGGTTCTTTAAGTAGGCGGCGAGTTATAGAATTTTTGTTTATAAGGCTATTGATAGCATATTTTAGCCGGAGGGATTCCATGTGGATCAGTATGTGAGGAAAACGCATTCTGGTATACAGCTGATGGGTAGGAGAAGGTAGTCTTATTCGGTAGGCGATTCGGAGTACGTGGCGTTCTATTGTTTGGAGTCTACTGTAGAAGCGGTCGGGGGTGGAGAGCCATGAGAAGTGACCATAATTTAGGATGGGACGGAGAAATGCTTTGTATGTATTTTAAATCCAGCAGATACAAATAGGAAATTTAATATATGCATTGTGTTAACTTTCACATTTTTTCTTATTATTATTACAATTTCGTTCCTCCCAGCTGAAGGCTGGGAGGCGGGCCGCTGAAGAGTCACATGAGACTCTTTTCAGCCAAACTATACTACGGGGAGGGAGGAAATGGAAGGTCGGCCGTGGCCTTGTAGGAAACCATCCCAGCATTCGCCTAGAGTGTCTGAGGGAAACCACGAAAAACCTCAGACAGGATGGCCGAACCGAGTTTGACCCCGGTCCTCCCGAATGGCAAGTGGCAGTGCCCAAGCCTCGGTGAACCTTCACACAGTGATATGTTTTTTTATATTTATAGTATAATATTTCAACTGTGAGAATCATTTGCCAGAAATTATTGTATAACAACTAGGTAGTTTATTCACATTGCACTCTTACTTAATAGCGTGTGGTGCCTTGTTACAAGTAGCAGGATGAGCTCTTTACGTCTTCTCATGGTATTCTCCGACGACTTGATGTCACATTCGTTTGAATGTGTTTGGAACAAAACATTAATGACATTACACAAACCTGGCAGTATGGTTAGTGATTACATGGGCACAAGTTATTTCGTATAAATAATTTTTATACAGTTTCCATTCATGCGAACGATTAACTGCTTCACAACATTTTGTCGCATCTTCAGCCAACTGGTCGATTGAATCAGCTATTATTGGAGCTCTCCTAGTCCAAAATACCAGCCATTCAATGCTTATTGCCACATTGGTGGGTACACAATGGTCATTACCAAGCAATACAAAAAGCTAAGTTACTTTATGTTGTCATATTTTAAAAAAAACACTTGGTATTCAGGCCGAAGGTTGGTTGTGTCCACCAGGACATGGTACACTCAGTCTGGTATTTTCCGTAGGGTGACCAATTCCTTACCTAACCTAACCCGGTAATCCTACCGGTGAAGGGGACCTACAGTTTAACGCGGAATCGAACCACGGAAGCTTTTTTTGCATACTTCACACCACACAGCAAGCTACGGTGGAGGGGAAGGTCGCGTTAAGAACTCTGAAAATACTGGCCAGACAGGGATTCGAACCGGGGACCTTCCTATCTCCAGTCAGTCTTCCTAAGCAGTGAGCCTGTTGCAATGTTACCAACGCGTTAAAAATAAATTTCCGTATCAGATGGGTATATGGAGTTAAACATAGCGTATATTTCACTGATTGAGAAATTGTAAGTACATTAATATTTAAAAACTTAACAAAAAATGTGATAAAGAATTTGTTTGTAGCAGTTTACAGTAAAAAACTAAAGAAAAGACATATCAGCAGCAACGTTGTATCTCTGAAACCTTGTTTATGTATTTTGAAACAGCTGACAATGTCTTTTTTTTATTATTATTACTTTACGTATCGTCGACATTGAGGTCATTAAAAGCGGGAAAGGACTAGCGGCAAGGAACGAGAAAGAAGGCAATGGCGTCTTTGAAGGAATAATCTTGACACTCGCTTGGAGACCATTAAAACCCTAATCTGGATGGCTTGATTGGGATTCGAACCCAGGTCCTATCGAATACCAGGCCAGAACGTTACCTCCCACCCACCACGCTCGGTCTAATGTTGTCCGCACGAGGTGTAATGCTAGACATACCTATTTTTCCATCCCGAAACAAACCTGGTATTTTCGGAGTGTTTGAGAATTTCATTAGGGTTTATTGGCAGCGAGTAACACGTTTATCCTCTCGCGTCAGTCACCTTTAGTGACGAAGCGGTATTCCCAAGACACCTATTTTCAGAACGAAACTTGTTACGCACTACCACCGTATGCAGCGGAACGAATTCATTCTTTGTTCGCATGGTTTCTTGTCAGACGATTCTGTTGATTCGAAAAATTGTTAAGAATGTTTTAAGGACCTGACCTTTTTTTACGTGGCCCGAACTTTGGGTCTGGTTATGGCTCCGGGGCGTGCTCTTCACTTTCTTGAGATTAGCGGATGATTAGCCGTCGGTATTCCGGACTTTCTCTGTGACGAAACAAGGCTGGGTGCGCCATTGTGTGGCCGACTCATTAGAGGGCCGTTACGTCCAGGCCCAAGGACCATCCCGCCCCGCCCCGCCTCGACAGAAACGCACTCGGCTCACATCACAAAACGCAGAGTATCACTCGTAAAGGACGGCCCTCATGTCTTCTTAAGGAAAACTTGCATCAGCAAAAGTGCAAGCCTCGCCATTTTTAATAATGAGTTTCAGAAAGTCGTCTGCTTTCCCCTCGTTTCAGACTATTATGGACCAAGTTATTACAATTTTTTTGCTTCTTCGGCTTGTATTCCACACTCTTACTCGCAGTTTTTCCTTCCTTGCTTCAAGGAATGATTTTTTGTTTTTGCTGTAGTGTGCTGGAAGTCTCTTCTTAAGGGAATCACACACTTGGGGATCTTAAGTTGCGATCCAACTTCTTGTAGTTTTCTTTTCACCTCAGTGAACCAGGATTCTTGTCAAAAAGTAGTTAAAGATTCGGTTGGTCATTGTTACTGTTCCCATTCTCACAGGACCATAAAAGGTCAGTCGTACCAATTAAAAAATATTATGGGAAAACTACTTGTTAGCATATGTTTGCGAAGCCTGGAAGGCGTGTGGTAACGTTTGAGCCTGACAATATAAGTATATTTTAATGTTTGATTCCGTGAATGAAGTGTAGGAAAAAAAGTACAAGAAGCTACATTCTTCAGTAAGAACTGTTACTGGTTCGAATTTTACCCCAATCTTTGAAAAATGTTGACAATGTATCAGGTCTGAAACGTATTAAGTTCAGAAGGGATCACTAACACGCGGCAAAAAAATACTATTTTCTTGTCTGGTACCTGGAATATTTTAACTAATTCTTAGGTATAAAAGATTTTGTTGTTTTCGCAGCCATCATGTTAATATAATTTAATTTGCTTACGGGATTAATGCTGCGTTGAAATAATCCTACTTCTTCTTCTTCCCAACGTTTCGCTTCACCCGGGGCCGTCTACCGAATCTGCTACAGATTGTAATCTGCTGGAGACTGGCGTGCTGGTTGTTTACGTATATGCAATATCGATTGTTTGACAATAGATTACCCAGAGATATGCTTTTTACAATTTAATATCCGTGGGTCCAGAGTTAATTATTTATCTAACACACATTTCTAAGCCTAGCTAAGACCATAACCACCATCCTTGTTGCAGTTGTTAGGCTGTTTGAATATTTCAATAGCCTTTCATACTATTCTTTGTAGAAAATCTTCGGTTTTAGCTAGCACTCTTGTATTTTCCCACAGTATTTCATGTTGTTCTTAGGTCTAGACTTTTTACTGTACGCATCTCATTACATAGTAATACATTCCAACAGTATACATGGATTGATATTAGTGTGTTTTAGAGAAATTAAACAAGTTTGTTTCTTTAATAAATTTATTTTATTCAAATAAGGGGCAAAGAATATTAACTGATGAACTGTGTATGACCCATAAACAAAAAACAAACATATATTCAAAATTTAAAATAAAAAAATTTCACCTGAAAATTAAAGGAATAAATTTATAGTTCTTTGAACGCCTTAAATGTTCAGCAACAGACTTATCTCCGTTTATACACCAGCAATAATCTGGCTTCATCACAGTATCACTTGCTACCAGGTATCCATATTCGTGACTTCCTGATGGAATCGTTCGCCTTGTTCGTTGTTGACATCTCCAAAATTTTCGTGAAAGCGTTGTAGATGACTAAAATGAAAATGCATTTTAATGATCGTGTTCACTCCAATATCACGAAAAGGATACACCAAGCTACTGACAATGTCTTTGTAGTGTTCACTTTTGCGCTGTACTACTTCTACAAAGGCTCGCCGAGCTAATGTTTCATTCTCCTGCATCGTTTTGCGAAACCTGTGTCCTTTATGAGCTTACTGATGATTGGTCCATCAAGAATCTCTTTTTTAAGATTTTCAAATGACTTTTCTCGAAACACTGCAGATACACTTGAAGCATTCCCCATGTTTGTCCAAAGGTTTGATAAATTGTTTTATCAATCCGAGTCTGATGTACAAAGGTTGGAAGATGATTTTTTTCAGACTCAACTAAAAGTTCTTCTAACATATTGGCAGCTCTGCAAGGAGCCATATCTCTTCGAGGGGTTGGTCGTTCTTAACATAGTGATTATCATGGTCTCTACTACCCCACATGCAAAGGCGGTGTGGGTATTTGGTATAACCCGATTGCTGTCTTAAGAAACATCTGAAAAGGCTATAACAAATTAAAATTAGAATAAAAAGACAAATCAGTGTAGTAGACTTACTTACAAACATAATAACCTTAAAAACATGGACTGGCAGTGAATGAGTGAGCTCCGTAGCTTCGGTTAGTCATCTGTGGTAAATCACTACGAAAAACGAGTTCCAGACATGCAGCAAAATTAAATAGGACTTCAATCGAACACCACTCGCGCCATTTTCTATGTTACAATCAAAAGAAACATATGGACTGTTACACGTATGCGCTTATAAGCATCTGTGTCTTTGACTAACACCTGATATTTTACATAACAAAAGGATGGTGCATATCTTAAAATCTTGACCCGATACGTCAAAATTAAGGTCATATTTGGAACCAGAGAACAATTTTTTTTTATAGAAATGGTATTTAGGAAGCGTCCATAAACCAAGTAGCTCCATTTTCGCCTCCTGTGAACCCCCCTCCCCCACTCACGTAGCCCGACATGGCATTTGCCTCCCCCCCCCCCCCAACCCCGCGTAGCACGTAGTTTTTCCCCTATTGATTCCAAAAGACATTTTGTACTGATTTCTCTTGTCAGACTATCGTAAATTACATACGGAGATAATTAAATGACTGAAATTAATATCCACATGTTGTTGTGTGCTCTGTACCTCATTTTAACTGTGACAAATAATGTGAATGGAAAGCTACGTGCCCTGGACCAGAAACCCCCCCCCCCCCCTTTATGTATCACAGCCTAGAGTTCCAGCCAACCCCCCCCCCTCCCCCCTACACCGAGCCACGTAGTGTATGGAGTCTTCCTTACACCCCAAACACCAAAATCGTTGTTTCCCAGTGCAATCTACCAACAATTATGACTTCGTCTACATTCATACCTTGTAACAGTAGACTTTTGACAATCTTGACATACCTAGTCTAATGAATATACTGTTCGTTGAGTCGGGAGAGTGACCGATTAAAACACAGATTATGCGTTCGTGGAGGGTGCGGGTTAGATACGTGCGGCCCTGTCATCTTTGATTGAGTTCAGTATGGTCCCCCGAAATCACTCCAGGTGAATAACACTTTGGTCTCCTCAAAGAGGCCTTCATGTTCCTTGACTTCGTCAACAATGAGCCACAAAGCACTAGTAATAATAATACTAAGAAACCCGTTAAGGCGCAAGTACTGTATCTGGGAGGTACAACGGGACAAGGTTCAAGTCATCGCCTCTGCGTACTAGCCATCCTGATTACAGGTTTTACGCGGTTTTCCGCAATCATCTAGACGAATGCTGGGACGATGTCATGAACTACACGTTTCAGAAACAAAAATACACTTGTCATTCAGAACAAGAAACGTTACATCTTTCGCAGACTCTCTTCCTATACGTTAGTACGCCGGGTCTGACAAAGCCAGGTTGAATTCGGGCAGGACACAAATCCCTTCTCCCTCCCATCTCATGAATCACATTAGCGACGTGGTCGTTAGGTGACCGGATCGAGGGAACAAAATTCGTCTTTCATGACTAAACGTTGATAATATTTGGAAGATTACAATGTTTTCGGAATTTCTTCATATTTTTTTACAACACTGCTCTATTTAACAACAGAATAAATAAATACCTAGAATAATTAAATCTTTTTTTTTTTAATTACAATATAGTAATATTAGATTTTAATTTATTCATTATTGTTTTATGAGTGACCAAAGTGTGAGTTGGCTATTTACTGATTTTATGAAACATAGTTGCAGTTTTGAAATATTTTAGAATACAATCTTTTCATTAAAGTTTTGCAATTTTCACAAATAGTGGTATGTGCTGTCCCATAGTCATTCATGTAGAGAAAAAAGAACGATGTTCGACTTGAGGCACGTTTAAGTCATTAGAGGCGGAATGGGGAGGAATGCAGCCATGGCCCTGTGCAACGTAGTTGATGAACCAGATTTGCTTATTTCCATGCTTACTTAAACAGAACTACAGCATTTAAACGTAAACCAGTTACTAATAGCTACAGTAGCTATAATACGCCAATAGCAATAAGCATAGATATATTAAAATACCCCAACTCAATATATTTTTAACTTAATGTAATGTAAGTTTCAGTTCTATGATGTCTCTTATTTCAGTGTATCACACTTCTGGATAATCAGAAATAAATATTATTCTTGGTAACGCAAATACACTAATCTTGCAGTACACCTTAGATCCCGCAACTGGCATAACATGTACGTCACAGTGGTAGTTTCTCAAAGTAGAATCCTAAAATGTGAAACGGCTGTCAAAAAAGTGTGATTAACAAGAAATGTATTCGCAGCAAATGGAATTTATTCATGACGCTGACATTCAGTACTAACAATTGATAGCATATGCATGTAGGATAAAAATTATAGATTAAATCCTTTGAGCTTTTCTTAACCAGTTGAAATTATACAATGATGCGATACTGAAATGAAGTTTCATTCATCAAGATTTAAATTGTTATTAATGTGGATATTGTACTTTACAAACGTAATAATACTCAAATTTATAAAAATTCATATATAACTCCAAGTACGTAAGAATCTCACACCCTTTTCTTGATCAAAAACTGTTGTTAACAACTATGAATTTCGGAACGATGTTTGTAAGTTAGTGAAAAAATAGTTTTGTTAAAAGTTGTTCAGTATAATCTGGTTTGACGATTCTTCCATCTCTTTCAAGACAAAATTAATCTCAACATACAAACTGGAATTACATCTTTATTTATTTCTCTGCGTCATGAATTTTTATCACTTTTCCTGCTGCCTCTACTATAAATTAAAAAGTATTAACCAATACCCATGTTTTAAAAAGATCCTGTCCCGTCTCTTTCTTACATTTGGCTTTACATGTAATGGCTTTCTTTGACCATAATTTACAAAAAATGTTAATTTAATATTTTATTGATCAGTTGTTTTTCAAAAATCGTTCTGTAGCATCACAGTTCTGGATCCAAGTTCAATTCCGTGAAGCGTTATCCTCAACACATACAATTTTAAGAAGTAGAATTTTGTAATTAGGATTTTTCGATAGTGCTGATCTAGTTTTTCTATCATTTTTAACCTTTAAGCGCATAGAGCCACACGGCGTTTCAAAATAAGGCTCCTGGAAGGATTATTGTTAAGCACAGGATTTAGGACAGTGCCCGAGGAAAAGACGGACTGGAATACGACTGAACCTTAACATCCTTCACGATACTAGAAAACAAATTCTTTGGGTAACTTGTATACTGGCTTGTAAGATTTTGGTATACGAATAGATTACTTCTCTTGTTATTTTTCTTATTATTATTATTGTTGATTCTGATAACCCATCAATTAATCGTTCAAAGTTGACAGCTTATCCCAAAACTTACTATAATATTTACCAACTAAACATTTAAGAATATTTTTTTTCAAATCTTGGTACTTGATATTAAATACATTCATTTGTTTCACATTAATTACATCAACGGACAGTCTTTTCTTTTCCGCCATCTAGCTTCTCTCTGCTAACTAACTACTCTTCAAAAATCTCTCTGCTCACGTGATCTTATAAGCCAAAGATTGTTATTAATAATAACTTATAAAATAGTCAGATAGCGTTGTTACCAGACAAGATTACGGGATGTACAGTTTTTCTGATGCTGTTCAGTATTAACATAGCTATAATACTCTTTGGTAAGCTGACCTCGCACAACTATCTCAGTCTGAAGTTTAACATAAAGTATTTATGAATGTAAGATGTACAATAGTTTAGAATTGTCTTCTCAGTTACTGTACAATACCTTATTGAGTTTCGTATAGATTTTATTTCAGCCTGTTTCACTTCATATTTAATCATGCTATGGTTCCGTCACATTTATTTTTTGTGCTTATAATGCCTCTCATCACTGCACCGCCGATTCTTATGTCACTTTCCTTGGTGTGAATATTGTTTCGTGGATTTATAGTTCCACGTTCATCCGGCACGGGGAGCATATATGCTGACATAATTGTGCTGATCGATTTAATAATTTTTTCTGCTTTATTAAGGATATCTTTTCTGCTATCAAAAGGCAGAGATAGATCAGTTCAGGGAATTTAACTGTAGTGTATTTTGTAAAGAAATTTTGTACTGATCATTGAATATTTCCAATCGGAAAATGAATGGAAAATTTCCTGGCGTACCAACTGAATAAAACGTTCTCTGTCCTTCCACCGGTCAAGCACGTCAATTTGGAGCGATATTTCGAAGTCCTTCTACGACTTCTGCTTCCGACGAACAATGTGGTTTTTTTATCTAATTAAGTAAGATCACTGGTAATTTTTTCTGTAAGCAATACATAAAAATATCACAGACGCCAGTATCAAAAGTAATTTTGTTTGAATTTTTTCTGAGTTCATTCCCATTCAGTAACTAAACTGGTAGATTAGTAACATATTAGAAGAAACATTAAAACTGTATGAAAATCATTGATTCAGACTATTATTACATGGAAAGGTTATGGATTGGGATATGTTTCACATTCTTATGAGAGCAAATGTGAGTGCAGATAACTTTATGCCTTCGGAAGCCGGGTCCTTGTTATCGACATCATGATTTTTTTAAGTGATATATCGATTACTAATGGTAACTAGTACTTGAATAATCATATTTAACAGTAATGGTTAGATATAAATTATCATTTCCATCCAGAGTTTTCTTTAAGTGTCTCTCACGTTTCACCATTCCTTCTGGGTTGCTTACCTCCAAAAAATTCCAATATGCTAAACAGATTTAATATCACGTTTTATAGAATTCAGCAACGACGAAATCAACTATAGTGTTTGTAGATTATGTCAGTCAAATTATTTTAGGTTATAACAACACTAACCAGGACCTTATTTTTTCTAATATAACAAAATGCCTCTGTTTTTTGCTTATAACATTTTGCTCGGAGATTCCTCCACCATCTATAATTGTGTGTAACGTCACTAGCCAGCTTACGAGCATTGAAATAACTGCATATTACGCAAGCTACATGCTTCAAAAAGAAACAGTAAATGACATTATCACATGAACTCCATAGACGCAACATCTTCCTACTACAAAGTGATGTTCAATGAAACATCCATGGGCATGATTTTGATGTCACTGGAATTACGTTGATTGTCATATGCAAATGAAGGGAAGTATGGAACGCATCTCTAGTTGCTAATACATATCAGATTTATGACTCATTTCTCCATCAATTTGGCTTCAGTTTAAGGTGTCTGGAGTTAATTTTGTTTAATCACTCTCGATGCGCGTACCATATGTTCGAAGAGAAATCCGCGACTCTCCAACCAGTGACCTGATAGCAACTCATCAGGCAAAAACCATAGGTATATTTTGTAGAGAATTATTTTCAGACTCTGGATAAAATTTTGTGGTTTGTCTGTTGTTAAATATTATAACATTTTAAAGTGATCTATCTTACGAAATAATAAATAACAGAGTAAGTTTACTAAAGTATTTAAGGCAAATGGTTACTAGCCACTGGAGAACAGAAAATTAAAGCATGATATTCTGACATTTCCAGTCCATTTAAGGGGTTTCTGAAGTACTTTGCGAAGTTGCTGAAGGTGTAATATATTTCGATTCAGATAAAATAATAAATTTTCTGTATAATGACAAGGAAGGAGAAGAAAAATTCATATATTATGTACAAACACGTGGTTTAATAACATTGCACAAAATTACAACAGATGTAAAGTAAAAAAAAAGTGGAAAGTGAAGGCTGTGTTATTAGAGAAAAGAGTGTAAGGGGGACGAGGGTGGACTGCGGTGGGACCCTCACAGCGACGACAAAGAGATACGAAGTGACTTAGACAAAAGTTCGCGCGGGGTCGTCATAGTAACTTTGCGTCAACAGGTGGCTCAGCAACAGGTGGTCGGCGAGGCGTCGTCTTAGCGCAGCTTCCTGTTGGCTACCACCTCTGGTGGTGGCGGGTGCTCTGCGATGTACTGCAGCGACCTGGCGATGGCCTCTGGTATCGGGGGTGGCACGGGGATGTGGGCGCCCTCTGGGTGGTAGCCCGTGGCGTCTGCGGTGTAGCTCAGCTGGATGGGCGTGCCGTCGGGGGCCGTGTAGGACACGCTGCCTCGCACCGCGATAGTGTCAGGCTCCTTCGGGTCGTTCGACTTCACCAGAGCGCCGTCCTCCTCAGTCTTGATGCCGTCTCCAGACTCGAATCTGCACAGTGTCAAATGGTTTGACACGCTCAACACTTCTAATATGGCACCTAAATTACAGAAGAAAACTCCTGTTGAATGGTCGAGTGCGAATGAGCATCGTTTGATGTAAGAAGTATTCGCTAATAAATCATCCGAAGTCTTCGTATTCGATCGGGTTATACCCCTTACAAAACTCATTTAGGCAGCTATATCATAACCGCGGCATCGCAATTTGATGATGGATTCTTATGTACCTCGAGGAGGCAAATATAGAGTGAGGAATAAAATGTTTTGATATCTAGTTTAGTTCTCGAGATATCATCTTTCCTTGTGCCTTTGGTGACGTATTTCTTCTGGTCCAGGCAACATATCAAGCTAATCAAGATCGCTAGAAAGAAAACTAAACTCCCATTGTGTATGTCAATTGTGTAGTTCCTTGCGGATTTTTTTTCCAGGCCGCATTTATACCAAACCACCTCAATGTTGAAATAGTATGTCCATAGAGTTGAGCGAGATAACGAAAAATTTTATTCTACACTTTCGGTTAATCTCATCGAGTTACAAAAGAATCGGTCATCAAATATGGCTTGGAGAAATTTTTATTCTAGTCCAGACCGCATTTCAACATATCTACTACGGTTTTGAGATACGATATCCCGAGAACTAAGCGAGATATTAGAAAATTTGTTCCTCAGTTTAGATTTGTCTCGTCGAGTCATATACAGGAGAACCTGTCTGTCAATTGCTCTGCCACGGTTATCGTAATATCAAACATTTAATAAAAAAAGAGTCACATTTAATTAAAACCCACAAACGAAGTAATTGCATTGTTGACCAAACCGTCTATGCCATATACAGTATTCTAATTAGTCTCTGTTCTCCAGTGCCTCTTTTCTTTCTCATTATTATTTATTTTGAGATGACGTCTTATCTACTACCCTGAGGGACAGAATCTCTGATCACTGAGGCAACTCGACATTTAGTTATGTTTTCTGCCAACCGACCTTTGTGACAGGAAATTGTGACCCATCGAGACAATCACATAAGCCTCTGAATTCCAACCAAAGTGATTATATGCCAACGGATACTCTTTCTTCCTATCAGGACTCAGGAATTAGAATATAACTCCATTCAAGACATGATTAATATGAGATTCAGTGCTGTTTTGCATTTTAAAATTTTAGAAATCCGTATATCTAAGTCACCATAAAAACCTAGATTTATGTTAAAATATTTTATAGAATCTTGGTTTCCCGAAATCATTCCATGCGAATGCCAGAACGGTTCCTTCAAAACGTTATGGCCGAACTCCTTCTCATTCCTTGTCCCCGCCGCTAATTACACAGATTTCGACAAGACAAAAAAAACTATAGAAGCTATAATTCAAAAATATATTTTGTTACAATAGAATTATGTAAAAATGATTTCTTATGGGTTAAGTATTTTATTTGTCACGTAAAATATCCAATCACGTATTTTACATTGAGAGATACATTATTAAATAAAACTCCTTGCAACTAAATAAAAAAAAAAACAATCTTGAAATAATAAATACTTGACAGACATTCAATTCATTGGCGTCCAAGTCGATTTCTTAATTCAGGAGTGCCGTAGATTTGGAGGAATTTACATCACAATTTACTGAAACTTTTATACCATCGATATTTCTTGAGTATGAAGTCAGAGGAAACATTCTGATGACACCTTAATCACATAATGACCTTGATTCTGAAGGTCATGCGTGCAGAGAACCTCATCTAACCAGTTTCTCGTTCCCTCAGTCCCTGGACAGGTTGATTCGATAATCTACTTAATTACATCTTGTTAAAATCTCTCCTCATAAGGCAATATATAATCTCCTTATTTATGACTTTCAAATACTTTTATGGTTCACTCACAGTTTTTCTTCTAACGCAACACTACATTAATAACAAACGAGTGGTCGATATTTTTCTGATGCGCCTTAAATAGTGTTTGTTTTCTTCTCAGTTACCTTTCTTGTCCTCATAGATTCAATGAATGACTTTTATAAACTGCTACTCTTCGTGCATGCAGCTCTATGAAGTTAGTTGTTGGTCTCTGATGATTATTTGGTATCGAAACGCTTCCATTGAAAAGACTATTACTTCTAGTTTGCTTTTGATGTATATACATTTCTTTTTTCTTTTTGTATTTGCTTTTATGGTAAGGGTTTACTTTTTTTAGGTTCGTGATGGCCCTGTCTCAGGGCGTCATAGGATGCTATAGGCATCAAGAGCCTCTCCACACAAAGGAAGTGGATAGGGTATAGGAACAGGAAGGAAAACCAAAATCAGTGTCAGATCTCAAATAAGGATCATCCATTCTCGCCCATGCCAAAAAGACAGGATCACAGCACATGATTGTCCTGATCGATTCGCGACGCAACTGTCGTAGGTGTCATATCTCCCGAAGAAGACCTCTTCCCTCCCCCTTAAAAAATGCATTGGTTACTTTATCCGCAACGGATAGTTCACCCATACTGAACCGAGTCGAACACGCCTGGCTAGGTTCGTAGTGATGACATGGGGGAAGGTGAAACTGACGACGACTTTTTTAATTAAAATCCCATAAATCTTTCATCTTTTAAGGTTCAGATATATACTATTTTTTCACACTGGAGGATCCGTAGAGAATCAATATTATTATTAGCTACTTACTTAGAAAGCATGAACCCTGTCAAAAATGTCTACTAATGCACTACACGTAGTTTCTCTTTAAAATATTTTAACGTTCGAATAAACTGGTTCAACAGATAACGCGATGATTTTTTTTTCTGTTTTATGACTCTTTCACGCACAAATGAAAAATGTCCTAATTCTTTACGTCTTACATGAAGTGCCAATTTATATTCATCTCTTCCTTGCCATTTATTATTTTAATTCTTTTCACAATATCCATGAATGTTTATCACCAACGTATACTTACGATCCTAATCAACAATAACATCAGCATATCATAGTGTACTGAGTTTTCATCTTACGGAGTTTATTCACACCCGCTGTAAGCTTGGCATTTCTAACATTTTAACAGGATACTCACGAGTAATGGAAGTTTCCCTCCGGACTGATGACGTTTTCCTGCGAGACAATAGGCACCACATCCCTGGGGATCTCACCAACTGCTGCCATGGCAACAGCCAACAAGCACGACGCTACCACCTGTTGAGAGAAAAACAAATAAAACACACTATATTTTCATTCATATTAACGAACTAAACAAATGGCTTCATAACAAGGAAGAGGAGGTAATAATTTCACTGAACTGATTAATTCATATTATTTTCTTTTGAACATTTCTGCTGTTAACTTAAATCTATTTCTTATAACATTACTTTCCTGTTTATTTTGTTTAATTATTTTATTTGTCACTTCCGCTTTTATTTTATTGCTGAACTAAACAGTTTTAAAAACATACGATCTATAGAGGTTTTCTTTTTCCTTTTCGAACATTTTCAATTATTGAAACAACTGCCATTACAGGTCAACATAAGATGATGCATTTATAAACCAATCTTTGTAATTAAGTAAAAAGTAAATTCGTGTGGCCTTATTATGTGGTGATAAGTTGCCGCCCGTTCTGCATGTGTTGAGTCTGCATCTAGGGTTTAACGTGGAATCCGGTCAACGGAGTTTCCATGCACCCTTCACTCAAACAAAGCAAAGCTTTAGCAGAGGGGAAGGTTAGATCAATTGTTCAAAAAATTGCTAGCCGGGTTGTAGTTCGAACTGAAGATCCGAAATTATGCGGGGGAAGGGGAGGGGGAGAGGAGTATCTTAACCACTCAACTTCCAGACTGCTCCTGGTGATAAAAAATATCACAAACAACAGTATGTACTCTATACTCTCCTTGGCAAAGTACGAGTATGTAACATATGTAAACATGTAACAGCTAATAAAGCGAATCTATGCTCTTAAAATTAGAAACGTCAATGGATGTAATAACAATCTTTAATTACTAAAGTACAGATGGGAGTAACTAGCAGAATACGTTCACTTAATTAGATGATTCACTTTTTTGTTATTCAGGTTAACCAACAACGGTTGAAATTGCTTTGATAATGATGACTTAGTGCAAGGGTAGGCAGTGAAAATGATCATTTCACATGGAAAAATAAACGTCTTCGAAAATTTAAAGTGATTGGGAGGTCATAGAAGTTGAAGGCCTGGTTCTCCGAAGTTCTCTGTACCAGAACAGCGCTTAATACTTAATAACTGACCGTAAGCGTGCGTGATGCTTATTGCTGACATTCAGCAGATGATATTTCAACACTGACTTTGAAGCTGAAAGGTGGAGCAATGCTGTAGCCATGATACATACATAAGTAATATAAAATCGCTTTTTCGAAATAGTGTCTGTGTTCTTTTATCTTACAATTAAGCATCTTCGAGTTGAGAAGGCACCATACGCTTTGGCTTTCGTTAAAACACTGAATACTTTCCTAACAAAGACAGTATATCAGTCCAATTTCATAGGACTTGGGGTAAGAAATTCTGGTCCAAGCATTAAGACTCATTTTATCAGTTTGTTAAGAATCATTCAATACGATTAGTGGGTCTAGTTCGTACGATTAGCCGTTGGACAGCGTTCCCTTCGTTATTCTTCTGTAATTGTGTCGATTTATTGAAATAAACGTTTCCAAAATAAAAGTACGTCCTTCGTCAGGAGATATCTTCACGTGAAAGTTTCAGCACGATGTTTAGACGCTTAGGTAGCAATAAACCAACAGAGGTCCGTTTGTACAGCCAACATAGCATAGGTAATCAATGGATTCAACAGCGACAAGGCCGTAAAACAAGGCTGCCCAACCCAAGGTCCGCGGGCCACGAAGTAGCGGATTTGAATTTACCCATCAACAGCAGCGGTCTAGAATAAGATAGCTCAAAAACCTATACAAAAGTCTCATTGATGTTTTTTTTACTTTTTGATTATAATTTTTAAAAAACTTCCGAAAAGGTCTCAATGATGTTTTTACTTTTTGATTGTAATCAATCAGTGTTACCTATATAACTTTGTAATGTTTAATAAACTACTGTAACTATAGGCAAATATTATGTCGCTCGTAAGCTAACTAAGAATCGAAACTGTGTCCCATCTCCAAAATTGGTTTAGCAGCCTTGCCGTAAAACCTTAAAGAACCTTGTCTCAGGCAAGCCCTAAGGTTTTAATCAACGCCATTTTCTGTAATATAACCAGCACCAAATTGAAAAAAAAAGCATTCCAGTAGCACTATTCATGGTCATTGTAATCTTTTTAAAAAAGCTTGATGATGAATGTTATCAGGACCTCACCTGCAATTAATCCGTATCCCAACGATGCAATAAAAACTAGGTTCAAATCACACATGCAATATTAATTCCTATGCGGGATGTGGTAACATACACTTATGGTCGTAGAGGTCACTTACCAGCCTGAACATCTTTAGATGATGCGGTCAAGTCCTTGCCAGCAACCCAACTGGCCGTGTGGCCGTAACGGCCCACCATTTATACCCGGGGCGAGCGAATATTAGTCTCAAAAAAGAAGACCAAACTAAGTGGAAATGCAAAACGGAAGGCCCTTACCGCCTACCCCCTCCCGTGTCCGCTAGGTGGTCTCAGTCTTTTTGGTTGGACTTCTTTTTTCGCCGACTGGGGGGCGAGTGGAGGGGAGGGGACCACGCTCCGAGTTTGCTAGCGCCAATAGTGGCAGAGATGAGTCGTGTTGCTCAAAAATCGGTGACGTCATCGTCTGTCCACCAGTCGCGCCGAGTGTTGAATTATCGCTGCCCGAGGGCCGCTGGTTTTGTCACGGTCGGCTAGAGTTCAGGGGTCAAACTAAATTTACCTACGCCGTCCTGTTCGCTGTACTGCCGGAGGTGACGTTACCATAGTACTGTGAGAGTCGCGGTACTCGTTATTCGGAAGAGTATTACACACTTATTGTTCTTTATTACCGTGCCAATCATGAGCGTAAAGGTCAGGGGCTGGTCGAGACGAGTTAGTGGCCTGCTAAATACAGCAGGTGCCCAGACGAGTGTCCACCCAAGGATAAGCAGCTACGACACCTTGCGCGACAGCCAGCGAAGCGAGATGACAAAAAGAGGAGATTGTGGTTCAATGATCCCCAGACTCAGGGTCAGGTGCTAAAATGCCTCTTCATCCTGACCTTGGTGCACGCGCTGGGTGTAGTGGGAGGATTAACGGAATAACACGCTTTGAACTGGAGACAAACAACAAGCAACTGTCCATCCACTCGGAGATATTAAACTCTGTAGCGAAAAACTTGGAAATTTTACTACAATTTACACACCTATACCTCAATGAATCTAACTGTTGGAACATTTTTTTGACGGAATTGTGTTTTTTCAGTATTTTTGTGGTTACCGGTAATAGAGAACCATTTCGGTTGGTGTGTAATTTTTTTTTTTTTTTTTTTTAATGTTTTGTACAAAAAGCTTCGTAATACATTGACATAAACCCCTAGACTGATTCTGGTGGGTGAACGGTAACGCTCAGGTGTGATGGGTAAAAAACCTCTTCCGGTCTTTCAGATTTCCATAATGGATGAATTCCTAATCCTATCCTCTCCAATCCACTTATCTCAAGAAGAAGAAGAAAAACCATGAGCGTTCGCTATCTCCAGTCTCTTAAGGAACCAGTGTAATAATGATAATATTAGAAATACTTTTAAGGATACTGTGCTTGTTCTAAATCAACTTGTCTAATTTGATGAACTGATCATAAAAATTTTACGAAACTTCATGTACTTACAATGGAACACAATTTTTAATTTCCACTGAGTACTGCACAAGATAAACAGTGAATAAAGATCCTCTCATATAAAATCTTAAAATTTGTTCGAAACATTGGAACGGATTAAGTTATTTGCTGGAATTTATCCAGCATCCGAAAGGCATAACGTCAACCTTAATTGTCATTATGTTTATGTCATAATGTTTAAATCAGAGTTGTTTTTTTGTTTATGAAGGACTGCCTGAGCTTATGTTAATGTGGTCCCGTATCTTTAGAAAAATTCTGACAAGATGTCCATAAACATTTTAAAAACTTTAGAACTTAATATTGTTTGTATACATTACTCTTATAAAATAATAAAGAAAATGTTAAATGAATGCTACTGTTATAAAAACGAATTAAATGGTCTCTGTGTGATTATTTGAGCCACTAATGGTTTTTCAAAATAATAAAACATGTTTGGCTGATATAGGCCTTCCCGTGTATGCATTTTAACTTACTATGCATTTAAGTGAAATTCTATCACAATCATGAAGACACAGAACCATCACAACTCTCAACTAAAATCGAGTCAACAACTCTAATAGCAATTTTTATACGAATTTGTTTTTATGTGAGTTTGCCAATAATGTTTTGTGTTGTTTAGACAGCTGATAAAGTAGACGTATTCTACTTTCTATCATCAGGCTCATGGGAAAGAGGAATCTGTGTATGTACAGTCCCGCATTGCCTTCCAATGACTAATATTTGGACTAAGCCCTAGTATTACAAATGCTATTCCCCAGCTGTTTTTACCCTCAAAATGTTTCCTCGGTAACGGACAACAGACTGATTTGTCAGGACCACGTTGAGACCTGTTTCTTTTGAAGGGAAATCTTTAGCTTTGTCTGGGATTGAACCTAGGCTTCACAATCCACAGTTATTTCCATGTTATTTGGGGAAATATCAGTAATGCTGACTTTCCAGCAGCCAGATCTGTGTACGAGTATACTGCTTTGTTGAGACTAAATCTGCAATCATCCAAAATAAGACCTAGTGCACAGGGTTCTTTATGAAGCTTTCTGATTTAGTTTCTGTGAGACACATATATACTGACAGAGTACTCGAGGCACATTTTACAATAAGAGTGTTTATTATTAAGTATACAGAGCTACTAAGAAATGAATTCAAGTCCATGTCTAAAGAACATTTCGACCAAAAGACAGTTTTCATTCAGCAGGTGGTGAAGTGATGTCTTGTTAATTTCTATCAACAACGTATAGCTATTCCCATCTCCAGCTGTTAATACTGATTCCAGCGATTGTTACTTTCTTATTAATAATTTTTCTCCTGAATTTGGATTCAAATACAAATTTCATAGTCTAAATGTTTAAATCAAATTCTTCAGAATCTATTCTCTTGTATCGGTTCTTTCACAGATTTTAACCACTGAGTTTGTTTTGTTACCGCTTTGATTCGCCACAATAGTCGTACAAACTCAGGCCACTTTATTTCACCGCACCACACGTTAAATCCGTATTGCCGTTAAAGGAAGTGTTTTCAGATAAGGTGTTCCTCCACTGCTAGAACGCAAATTATAGCCCATACTCTACTGAGCACGAGCCTGTGATTAGCATTCCTGTATCAACGATGTTTCGTGCAGGAAGAAAGATGTGAACGTCTGTCCTTCAGAAATATCGCACAGACAGCGGTACAACGTGTTTAGTATATTCATTGCACGTCTGAGAATCTTTACTACGGTACATTACCTGATTATAGGTGGACATCACGAAATAAGATGTTATGACCAACATGCAATGAAGAAACTTCTGACAAAATAATACTGTAATTTGTTCGCTGTGTAGGTAATTCTGCTGTTAAATTCCCGTAGACTTTACAAATGAATGTTGAATGGTGTTTGTGCTAGCGGATTCATAAAGTTTGTTCTGTGAGAAACTAGACACTAGATAAACAGTTTTCTTCGTAGCCTTGGTGGTGACACAGTTGTCACAGCAACTTCCTTGTTATATGTGAAGGACGTAACTTCAAAAAAACTTATTTCACCGTTATAACAGTTTTAAATTTTGTTGGAGCTACTTCTTGTTTCTCAGATGTTTACACAATCCAGGATAAAGTCTAAAACTAAGCTGTATGTTTAGGAAAATTTATGCATTCCTTCACTGAGGTTCTATGACATTTTTGGAGCGCATTTACATAAGCTGATGTTAACGTTTCGTAACGATCCTGTAACCTACTTCTTAACAGAAACGTATTAGAAAAAAAGAAGTCGAAATTGAGACTATAACTCTGCAAATTGAGTAGATGAAAGACTTCTACGAAACGATTTTGTGTAGACAGAATTTTTAGATCATTGTATCCTAAATAAATTCTCAGAATTACCTTATTTACAAAAAAAAAAAAATAATAATAATTAAAAGGAGGAAAAGAAAAAACAACTAGGCAATAAAAATACTAATATTCTTGTTTCAAGATGCTCAATAATGTCTTGCTCAAAGACGAACATTTTTTAAAATAAGTGGAATATTTCTTCATAGATATTAAAGTAGCAACTTCAGAAATTAATTGACTTTTTGGAGAAATGGATGAAATCTGAATATGGTATATCAAGTTATAACCGCATGTAGTATAATTAGAAACTTCAATATTTATTGCAAAAAAATAAAAAATACATAAATAAAAAATAAACAAACAATTGCGAAACGCCTGTTATTAATAGGACTGACTTTTCTATATTACTAGGGTTTTAGTTTCTGCACAGTGGTTACAAATACTAGCATTGTTGCTGCATTGACAGTAATTTCATAGGCAAACAAACATTAAATGTTTGAAAACTTTACGTCACCACATGACCATCTTATTTTTTAACAGGTTATCACAGTCCGTATATTATTATTCGACTTGATTTTCGTGCGTCAGATTGAAATTTAGTTTCTTAGTTAATAAAACGCATCACGTTCGTAAAGAAAAACGAGTAACTTTGTTCCTATGAACTTAACATCAGAAACTCTTCCAAACTGTAAATTAATTATGTTGAACAAGTGATTTTTATGATATATATTCCGCAAACCGAACGTTCACTTAAAGAAAATATCTCATTACTTACCATTGTGTACCGATGAAAATTTTTTGATATGTTTAGGTGTTTACGTTTTATTTCCAGAAATTAAAAAATATTTAAAAAAAAAAACACACAAGCATACAAAAAAGCTGTACCAACCAGAAATCAGGTCATTTTTCGATTGGTGTTCAACCGTTGTATCACTCCATAAAACGCTATGTATTGACTTTCAAAAGTTTCCTGGCATCAGATAAACGAGATGTAAAGAACAATTAATCACAGGCATTTAATTGCAATGTCCACGTTGTAAAACAAACTAATAAAGGACTTGCCTGACTATGTCAGCAGATTTGTTCTCAGAAAACAGAACGTTGCGACGGATTCATAGTTACCAAATCTGACTTTATAAAAGTTGTTTTATCAGTCAAGACAGGGATTAAATATTGTCATGACATGCTTACTAACACGATATTAATTCATATTTCTAGTACGAAGCCAGGAAGGGTGTAAGAATCTTGTTAAAATACTGAAATCTAAGGTTAATTACCAGTGTACAGTAACAGTATAAATTGCGTGATACGTTTTCTGGTTTACAAGTTCTATTAATAATCAGTTCGATGAGGGTAACTCCTTTAGCCAAACTGGTAAAATCTAAATTGTAATAACAGCTATGGAAGAACTCCAGCTTAGGTACGGGAACTATAATACTTGTTTTCAACTGCTAATTTGCATCTAGTTTAAGTCCGTTTGAAATTTCCTTACAAATTTGATAACAGTTCATTGGCATTGTATGTTTAAATAAATTCGTTACAAAGGCTTTGATATTCGACATCTTAATCCTGTTCCTTCCTGTCTTCAAATGAATACTTTTCCTCTCCATTATTTGACAAATCAAGTGTTCATCGTTCTATCTTCCCTTTTACATAATACCCCTGATAGTTCGTCCCATATCAATATTGAACTTATCTGCAATGAGTGTTCTATACAGGAATCCGTCCTTTAGCCTCTGCCTACTTATGTACCATATGTCTCCATATCCAACTCATTTATCATATTAGGTACTGAATGTCTTCTACGTTAAATTGCATGGACTAATATATGGTCGCATGAAGTAAATTCTAAGAATTTTAAAGCTGGAAAACAAGCTGACTCCAAACCACATAAGGAGATGTACTTTATCTATGAACAATCCTTGAAATCCTGTTGACACTTAATTTATTTTATTTTTTAATTTTTTAAAACTACATTACTTCTTTAAGTTACTGAAACGTTTTTTCCACGGTATACGATCACCATCAGGAATACATCCTCCTGCTGACTATAGACCGAGCAGTAGGGTATCACCCTATGCCATAGTAGAAAGGATGGAGGAAAGGGTAGTAGACGGTATATTCATCTGATAAAAGATGTCGTGGAGTATTTGGAATCTTAACATTTTTAATGCGAAAACGATTTGTATTGTTACATTCCTGGTTATTATTGGTATTAAATAATGGTTTAAATTTTAAACAATATGTTCTATTTTGAAGCGTCCAGTTATAGACAACAAAAAATTTTATATTTTATTTCAGACAACCAGTGCTGGGGTATTTTAGATAAAATATTTCTTATCGCACATGTCTATTAATGTTTTATTTAAATTTTACTGTATATCATGAAAGTTTAGTTCCAGTTTCAATCAAGTACCTCTTTCCCCAATTAATTACATTGAAAATATAGAAAAAAATACTGAAGGAAAAAGTTTCGTAATCGATCCTTTATAATTTTCTTTTCTCTGGCGCATGACATCATCTGCCATTTAAGTTAACGCGAATTTTAATGTAGTATATTTCAAGCTGATCTCTTGATGCAGAGTGGGACCAGAGAAAATGAAGTTAGAGTAATAGTCTACAAACTACAGAACTCAGATGGTACAGAATCGAGAACAGTTATGTGGGATAGTAAGAGCTTGCAACTGCATACCATTACTGCATGACCCTCCCAGACCAGACTCTTGCCGTAAGCCACAGACAGCAAACATGGGGGAGTCCTGTCTAGCCACTTACTCAACGGCGAGAAGTTTGTTTGCGACTAATCATCGTGTTCGAAAATCTGGGAGTGGCGAAGTGGGGACCGTGTGCCAACAGCGGCCGTGACGAAACGTGTCGCGACATATCGCTTCTGGTCCGGGGACTGCGTAACACTGTGTGCCGAAGTGGACATCTATGGCATTGGTAAACAGAAACTAATTATAGTAAACCATGGAAAACCAAAATCTGGTTGACAGGCCTGCCGAATTCCAGGGCCGTGCGTTATCATTCACACACCAAAATCGGTGTTTTTAGTATTTAGTAAATTTTCTCATTCTCTTAATAAGTTTGTAGAATTTCATGCGGTTACAATGCCTTTCACGTTTACTATTGCTTCTCTCTGGGATCTTATTGGGATGAAACACCTATTCATCGACGTGATTTAAAGTTCGGTGGTCAAACCCACTTTAGAAAATTTATTTATTGCTTCCATTTTAGCTGTTTTACATAATAACTGTTATTATACCCTGTAATTCAATTATCCACGGTGACTCTTCCATTCATGAATACCACACAATTATCTGTGGCGACAGGACTTACGTATTCCCGGCATTGCTGACTTACTCACGCAACATGTGGCATTCTAAATGACACCCATATTTAATGTAGTTGTGCAAGTGTAATTTTTTCTTCTGTCACCATACCGGTGTGATGAAATCTTCTATCTCTTCCTTTACGTAGTTAATACTGTATATTCATGTAAAAGTACGCATTAGAACATAGTTCTACTATTATTTATTGTACAACTGCTTTTAAAATCGTTTTTACTTCGCCATCATAATTTTACTGCCTAAGCAACAGAAATATTTTACTTCATTTGTTGTGTCTGATCCGGTTTCGTCTTTTGTTATTTTAATCATTCTTGTACGCTGTACCTTTTTTTTTTTTTTTTTTATTTTTTTTTATTTTTTTTTTTTTACTTATGGCTTTACGTCTTGTCGACGGCTAAGGCCATTAGTGGCGGGATGGGACTGGGGACAAAGAACGGGAAGGAATTCTGCCACGGCATTTTTGAAGGAAACATCCCGCCATTCTCCTGGAGTGATTTGGGGAAACCATTTCAAACCCAAATCAGGATGCCGGACGGCGATTCGAACCCACGTCCTCCCGAATGCGAGGCCAGAACGTTAACCGTTCACCCACCACTTTCGGTGTGTGTATGATTTGTATTTTGATTGATTCATGTTAAGTCCAGATTCTACCGCCAGTATTCAATTCAACGTATTCAATTCAACGTATTCAATTCAATGTATTCACATTTTTTCTAGACCTGCAGCTAATATTCGGCAACTATTCGATATTCCGAGTATTCGGTCACTTTTATCCTGTTCGACGGAATGCCGAATATTTATGCACTATTTAGCCGAATACTAAATACTTAGAATGTTTTTGTGCTTGTATAAGTTCCTGAAATAAAATAACTGATTCACTATCTGATTATGAATTTTATTTATAATTTCAAAAATCATCGTGCATAGTCAAATTCCACAATGTCAAAGTAAAACTAAAAAAAAAAATATTAAATATCTGTTCAATTGAATCGTCATAATTGAAATTTAGGAGAGGAAGATTGTGATGCAATAATACTAATTTTTCTGCATTGTCAGTTAGTAGTAGCAGTTAAAAGCAGACTGTCTGGATTTAACAAAATGAAGGCCATAATTTAAGCTTTTCTTTCCAGAATTAATCTATTTAACATTGGAAGACTAGAATTTTTTCTTTTCCCAAACTTGTCATTGACTAACTTTGAGGATGACGACATTTTTTCTATGTTCAACATTTAATCTAAATGTCCTTCCCATAAACTTAAAAAAGGGTTTTGGGATGTTTTGACTATGGAAATACCGCCCTCGGTTATCGATCAGTATGGTGACGTTAAAGAATAGCAAATGGTATTATAAGAAGACTGGATCCAAATAACTACTATCGAACAACTTTAAGGCACAGTTCAGAAAGTGAATCTACTGGAGATTCCGCTACAGCAACATTCAATAATTATGTCATAATATTGCTGGAGTCAATCACAGGACGTATTATTTCCAAACAGTAATTCCGTTGTAAAACACCCTGACCATTACTTTCAAGCAGAAGTTAGGTTATAGTACAGCCTGGACCAGCACGACACTGTTAAATGCACTTCGAAAAGTACGAGTTTCTAGCGGAATCTTGCATTTGACCATTGCAGTATTATGACGCTAATTCTTTGCGGAATCGCGATCTCCAGTAATCCCCAGAAAGTGGTATCAGCAGTTCGAGCTTCGGAAAGATATACGTGTTGTCTTTCCTGTATTATTAACTATCGCAAAAAAGCTTTTCCATCTTCACACCACGTAGAAAGTGTTTTTAGCCCAAGTAACAGACCTTCATAAATAAGGAATCTTTAACAAATTACGTAAATATCTGAGGCCATACTCGAAGCATGTCAAAACAGGCACATAATGGTAGGGGGTAACTATACTTGATTTTTTATTCATTTATTGCTTTACGCCTCGTCGACGGCTAAGGTCATTAGAGGCGGGATGGGACTGGGGACAAGGGACGGGAAGGAATTCGGCCACGGTCTTTTTGAAGGAAGCATACCGGCAGTCACCTGGAGGGATTTGGTGAAACAATGGAAAACCCAAATCTGGATGCCCGGACTGGGATTCAAACCCGCGTCCTCGCGAATGGGAGGCCAGAACATTAATCGTTAACGCACCACGCTCGGTAACTATACTTGAATAGACGGGTGAGAGACAAGCGCCTCAACACCGATTATGGAACCAGCAAGACTACAAAATATTCGGTATTTGGCGTATGGCTTGAATATACTATTCGCTGGAAGTCTACTTTTTTATTAATATTCTCATATTCGCGGAGACAATATCATCAGCAAATAACAGCACATTGATTGTTTTTTCCTAAACTCATATGCCACATTAAGTACTTTATTTTATGTCTTCATCTACATTAAAATTGAACAATAGCAATTTCTTTTATTTATGGCTTTACGCCTCGTCGACGTCGAGGTAATTTGAGGCTGGATGGTACTGAGGACTAGGAATGGGAAGCATTTCGGCCATGGCCTTTTGAAGGAAGTATCCCGGCATTCGCCTAGATTGATTTGAGGAAACCATGGAAATCTCAAATCTGGATGCCCAGACGGGGATTCGAACCGCCGTCCTCCCGAATGCGGGGCCAGAACGTTAACCACTCAACCACCACACTCGGTAGCAGTGTTAGGCTAAGCCCTTTCATCACATAGACCTACTTCTCAACGGAGGATTGTCTTCGGTTATTTCTCTTATTATACCCACCAGATCATTATTTTTCTTCAGTCTCTTTCTTTGCAATATGACTTCTTTGAGATTTTGACACCTAGTTCCATTTAATGTTACCATTAATTTTACAAAGGTAACCAACGATGAAAATATTTGCTTGTCTTGCTCGCGATATTAATCTTAATGTCGCGATTTCTGAATTTGAAACCCCCCCCCCCCCCGCTCCTTCCTCTAAACATAATTAGAACTTTTCTAATAATTTTCTTTTCTATTCTTTTAAGTTGGAAGTCTAGTTAGTCTTTTGAATCATGTGGCATGTGAGAGTATTCATTTCGCCATCGTTCATTCGTAAGAAGGTCATTTTCTCATCCATGGCTGTAATGATGTAACCGTCTTCCACGCATAACTATAAGGAACAACTACCACCTAGAATTATTTAGCAGTTACAGTATGATACTTACCGAAGCTTAGTGACCAGTGATTAAGGCATAAGACCCAAATACTGGAGACCAGGTCTTAACTTCGCTTACGCGATCCATTTCTTGGAACGCTTTCGTCATGCTTTTTATTCTCACTCTCCATTACAATTCGCTGTACACGTAGACCAGAATCCTCGACCGTCACGACATTGGCGTTGGTCCGCTGAAAAGGCCTTGAAAAACAATATCCAAACAGCTTCATAAATTACATTGAGAATATTTAATTCATTATGAGATACTACTGTGCCGTAAAAGCATATTTCACCTGATTTTCAACTTACACAACTTGCTTATTAGATTAAAACTTGTAGAAAATCTCAGATACTTCTGTTATCGTTTGAAATCATTTTGGGTCTGTTTTAAGTTGCTGGTCTGTTATTATGGGAAGTAACAATGTTAAATTCGTTGGCTTGACCTTACGTCATTGCAGAGATCCTTGATGTTTCGGCGTAAATCCTTGTCGCTACTGGATGGCAGTCCGAATCATGTTTTATTCATTTTAAAGACTACCCGAGTGCCGGCCTTATTTGAAATATGTAAAACAAAGCTAATCTACCGTGCTCACTTTCAGCATAACTAGCACAAGCGAGTCCCAGTTTTAAAAGTTATCAAGCTTTCGAACAAAATAAATATTATACTTACTGTTCTTATTTCTTTGGGGAAGTCCGATGCAACCGGAAAATTGGGACAAATTACTAACGTAAAATTTGTGCTTATTCTTATTTGTAATTTCATACCTTTTTTTTATTGCTTGTGGCTTTATACCGCCTCGTTGACGTCAAGGTTATTAGAGGTGGAAAAGGAATTGAGGTAACTAATGCGTAGCAGTTTGATCATTGCCTTTTTTGAGGGAACTGTCCCGGCGTTCACCTGGAGTGATTCCGAGAATGTCGTTATAAGCCAGATCAAGATATTTCCAGAAGATAAGGGAATTCGTTGGTGACGTGATATTTCGCCGGATCTGCAATTATTGCGCTAACTAAGGAGTACAATTAACAGACAGAAAATCGTACTAACGCCTCCTTGTGACAGGTGTCATTAAACATCGACTCTATTTTAGTTTTACACGCAAATTTTCAGCTTGTTGATGTCGTGGTCATCAGAGGACTGAGGACAAGGAATATGAGATAGAAAAGTGGCCCATGTGAAAATTTTACTAGCGAGGTCTGCGGTTTGTAGTCGGACGAAAGAAGAACAATCTCGTTTGCAGTAATTGTTTATTTGTCAACTGAAGTACGAACCTGGCGAAACACTTTTAACGTCTCACGAAACAAGTAGAAATGGTGTAATTTTTTGGCAACAGAAACAAAAATACCCGAAAAGCTCGTTACTTTAGAAAGCACACACAGTTCATCAATATCTCTGGAATGTGTGGTGCTGCTATCTAGCAGTAATGCGATCACTTTATATCGACGCCAACGAAGTCTAGCAGCTAGACTCTGAACTATCGCATACCCGTGACCTTGATTGTTCGTTATTTACAGGATGAATTTATTTAATTAATAATGTTGCCAAAGCGCGGAAATTAATCTTTAAAATGATACCACATTTATTGATTTTAGGTAAGTATGAAGGGGGAAAGATGGCTCGTCACTAAAAAACACCTTTCAGGAATAGTATAAGCGATTAGGCCACCAGGAGTGATTTCAGGAAACTGTGGAAGTGCGACGGCAGGATGGCTGGCCTGTGGACAAACATTGCCTTCAGTCAATTGTAGTTGTTACATAACTTTTAGCTAACTGACTGGTTGCGGGCATTCAAACTGCGGGCATTGAGAGTTCTTCCCGCAGGGCTCACTTGAGGACAGTGTGTGGCAAACACCACTAGACTGGCGCCGTCTCAGGCTAATTAGGGTCAGCACCACACTTGTCACCTCCAGTAGAGCTCTCCATTCCGGGATCATCCTTGACACTACAGCATCGTCACTGTGTAGATGGACCAAGAGTTCTGCGGCATACCAGACTTGGTCAGGAATCAGAAGCCAGGACTTAAAATCTGATATCAGCGTTGCCACAAGTTAATTGAAAAATTCGCGACAGACCCATTTCAGGATGACAGCAAGGACCTATTACTATCAGCAACGTTCATATGTAGAAATTACCCAGAAATAAGATAAGGGAAATCATGGCCAGAAATGACTGATTTCCATACTCATTTTTTTTTTAATTTTTTTTTTTTCCACTAGCACCGAGCGTGGTGGTGTAACGGATAGCGTTCTGGCCTCGCATTCGGGAGGATGGCGGTTCGAATCCCCGTCTGGGCATCCAGATTTGGGTTTTCCATGGTTTCCCCAAATCACTCCAGGTGAACGCCGGGATGCTTCCTTTAAAAGGCCATGGCCGAATTCCTTCCCATTCCTTGCCCCCCATCCTTTCCCGTCTCTAAAGACCTAGTTGTTATAGGAGACGTTAAGCAGTTAAAAAAAAAAAAAAAAAAAAAAAAAAAAAAAAAAAAAAAAAAAAATCCGCTAGCGATTAGGCAACTGAATGGGAAGGATTCATCGTGCGAGAAAACTTAGAATGTGACAGGAGTAGATGTCAATAAACCGCTCCGGCCATCCTGGTCTGGGTGTTGCATGGTTTCCCCAGATCGCTCTGGGTGAATGTCACAATGATTTCTCAAAATAGCCCACGGGCGTCTCCTGCCATATCCCCTATATCCCTTCCGATGCATAGACGATTACACGGTAGGACAGGTGCAGCACACCCTCCGCCACCCACTTTAGTGATTCGCATAGTTATAATAGTAGTAATAGTAATGGAGTTTGTCGTTATCACCTTGTGTGACATAATTGGCTTTGCTGGATTGGCCGGTTAGTAACAGAAATAGTTCATTTCTCATACCTCAACGTAATAGTTCTTCACTTGAAAAATTTTCAAACGAATTCTTTATGTCAGAGTAATAAGTCACTACTAAAGTATCAATTAATGGAAAAAATTATCTGTTAAATTAAATTTTATCCCATATTTTGCTTTTTTCTTCATAATTAATACAAATACTTCTGGACTTCTGGGGAAAACACTGGGGCAGAGAACGGATAGTAATTCTGCTACCCGCCATGGCCTTGTGAAGGAACCATCCTGGCATTTGTGTGGAGTGATTTCGGATAAACAATGTAAAATTGAAATCTGGATGACCTTACTGGGATTTGAAAAAGCGTCATCGCCAAGGCCACAGCATTACCAGTAATCCACCACACTCGTCATAAAAAAGTGTTATATTTATTAACTATTGATAAGTTTACGAAGAAGTAACGTTGAGTAAATACATTTTACAACCATGAGCCAGCGTTTATCCTTGAGATTTATTGGTAGATATTGAAAGGACATCTGAGCGATAACGATCTAACCTCGCATTCGGGAGGAAGCGGATTCGAATCCCCGGTTTTAAATGGTTTCCCGAAATCACTGCAGCGAAATGCCAAAATGGTTCCTTCAAAAGGCCATGGACAAATCGCTTCCCGTTCCTTGTCCCCAGTACTTTCGCGCCTCTAGTAACATTGACGTCGACGTGATGTTCCTTCGTAATCTCAGAATTTGTAAAAAAAAAAAAAAAAAAAAAAAAAACGTTTTAACGTTAAATGAATAAACTATGGCAAACGCCTGATACCTCAGGGGTAGTTCATCAATTACGTGAGGCATACCAATCGTAAAACATTCTTGCCAGGTGACATGGTACATTGTCGTCCTTGAATATTCCATCATACATTGCCAACAAGAAGACGATGAATGGCTGCATATGGTCTCCAAGTAGCTGAACGTAATTATTTCCAAACAATTTTTCTTCAGTTTGACCTGAGGTCCCATTCCATACCATGTAAACACTGCCCGTATCAGGATGGTGCCACCACAGCGCCTTCTTGACAATATGGTTTCATGACCTCGTGGTGTCTGCGCCACACTCGGACCCTACCATAAGCTCTTAGATATTATGAAAATAATTGCGTGGTGTAAAGATTGGCAGTTGGAGTTAAACGCTAAAAAGTGCCAAGCCATACGTGTAAGTAAAAAGGTGACCCCATTTAGCTTTGAATATGCAATTATTGGCACTGTCCTTAGAACGGTAGATTCCGCTAAATACCTAGGGGTAACAATTCGTAATAATTTGTCGTGGAATGAGCATATCGAGAATGTAATTGGGAAATCAAATCGTATGCTTCGATTTCTAGGTCGTAATTTAAAACAATGCACTCCGGAAGTTAAATCGATTGCGTACAAGTCACTAGTGAGGCCTCACTTGAATATTGTTGCTCTGTATGAGGTCCCCATCAAAAGGGATTAATGGAGGCATTAGAGATGGTCGAAAGAAGAGCCGCCCGATTCGTGACAGGTATATATAGTTGGAGGGAAAGCGTAAGTGCCATGTTGAAGGAGTTAGGTTGGGAAGACCTGGAGCACCGAAGGCGTTGCTCTCGACTGAGCTAATTGAAAAATTCTCGACTGACGTATTTCGGAATGACAGCAAACAAATATTGCTACCAGCAACATTCATATCTCGGAATGACTGCGAAAATAAGATAAGAGAAATCAGGGCCAGAACCGATTCATTTCTCTACTCATTTTTTCCACGAGCGATTAGGGAATGGAATAGAATGGATTACCGGGCGAGTAAACACAAAATCGGACAGGAGTAGCTTCCGATAAAGCACTCCGCCCATCCTGATCTGGGTTTTCCATGGTTTCCCTAGATCGCTCCAGGCGAATGCTGGGATGGTTTCTCACAATAGCCCATGGGCGCCACCTGCCATATCCCGTATATCCCTTCCATACCATTACCTTTCCTGATAGGTGCAATGCACCCTCCGCCAAACACTTTTAGTGAATCGCGGAGTAATAGTAATAGTAATAGTAGCTCTTACCAACTGGAATCCTGAGTCATCTAACCACGCAACTTTTTTCCAGCCATCTAGGCTCCTACCGATATTTGCACAAGTTATGGAGAAAAGAGACTGAGTCCAATGATGTTTATTGGCAAAGGCGTTGTCCGTGGCAGGAGGTTACATATTCACGGAAAATTTTTGAAACTGTGGATAAAGAAATTGTTACACTCACGAATAATTTCCGAAATGGATTGCGTCTAGCGCCAGCTACCTTTCAGCATCTAAAATCTGTTAATGCTTGTCGTGCTACCTCAGAAAGCCTTTAAAACGACTCACGAGAGTTCAAATCGGAGTCCCGACACTGAACAGCAAGTCAGTACGTTTATCCTGCGGTGCTAGCGCCATCTGGATATTTGTATGTCCCTATCGCATGACAATTGGCACGTCAGTGTATGATATCCAAAAATAGGCGGTTGCAGTGAAAGTTTTAAAGTCCTCAACAACGGTGGTGGCCTCCCGTTGTGAACGTTTTCGTAGGTATTTTTGTATGTTGCGTATTTTCGGGGCAGTATGTTGTTGACATTGTGGATAAGATATGAAGGAAGGGAAAAGGGAAAAGATGACGCCAGTCCATTCACGTTCTCTCTTACGAATACATCAGGTGACCGGACATGCTTAAGGGTGGACGGATCACCATCAACACTGTCGTATGCCCTGAATCCACACAAACTGCGTAGAGGCTTAAGATTTAACCATGATTTTCGAACACAATGTAGTGATTGGTTATAGTCAACCACCATCGCTCCTATTCTCCTGCCCAAGCCCCAAATGATGGATATACTTTCCACTACGGGGGATTTTGAGAACTGACTAATGAGCTATTTGTTGCTCATAACATGCATCACATCCCACCATGAGTTGATACCTTCATTAACATACCAGGTATATCTACACCTCAGAAAAAATTGTTGAAGAGATTGCCACAAAGGAAAAGTAAGTTCATACTTTTCATGTACGTCTCCAGACAGGATCACAGATAAACTAGCAGACGCCTTGAAATTTCAGCTTCATGCAGGCAATATCACACTCACATTGCTGAATAAAACTCTGCTCCACATGACTTCACATATATTCAATAAGCCCGTTCGAGCCACACTTCAACATTTCTTTTGCATTCTTCCACAGCAAACAACTTAGTACACAATCCTTTCAGTGTGGCAGCAATCTTTAAACTGGTGAACTGTTCGATATACACATACTCTCTCGCAGTTGGGTAATTGAATTTACTCAATAAGTTCTTGGCACAATGTACTGCTTAAATTGTATATTAGCTAGAATTCCTGAAGCCTCTCAATTCTCTAATTCATTGAGATTAGTTTGATCATGTACAAACTATGTGTAACTTGTAGCTAAATGTTCTGATTATATTAAAATGAAGAAAGTCAGACGAAATACTGCACTACTGTTTGTGAAAATAAAACTGCCCAAAAGTATTCATGTGACTACAGATTAACGACATGACAAAACAAATAGGGTTAGAATTACTGAACTGTACATTCCGTAAGAATTCAGATCAATGATAAGCAGTCACATGCTGCTACCAGATCATCTAGATCTCAAGGCATAGAACAAAAGAGGTCCTTGATATGATGCTGTGGAACACAATGCTACACGGTTTTTAGATGCGTCCAAAAATAATTGACAATTGCTGTAGGAGGAACAGAAGGGAATAGATGCCGACTTACCATTTCCCAGACATGTTCGATGGTAGACTTGACAGGTAAACGTGTAAGCCAGGGAATAAATGGTACTTATCGTTCTTCGAAGAAGGGTTGCATATTCTTCGCCGCACTTGATATGACATTATACACTGATCAATCAGAATATTATGACCACCTACCTAATAGCCGGTATGTCCGCCTTTGGCACGGATAACATCAGCGACGCGTCTTGGCATGGAAGCAAAGAGGCTTTGGTAGGTCGCTGGAGGGAGTTGGCACCACATCCGCACACACAAGTCACCTGATTCATACAAAATCCGGGGAATGGGGTCATGAGTTCTGACGCCACGTTCAATCTCATCGCAGATGTGTTCGATCGGGTTCAGATCTGGCGAGTTGGGCGGCCAGAACATCAATTGTATCTCGCCATTGTGTTACTCGAACCACTCTATCACACTCCTGGCCTTGTGGCATAACGCATTATCTTGTTGAATAATGCCACTGCCGTTGGAAAACGTGGTAGTCATGAAGGGGTGTACGTGGTCTGCAACCAGTGACCGATACTTATTGGCCGTCATGCCGCCTTGCAAGAGCTCCACTGGACACATGAATGCCCATGTGAATGTTCCTCAGAGCATAACTGAGCCGCCGCCAGCTTGCCTCCGTCCCGTAGTACAGGCGTCAAGAAGCTGTTCCCTGGAAAACGACGGATTCGCACCCTACCATCTGCATGATGAAGAAGGTATCGGGAGTCATCAGACCATTCAACGCTCTGCCACTAAGCCAACGTCCGGTGATGATGATAACATGCCCATTTCAGTCGTAGTTGCCGATGTTGTGGTGTTAGAATTGGCACATGCATGGGTCGTCGGCTGCGGAGGCCCATTGTTAGGAGTGTTCGGTGCACTGTGTGTTCAGACACACTTGTACTCTGCCCAACATTAAGGTCTGATGTTAGTTCCGCCACAGTTCGCTGTCTTTCCTGATTTACTAGTCTGCCAAGCCTACAACATACAAGATCCGATGCTTGTAATGATGGGTGGCCGCCCAACCCCTTCGATATTTGGACTTGGTTTCACCACTTGTTGAAGACACTCACCACAGCACTCCTCGAACACCCGACAAGTCGAGCAGTTTCCGAAATGCTCGTGCCGAGTCTCCGGGCACAATCACAATCTGCCCTCGATAAATTCAAATAGATCGCGCGCCTTCCCCATTCTAAACACGGATATCACGCTCAGTGATACTACATGCACCGTGCGTGTGTATGACTAGCAGTCATTCCTCGTCAGGTGACGCTGCTATCGCCTGGATGGGTATATATCGATAGTAGGTAGGTAGTCATAATGTTTTGGCTTATCAATGTACTACTGAAATTACCATGTACAGTTGACTGCAGAAGGGGAAGAGCCTCGGGCTATAAAACCTCCCTGATGCTGCGGCTGCATTGCTTGAATTGGCATTAGTACGCAGAAGGAAAAGATTGCCTATTTTTACTAATGGCGCCTGTGTCATAAGCCACTCAGAGATTTAGTCTGCCAGATTGCGTTCACAACGATAGCGTCTAATACACAGGCGGCAATCGCTGTATCACTCGTTGAAGTGGGACCACTCCTTACTGAGCGTGTTGGGTGAATGGTTAACGCTCTGGCCTCATATTCGGGAGGACAGCGCACACAGGGGTATTTGACACAAAAAGTCGATCAAAATTATTTCTACGTAATTTGTATTTTTCTTTTTTGTATTAGAACTTATAACTATGAATTAGGAGTAATAATAAAGAACACATACTTTGAACACACACTTTATTGCACAGCAAGCGGATATTTACAAAAACATTGCGGTCTTGCGGTCCAGGCGCATTTAACGCATAACTCGGAACGAATAACTGAATTTTGACCTATCGTGTCCAGAGTAGTTTCACTCAAAGATTTTTTTTTTTTTTTTTTTTTTGCTGTCTTCAGTCTTTCGACTGGTTTGATGCAATTCTACATCCCTTCCTATCCTGCTTCATATATTCTAATCTCTGTCTTCCTCTACAGTTCTTACCTTCGACTGTTCCCTCCACTAACAAATTAACCATTCCAGCATTCTCAAAATATGACCTACCAGCCTGTCTCTTCTTTCTGTAAGCTTCTTCCACAAACTTCTTTTCTCACCCATCATTTCCAAAACTCACTCAAAGAATATACCCTTGTTTAATTTCTGTTTATTCAAATTGGTGATTCTAATAATCACTATAAACTCTTTTTTATCTACGTACTTGGTACATGGTATCAGGTAATCATACCATAATAATTCATTATGGCGTTTGTAAATTAGGAGAAAGCTTTTAATAATGTTAGGTGTGACAAGATGTTCAAAATTTTAAAAGAAGTCAAATCTAACATCAAGTGGCTGTAATAAAAGTAGAGAATCATTAGAGACAGACATCAGTTAAAAAGGGTGTGGGAAAAGGTTGTAGCATATCCCCATTAATATTCAACTGGTATTTACAGGAAACAATGAAGGAAGCAAAAGAAAAATTAGATTGTGAGTTAAGTGAGTAAGACAAAGAATCAGTATGCTATAATTTCCAGATGACATATTAACAGAAGAGGTTGAGGATATTGAGAAGTTACTGAATATCTTGAACAAAATAGTGAAGGAAGATTTTAGACTAAATATAAATCAAAGCAAGACAAAAGTGATGAAATTTAGCAGAAATAATAGCAATAACAGTAGATTAAGTATAAGAATGTGATCCGTTTCAATAGGAAAAGAAACTGAATTCTGCTATTTTGGAAGTAAAATTGCAACAGATGGCCCAAGCAGGAATGATGTTAAAAGCAGAATAACAATAGAAAAAAGATCCTTCGTGAAAAAGAGGAATCTTTTAGTTTCAAATATTGATCTAGGACTTAGAAAGAACTTGTTAGAACTCAATGTGTGGAGCACAGATCTTTGTGGTACGGAAGCTTGGACTTTAGGTACACCAAGAAAAGGAAAATTGAAGCATTTGAAATGTAGTGCTATAAAAGAATGCTGAAAATTAAGTGGACAGATGAAGTACGAAATGAAAGAGTTCTGTAAATGATGGACGAGGAAAGAAGTTTGTGGAAGAGTCTTTCAGAAAGAAGAGACAGGCTGGTAGGTCATATTTTGAGACATGCTGGATTGGTTAATTTGTTAGTGGAGGGAACAGTCGAAGGTAAGAACTGTAGAGGAATACATAAATTAGAATAGATATATGAAGCAGATAACTGAGGAAGTGGGTTGTAAGGGGTATGTAGAAATGAAGAATGGAGGACTGCATCAAATCAGTCGAGGGACAGATGACAGCAAGAATAAATAAAAAGGATAGTAAACTTTGTTTTCTATATTGATCGATTACGTTTTGTAAACAATTTTTGATCATTAATTTCAGAGCGACCTTGAAGTTCCGACTTCTTCGCTGTCATTGTCGGCCAAGGCTACCGACCTTACCAACTCTGTCCCCTTAACATGGATTGCGCCGCAGTGCCCGTTCTGTTCGTCACAGTTGGTAATCTCTTCTTTCACTTTGAAGAAGCGTGCCGAATGAGACGTAATTGGAATGAAACTCTGCGACCTTGAGTTAAGCTTTTCTTAAATGCCGTCACCAAACTGAGTCACCGAGAAACAATGTTAAGGCGAAAGTCTGAGTGATGCTTTACGGACAGCAAATCACGTTTCATCTACTAGATTTTAATAGCAACTCTCCTAATATCATGCAAATGTTATCCAAAATTTTACATGTTATGGTGGTAAATTATTTTCAATTTACGATATTCATGATTCGCTGTTTCTGAGCGTGTAATAGATAAGCATAGTTATTTTAACGTAATACTTAAATTCGTAGGCGTAATAAGAACGCGTGAATTCTTCACGTTTACTTGCTAATTTTTTGCTGCAGCAGAAGCTGACATTTCATTGTATGAACTATGAATTCATCGAACTATCTCGCGTAACAAATTACCCAGATTTTCAGCCGAATAGTGTGATAAAAAGATGACAACGTTTCGCTGCTGTCTGAAAGTGAACTTCTAGGTTATCAATAGCAAAATAGCTGATGCAGACATACTTGAAAAATATGTCTTTAGGTGTAGCAGCACAAACAAAAGTTTCATCGACAAAAATAGTGAAGCAGTTTAATATCCATATTGTTAATATCGAAATATTATTTCTGTTTTCAGCACTTGTTTTTAATAAGCAATAATATATTGAGACTTTATTAAAATTAGGATTACGGTTTAACATTACTCCATAATTGAATATCCCCAATTGAGATATTAGTAAGTAAAGGAATAAACTGAGTTTGCTAAAAAAAAAAAGGAAATAAAATATAACTACTTTAGTTACACACAGATTTAATTACTGAGTGGTTAACTATTGAAACAAATATAACGACTCTAATTTGGAATTAGTTCACAAAGGGGAAAATAGTTCATGATCTGTTAAGTAACGAGAACAAGGAATAAGAACTGATCATCTGAACAAACACATTTTGATAGTGTTGTAGTAAACTCGTATTAAGCAGTACTGAACAAGAAGATTTCACTTCGTTTTCCTGTGTGCAAGGTGTCAGCATAAATCAATAGGTTGTTTGCATATCCAGAGTTAGTACAACCTGCTTGACTCCTCCGGAAATCTAAACAAGCAACTGGTTAGTGGTGTCGTAAAGAAACGGCCGTTGAAACAACATTCACCTAAAAGCTAAAAGTGGTCGAGTACCAATCGTTTAAAAATTAGGCAATGGTTCAACTTTATATATACTAATACTGTATATATAGAAAAATTGTTCATCACTATCCCTGATAATTTATTCCTTTCTGTAACATCTTTACCTACGAATGAAATGTTTCCAACTTTTTGTTTCTTTGCTTTTGTATGAAATAAAATACCGAGCGTAGTGGATGAGCAGTAACGCTCTGGCCTCACATCCGGGAAGACATGGCTTCGAATACCCGTCCGGGCATCCAGAGATGAGTTTTCCACGCTTTCTCCAAATCACTCCATGTGAATACCGGGATGCCGCCAGCAAAAGGCCATGGTCGAATTCCTACCCATTCCTTATCCACCGTCCTTTCCCGCCTCTAGTGATCTAGACGACGATGAGGCGTAAAGCCATAAGTAATAAATAAATAAATAAATGTAGTGCTGATTTATAGTAATGTCGTCCTTTCAGATACAACTCCTGATCCTTCGCCTCATCATCAATGTCTAACCTATACACACCTTCTACTCTTTTCAAGAGCATTATGCATTTCAGTGTCTCCAAAACTAATCACTTTATCATGTCAGTTACTAATTGTAATACTTGGAAGCAAATGTAGATGTACTCATTTTCATATATTCGTCTCTGTTATTTTTAATACTCTTTATGTGGGTTTCATATGACAATATAATACTCAGGTAAGGTGATGACTAATGTTTTGTATTCCAGAAGTTTTTCTCCGTTTCCTATCATCAGCATTCTTAATACTCAGGCATGCCGGACTTAAAAAGTTCTGCACTGCAACCAACACAGAAGAGTTAATTTTTAGTTAATAATTTTTAAAGATATTTAAGTTTTATGCATCCAGCAAGCAGTTCCCACTTAACCGTATAATTATGCAAAACAATAATTTTTTTAAGCTTTGTACTTATGAGGGTTATGCTTTACGTTTAAATGTGTTACATAATTTAGGACATCGAGAAAAATTGCTAAAAGTAAACAATTTTCTGGCTTGAGAATTGAATATTACTGCATCTTTCTCCCCCGTCGTTACTTCCAGTCCAACGGCGTCATAGAAACATTGAATGGTTTGTGAATTGTATACTTAAATTACCACGGAACTACTCACATTAACCAAAAGTAAAATAAATGGCGATGCAGTAATGGGGTAAATGATAATGTAACACTGTCAGTTTAATGTGATGAGGGGATTACAAAACCTTGATCACATCATTAATTTAGCATAATGGAACCTATTTTTTTATGTATAAATTAGGAGAATGAGGTGGTGTAAAATTAGAGCAGAACAAAGTCAGTAACAGATACGAAAAATGGAGTTGTTTTGGTAATAATCATTGTAAGATAGGAGGTGGGTGATGAATGTGTTGGGTAGGTTGGATGTTGGCAGAAGAACTACGTTAGTAGTACGTGCAAACGAAGATATCACTATAACCACAAACTAGATTTGGTTTTAGGCGTGAGAGAGTTGAATACTTTTCTTTTATGGGCAACGGAGGAAATGATGGCTTCTTGATACATTAAACTAAGAAATTTAGAATTTTTTTTTTTTTAAATAGAAGATTATGAAGCGCCACTTTAAAGAGGTTAAACCTATTCAAGTAGTTTATTACTTTTTCTACAAGATTATTTGCTCTGATTTCATAAAAGAATTTATTGGGTTGGTATTTTCCGGTTTCAGTTATCATTTATTAAGTCATCCGTGTAAAGGTGGAACACCAACTTATTATTTGTCAAAGCCCCTAAATTTAATTTAATGTAAAATCGTCTTTGTATATCTTGAATTTACATAGCTTATTCACTTGTATGATCCAAGTGGGTGATGAGTGCTACTATCATCTAGTTTACAGGATTTTAATTCCAACAATATTTCTGTCAACTTTCAAAACCGTAAACTGTTATGCTTCTCACATAATTGTTATGAAAATTCTTTTGCATGTATTACTAACTAGCTTCTATATCCATAAAAAAGACAGGTTAAACTCAATGTTCTGGCATTTAATTTATTTGCATTTACGTAGCTACGTAGAATTTTTATTAATTAACTCTCATAACTTTGATTAAGTAATGATGTAATGTTTTACATATTTCAAATTCCACCTCACTCCACTGCTTAATAGTCTTCGTAATTAACATTTGGAATTTAAATTTTAAACGAAACAAGTACCTTTCTTGAAGACTTGACGATTTTATGGTTGGTTTGCGATTTAAAACATGTTGAACTGTTACAAAAAAATAAAATAATTTGCGAGTATCAGTGTGTACAAGCGCAAGAATTGAAACTTCTATGTATTATTCTGTTTATTTTTCCTATGTATTTTTTCGGTGTATTTATTAATGTTTGGTGAGTTTTGAATGCGCAGAACGTTGTGTGCGCGTGAGTAGAACATTTCGGCACATGCCCACTTAGTGATATTTCCGTATCACGTACAAAGAAGTTTCACTTGGATAAAGCTAATCTTCATTAGTAGGTTGCTATAACAGCATTATCCACAGTTACAGAGCGAAAACATCTTTGGCCGTTACAGGCCCGCAGAAGAACGTCACAACGTCGTAGTCACGATGACCAAGCCGACGTTTTATTAGTTTTGGGTTTGAAGTAATGTTGTTTGGTACAACGCTGGCCCTCTTTTGCTGCGGTGCTGAGTAATGTGAGAGTGGCCTGGTCTCTAAGGAGTTGATTCCTGGCGTATTTTCGGTGGTCATCAGCTGGCAACATTTAGCAGTACTTCTGAGCCATTAAGAAGAGAATCCATTTCGTCAGGGTAATCATAGCCAATGAAATTAGGAGATGGAGAGGAGAAGAAGGCTTCCATAGGCGCAGAAATGAGCATAAAAATCTGAACTGATGGGAGCAGCCTGTTGTTTGGGATAAACTTTTCTAAGCGGTTTAGAAAATTGTTTGCTTTGCGAAAGTTTCTTTTAAAAGATGTAGTGTTGTCAGTTATTGGAGCTGTGTGTTGTGTTAGCACAAATGAAAGAAATCTTCCGATGTATAGCTGTAATTTTTTCGCCATGATTTACAGATGAATTCAAAGTTGAACGAATTCTGAATACAAAGGCTTATAACGTTAGCTAACACAATCGGCAGATGACAAGAATTTGTATCTATGGAAATAGATGAGTTGACTTTCCGAGAACTATTGCAGGAAACTGAGTTCCTTGAATTTCTCCTGAGGATCTTTGCAGATGATGCACATACCAGAACGTTACGAGTTTATTGTTGAAAATTCATTTCTGTGTTCCTTATTCCAGATTACAGAAATATTCAACACGTTTTTGAAGCATATTGCTAAATTTCTTTCCTCTTCCCTGTCTTTATTTTTCTTTTTTTTTTTTTACTAAAACATAACAACTTATTTTTTTGTGTGCGTATTTTACACTTTATCTGGAAGATTTTCGATTCTGTAACCACCACTTTCCTCTAGGTTTCTGCATCATACTTTTTTTTTTTTGGCTGCCATCAATCTTTCGACTGGTGTGATGCAAACCTTCGTGTCTTCCTGCCTTGCGCTAAGTTCTTCACATGAACATACTCATTGCTATGTACCTCGTCTATTATTTGCTTCATATATTCAAATCTATATCTTCCTCTGCACTTCTTACCTTCGACTGTTCCCTCCACCTTCCGGTTGTCTAATTGTGAGCCATCATTCTACTTCATCTTTCTGTAATACAATTCCACGAACGTCTTTCCTAACCCACCAGTTCAAAAACACATTAATTTCGTACTTCATCTGCCAAATTAATTTTCACTATCCTCCAGTAGCACCTCACTTCAAATGCTATAATTTTCCTTTGTTTCTGGTATTTCCGAAGCCAATGCCTTGCAACAATAAAGTGCTGTGTTCCACGCATAGAGTTTTAGTCCTAGACTTATGTCAGTATTTAAAACTAAAAGAATTCTCTTTTTCAAGAAGGATCTTTTCGCTAACGCTATTGTGCCTTTAGCATTATTCCTGCTTCGACCATGAGTTGTAATTTCACTTCCTAAGTAACAGAGTTCACTTACTTCTCCTACAACTTCCGATCCTATTTTAATACTTAATGTGCTATTACTGCTTTCATTTCTCTGCATTTCATCACATTTTTCTTTGTTTGGTTTATAATCATTCAAGAATATTTCTTCAGCATTTTGTACATACAGTTCAGTAACTTCCAAATATCCTTATTTTGTTCTTCTAACAGGACTATCTAATCAGAAATTCGTAGCATACTGATTTCTTTCTCCTTGAACATATTTAATTTCTTCTTTTACTTCCTTTAGTATTTTTCTCACAATTCCATCTGCGTTTAATCTGCTGTTGTAGTACTTGAACCTATATGTCAACGAACACATCGTAAATAATATTTTATTCCTTGTTTGTATTAAACAACAATATCCTCGTCTGTAGCTCAAGTAATTAATTATATGGATCAGTTGTGTACTTCAGAGGTAACTGTATCGGTTCATGCAAGAAGGGAATTCGGTTCACCCGGATGAATTAAAAAAAAAACTGTATCTACTTTATTTGACCCCTTTTTTAACACAAAGACGAAATATGACACCTTTTAAGAGGTTTAAGTGTCTATTGCAGAGTGTCCTTTTGTTGGACAAATCAGTGCAAACTCCTTCCAAAAGCTAAAATTTAAATCTTCTACACCTGGACTAAAGTACCTTCTTGCTTGAATCGATACAACTATAAGTAAAGGAGAATGGGGAAGATAACAGAACACATAGATATGGGTAGAAAGATTTATTTTTCACGAAGAATATTTTGTACAAAAAACGGAGTGTTGTTAGAGTAGCGGTGTCGGGCTTAGATGCGTCCTCCTGGCTGCTGGGGCTGGCTGGCGATGTAGGCGAGCGCCTTCTGGATGGCCTCGGGGATGGGCGGGGGTGTGGGGAGGTGGGCGCCCTGGGGCACGTAGCCGTTCTCGTCGGCGGTGTACTGCACAGCGAACTGGTTGCCCTGGTCGTCGGTGTAGGAGAAGTCTCCTCGGACAGCCTCACCCAGACCGTCTCCGTCGGGACCGGGGGCAGACACCTGCTTCAGGGCACCCTCCTGAGCGGCACGCGTGCCGTCGGAGGTCTCGAAGCTGCAAACAAGAGTGCCACAGTGTTGACAGGAGGCATAAAGCTGAGAGCGGTCTAGCCAATACACCTGCTCAAAACATTACAACATAATAACGTATCCAGAAACATGGCTGACAAGATCAGGAGAGACAAGATATATGACCGTTGCATTACAGGTATATAAAAACTATTGTACGTCCGTAATAGCAGTCGAATCATGACACAAAACGTATTGAGAACAGCAGCTGTCTTCGTTTCAATGAGTATGAATAGGTTCGTCAATGTGATAAGCGGTCTGCGATATCTATAAGGGTCATTAACATGACTCTTAACTCTGACAACGCAACTTCCTGAATGTGAATCAGCTTCAGTTTCAGATAAAAGTTGCCTTACAGCCAAGTGCTGGAGGTTCTTATACATGGGTCGTCACGGTGCTTCATCCGCGTTGCTCCCCGTGGTCATTCTTTAAGGGTGGTGAGGAACCTCACCATCCCCGCTAAAGTGGTGGATAGATTTCTACTGCAACAAGGTAATTAGGAAGAGCGGAAGGGAAGGGGGCTGTACAGTATTGTGTGTGCTTGGGTTTTGAGGATGAAGAGTGTCAACCCAGGTGCCACTTACAGCTCTTTCCAAAGTATAATCCAACACTCGTGTCTTAAATGTTTGCCCTTTATATCCATAGTGTTCTGACCTCAGATTATGTTGTGAAAGAAAGCGCTGGTAGCAGAAAATCAATAATTGGTTTCTTATAGCCACAAGATCGTTACCCAAACCCTTTGAGGTTTATGAAACTTGCGGTAGCGCTGCATAAGATTTCCAATGGATTTAAATACGTGAAATTGATGGCTACTATGTTGTGGGATGACTTTTGCTTCCAGTGCCTGAGATAATTCGTGGACTGTTTCTGTTCCTAACTGAAAATGAAAAGGCTGACTGTATTTCACTACACATTATGTGAGCGGTAAAAAGAGGAATAATTCAAGAATTAAATGTTAAGACAGCAATGCGTGGAAAAACATTTCAGCCGGTATTGTATGACCATCCAATAGTATACAGGTTGATGCAATGTATTCAAGCCTCCGGAATCAGAAACATGTTTTATGCTAAGGAACCCTTGGCCGAGATTTAGCATCAAGCCAGGACTACTGCGTATCAACTATACTATCAATACGTTTTTTCTAACTAAAAAACTTAAACAAACGCTCCTATATTTCTCTTGGTATCTGGATTCTTTATATTGAACCAGAGGAAGAGGATTGGCATTAATAAATCCTACCTGCAATCTGAAGATCAGACAAAGCAATGATAAGCTATGAATTCTAGGAGCAGGGAAATATGATTGAAGACTAATATTTCTACCACTGTATCGTACTCTCACTCCAAAGTTTTTGGAGCAGTGGTGTAAACATTGCAGCGGAACAGCCTCAAAAAGTTTAAAGTCGTCATTGTAGAATACTTGAAATACTGTATTTCAGTGCAATAGTATTGCCAGCTTTAATAAACTAAAAAGAAAATAATTTTTTTAGTCATGGGAGGAGCGTGAAGGATTGTAATGCAACGTATTTACAAACTATTAGCGCTGCGAATGTAAGTAATTGAAACGGATATGTAAATACAATAAACAGGAATAAGTGAAATATTGTAATTGGAGGTATTACGGCAATTATTGGAAGCAAATGCCATAAAACTCATGAAACCATACTGTTCTCTTCACATAAATGACATAGAAGTATAAGTACAGTGTGAAAATAGTAAAAATCAGGATATGGTGGGTGATAACGAGAACAGAAACTCGCCGTAGCATTATCTAGTGTTACAATTTTATGCGCCTGCATCTTATGCATATGTGCAAACAGTACGGCCAAACTGGTAGCCAACATCGACTGACTGACCCTAGTTCTCCTTTCGCAGAACATAATCTGGTAATTTGAAAGATGCCTGTACTTAGCCGCTGATCCTTTGAAACTAACACACCAGATGGTTCATATTCCACAAAAGCCGCAGCTGATTGGTTGCGTATATTGCGTGCTTAAAGTTCTGTTCATCACCAGAGTCATTAAAAAGACCTAATGAAGGGCGGAGGAGTTAGTTCTGAAGAACCATGAAAGATTTTTAGAATTTTTTATGCTGTTTGCTGTGTAACATGTAGTTTTTAGGTGAAAATGGGGGTTCATTACAGAATTTGTCCACGTCTTCATGGAAAAACTTTACCCCATCAGCGGGTATGCAGGACATGGGAATCGAACCCGCTCTCATTTACAGTTTGAGCAAATTGATAGTTAAATAGTTCCTAGTTGGACAGCAAATTGTGGCTGATGTAATTGAGAATGACGATGTTTCGCTATTGGTAATATGATTGGAAAGCAGGCCTTTGTTACGTTTTGAACTGATATGGTGGTGGTGATACAGTGAGGTAGTTGTAAGGGCAGAGAACCCTTCGATCGTATGATGCAACTCCAGACCGGTTTCTACTGGACGGGGGACCCCTCTTCGCCTTGATCCTCTGCCACCGTCCGTGTAGTTACGAAATAGCGGCGCCTGACCACCGCCACATTACAAGCAACATCTTCCACCCGCACAAGGTCAAAACTACTTGTTTCCTGTCACGTACTGTTACCTCACAACGTGCTGGAAATAAATGCTGACTGAGATAAATTAATCGGATACCACATATTTCAACATTACGTTACTATCGTATATCACTTCGTATTAATTTTGTATCATTAATCTTATTTCAAGCACGAGGGATGTAAAATTGTTTATAGCTGGTTCTACCACGAGAGTCGCATCAAATTTCTTAGAAGCGTAACTGGTATCACTTTTTTTCTCGTTGATAAAAATTCTTTCTGCTTTGTCTTGCACTGATTATTCCGTACATTTAATGGAAGTATAAAAATTAAAAAAAAAATTGTTTCCAACTTATCGATAAGTACTCAGATGTCTCATAGTAAGAAGTTTTCTAAGAATGGAGATTCACAGTAGTTCCAAAGCAAGGAAAAAATTATGATGGGGAATAGTTCACGTTCGGTCACGTTTCGGAGTTGTGAGGTACCCTATCCATACTAATTTTCTAAAAAATTGTGATGAATATTTTACCAGTATGACACCACCCTACTACCACCAACACCTACAAGCATCTATAGTAATTTCTCTTTTTTGTTTTGGAGAGAAGTGTGAAGCGTGTATTTTAATCAAAGAACAGAAACATTACTAAAGTTACCAAATCGTTTTCGCTCTTATTGACTGTCATAGTTTCCACAATGGCAACTATAGAATTTGGCCACAAATAGATAATTCCCTTCTAAAATACTGAACTAAATAAGTGAATTCATATTATATCAAACCACTTTTAGCTTGAGGATTGAGATAGATTTTGTGACACAGAATTACACATTATACGGTGTAACATATTTTTTTTACCGTGATTCGCAATTCGTGCCAGAAATGCGGGATATTATTGACGTGGTTGGCTTCTCACCTGTAACGGTAGGAGCCATCGAAGTTGACGTTGTTCTCCGAGGAGACGATGACGGCGTCCTTGCCTCGGCCTCCTGCCACTGCTCGCTGGGGCAGCGCCACAGCGGCAGCCACCAGACACAGAACGGTCACCTGCAATCACATCAACAAGTAGGCTGAGAACTTTGTGACATAAAATTAAGCTCATGTTTGACCCCGTCCGGTCATCCAGATTTGGGTTTTCCACGGTTTCACCAAATGCGAATGCCGGGATGGTCCCTTCAAAAGGTCTCTAATGATTTTGAAGTCGACGAGACGTAAAGCCAGAAGCAAAACAATATCATCTCGTCCCGAGAAATGGTAAGTGTGTAGGTAGTAAATAAGTAGTCCACGTTGAATACTTGAATGTTTTGTTCTTGGTGATCGCATTATTGAGAGCGCAGTTTCGTTATGTATAAAACTTACAGAGGTTGTTGGAGATTCGTTCATCTGAAAGTGTCATGAATTTATTTCAGTTAGAATTTGACTTCCATCTGCAGGCACTGATTTAATATCCTGCACGACTGAAGCCTTCCTATCATCATCTCTCGGCAGATTACAGCAACTATCAGATTTTCTAACACGTGTTTAACTTCTAAGTCCAGAAAGTTATATATATTTTGAAGATTAGAAGTTAAAGTAATGCATGTAATGTTTCTGAATAATATCGCTAAATTGAACAGCTTATTTGAACAGTAACAGAAGAATGTTGGTTTTTGAAAAAGGGAACACCTTAGATACAGCAGTAAATATCGGTTCGTCGCCACAATGTGATGGAATTTCGTGGTAGAAAGTGTTCTTAGGAGTTCTTTTAAGTCAATTTCTGCTCAGCTTTAAAAAGAACTGTACTAACATGTCTTCTAATTCAACAAGTGAGACAATGATCGCATGTTTGAGGAACAAGGAAGAACCTAATGTTCTTCTGAATCTACATACAATCTCTGCAATTCACAAGGTTGTGGGTGGCAGAGGGTTCATTGTACTAAAATTAATCTCTGTGAATTCCAATCACGAATGAAACGAGGCAAGAAGGAATTCACATAAGCATCAGTGCGGCACCTTAATTCTCTAATATCTCATATCATGGCGACCCCAGTAGGTTGGTGGACGAAGAATTTCATCGCACTAGTAAATTAATATTGGTACACCCATGTTTACCAAGTTCAAATAAAATCTACGTCATTTATCTACCAGAGAATCCCAAAAATTGAGCGGTTCTTCTCTGTAGTTTCTTTATACTGTCAATCCCTACGAAACGAATCTCAAACAACAGTGGTCCAAATGTGAACGCACGAGAGTTTCTTGAACTGAAAAATAAAAGTTTTTTTCGTTTAAAAGCAGCGATATAACAGCAAAGTCTTCTGCAATGCTAGGATAAATCCTAGCGTCTCACCTGATTATTTTGTGCCAGAAAGAAATAAAGAGTAAATGGATAAATATTTGATTTATATTATTCAGATTTAATTATTTTTCTAATTAACCCAGCTGACACACAGATCTTATTATATTTAGCCCTAATGGTTAAATTTCTGGGCCATCACTGATGTATTTACCCAAAAACACAATTCCAGAAAAAGAGTATTACTTCCTCAAGTGCATACCAAACAATTCTTCTTCATCTTCTTTTCACTTTGATATACTTTGGGCCAAGGGAGATAATTGGTTTACTGGTTCAAATTTTTCTACTCCTGCCAACTTATTTTTTCATTCTTTCACTGAGGTTTCTCCTCCTTTCTTGAGTCCAGTTGGTCTCAAGTTTTGTCCATTATTCCCTTAATTCCTTCAACTAATTTTAGATTGAAAAACTCTCGATTCTCTAACTCATGAATGGGTCACAACCATATATTTTCTCGTCTCCTCGTCTAACTATTGTTTATGTTGCGGAATACTATCGTTACTTCTGCCCACTTCTAAAGGCGTAAACGTCACACATTTATTCATTTGGGTCAAAGTTATCGCGTAGGACCTATGTAATCTGAACTTCAGGAAGACTCTAATATCTGAAACAAAGTCCTTAGCTTCTTTCTGCCTCAGCAGGACCCTTTGGATAGAGAAGCCCTGTCCTCCGCACCTCACGGCAGGTGTGGATGAGAAAGCAGCAGGAGTGAGCGACTGAGGAGTCCCTGACATTAAGGTGGCCGCTCCGGAAGACGGCCGGTGTCGTAATGTGTAGGCGGGGCGGGGCCTCTTGTGATGGGCTGCCGATAGCTACAGCAAGGGCGAGCATCACCCGCTGGCATTTCCAGGTGACCCCCGCAGCTTCCCACGATCTATCTCGCACGCAACAGGTGGCGCGGTTTGTTTACAAAGCTTTCTACTCTACTGCAATATGCACTGCAAGTCCTCAAAGTGCCTTGTTGGAGAAACGATTTGTTCCTTTCAAGAGTGTGAAAGTCATCTCTCTACCTCAGAAAAGCCTGCTTCAAACATCATACTTTGATCTACTATATCATATTGAGTCTACTAAAAAACGCAGAATTTATTTTCCTATACGTTTTACTATCTTTAAGCACCCTGTACTACTTAATGACATCCCTGTTTTTGCGAAGCAGTTCTGGGTCCACATACAAGAATATGGTATTCTGTGTGGTGCCTTTAGCGGCTTCTTCTCCCAAGACGATCGATCTGAAAATAAACTGCTTTCATTTAGTAATGACACTAGCAATTTCTTACCACAATAAAATTTAGAATATGAGCTATACTATCAGTAAGACGAAAGCTTAAGAATTTACTGTGAAAGTTAGTTTCAAAATTTACATAATGCTTTCTTCAAAAAGGTTTAACACGAACGCCTAACTTCCGAATTATTTTTTGTCTAATCTCAATATTCGAATGAAACCGAGGCAGATTGGTATGCTAGCAGTTTTACGTAGTATTCAATATTATTAGAGCTGAAATTATACCCGAACATTTAACTGGGATTACTTCAGTTTATTAATGGTTTCCAAATACAGTTCATGGAAAGTTTTTTTCCCGTTGTTTGTTATAGCTTAGTAAGTGAATTTGTCGTTATGAAATTTGACGGTCGTTAGGAAAAGATTTCCCCTGAATTAAAAAAGAAAAAATCTTCTTATGGACAACCAATATTGTGGTATTAAAATAAAAATAAAAATCTGAAACTAAGACAAAGAAGAATTTTATCAGGACTGCATGGAACATATCCAATGCATGGTTTACTCTCAAATTAAATTTCCATATCCACCAGACAAAGTTAGAACTTTCAAACTCATAATGTACGATGAAACTCAAATGTTGTACACAGAGTCAACTAAAGTGAATGGTTTTGAAGGTAGTGGCCACTCAAGTTTGAAATTTACCATCGGGAAGTGACATAAACTAACATTCTGTTGTACCCTCGGAGACCTCTGTGCTAATGAAGTTCCTTGATTGGGGGCATTCACCATTCCTGTCCGACAAGGAGCGCTCTCTTGGTTGTGCAACGTGTCCATCGAGGAAGATGCGAAGTCACCGGTTCTGATGCGTAACGAACCTGCATCTGGGGACCAGATTAGTATTTGGTCTCGTGCATTCCATCATGAGACTCTTCCCGAGAAAGGTCAAACCGCTTCTAGGTGAACGGAGTGGGATTATGCTAATTGCCAGGGTACAAGGTAGGCCTACCGCGACAGCGTAAACGAGGATTCCTCGACTCAGAGTTATAGCTCCGGTTGGAAAAAGTAATTAAGTGGTCAGCTTATAGAAAAGTGACCAAGATGACTAAAATATATTCCTCGTTCCAAGCGTTAGTTACGAAACTGCTAAAACTTTCAAGACAATTCTTGCCATAAATTTGGAATATCTCTCCAATTAACATAAGAGTGACTAAGTAACTTCAAGAAAAACAAGAATAAACGGCTGGCATGTTTCGAATTGAAGGTGCGACTAAGTCGGTAAATTTGTTACATGTGATGGTAGGTATTACGGTAAGTCAAACTTTATGAAGTTACCAAATTCTCCACAAGATATACGCTGCATCAATTATCCTCCCAACTTCTCGCGACGTTTCGACAACTGCCAAAGTCTTCTTCAGGGCTTTAACTCCTGCTGAGTCTACTGGACACGCAGCAGAGTAATTGACCCGAGACAGCGCTTGAAACGTCGGAAGTATTGATGCTGCATATAGCTCGTGAAGTATTTCCTAACAACACAGCGCTCAATACAGTATAACACTTCTCAAGGATGATTTTAAGTTATCATTCGGCATGATAAATTTATATTAAAATAAAGTTTTTCAGACCCCTGAAAGAAAAACAATCAAACGAAAACCTTAGAACCGAGAACATAACCTATGAACCTGTGAAGTTAAATGAGCAGGTTTCCATTTATTCGAAACTATTATAACATTGTCGAAGTTGGTGTCAATATACCTAAGGACTTCAGGTTGGCTATGACACCATGGAACATGGTCTCGATTCGTTTTGAGCTGTGGTTTTTCTATCAGAATAAATTTACTTTCCTGCTCACCAGAAAAATTTGAAAATTCAGTAAACTGCAAATAAATTCAAAGTTACTGAACTGCTGAAAGCATTTAACTTATATAAAAAAAGTCTTTGTACCAATGTCGAGAAACAAATCTCTCAGTGATATCAATAGGATTTTTCTGCTCTGTCATGGAGAGATACATCCTTCCAACTGAGAGGATCTAAATTAAACTTCAATCAAATTCTACTAATCCTCCACGTCCAAGTGATTACGAAACATTTACTCCCCGTCCGGGCATCCAGATTTGGGTTTTCCATGGTTTCCCAAATCACTCCAGGCAAATGCTGGGATGCTTCTTTCAAAAGGCCATGGCGGAATTCCTTCCCATTCCTTGCCCCCCATCCTTTCCCGTCTCTAAAGACCTCGCTGTTAACAGACGTTAAGCAGTTAAAAAAAAAAACCCGAAACATTTATATAAAAAACTTCCAATATGGAATATCTGTTAGCTGCAAATATGTAAAACATCCCCAAATTACTACATATTAAATGAACTGCAAGAAACAACATTCATAATTAAATTTTATGGAAGAGCATGGTTATCATGAGGCAGATGTATTTCTTAATCACTAACTTGCCGATGGGATAGTAAGAAAAGATTTCATACCATATGGTACTAATGGACAGAGATCAAAATTGAGGCTGAAGTGTGGATCTGAAGAATCGACATTCACCTATTGGTTACTGAATCAGATTACGCAACAGAGATTCTCAAAGTGACAACAAGTAGAAAGTCAAAACCGTAACCGCGAGCAGTGAGGAAGAGCGAATGACTCCCTTCACCGGTTAGCACCCATTGTGTGGGCGCCGCAAGCCGCCCCAGTGATAACCAATAGAAAGCGTGCACCCCGCCCGACTTTCCACTCACCAGCTTGATCATCATCGTGGTCTGTCTCGGCGGAGTTGATGCTGAGGGACTGGAGTGCCTTCCCAGTCCACGCGGCCCCTATTTATACGGGGGCGAGCGCTGCCTTGTCGCTGGACCGCACTCCGGGGAGGGGATACAGCATGTGCTCCTCTCCGGAGGTCGACCCACAAAGGTTGCGATAGGGCAGCCGGCTCTCGAATCAGATTACCTGGTACACACACCTGCGTCCAACTCACAGCTCTACACACGACAGTTCCTCAGATAAACCTTAATCACACTAAATTTTGAGTGAGTTTCACCATTATTCTTTTACCTAGCATTCTAAGCAACGGTTTTGTTACAACCATTGTCTGACCACAGTACTGTGTAAGCATCATAACTTATACTAGCACTGTGTACAACAGTATTAATTGGTTCAAGTATTACAAATATTTTAAATATTGAAAAAGTCACTGGTGAGATTATACAGAAACAAAAACGCTAACATCCTAAGTGACAGTTTTGTTACAACTATTGTCTAACTAAAGAAGTTTGTAAGCATAATAACTTATACTATCACTGCATAAAACAGTATTGATTAGTTTAAATATTACAACTATCTTAAATACTCGGAGTTGACATGGTATGTAAACAAAAGCACTAGCATCCTAAGTCATGGTTTTGTTACAACTATTGTTTCACCACTGAATCGTGCAAGCATCACAGCTGTAGAAAACAGTATCGGTTAGATTAAATATTGCAAATATCTGAAATAATGAAAAGTCACTGGTGACATTGTACGTAAATGTAAACTTAATCGCTAACATCCTAATTAATAATTTTTTTACAACCATTGCTTCGACACAGAAGCGTACAAACCTCATAACTTATAATGTCACTGTATAATTCAATAAAAAATGTCAGTTGGTTTAAATATTACAAATATCTCAAAGAAATAAAAATATGCTAGTGACACTGTTCGTAAACAAAATAGTTGACATATATATTTTTTTCCCAAGATATTTGATTGTCAATATAATACACTCCTACCTGTGCTCTCTGCTGTCCGTTTTCCGGGTTGATTTACATCTTCTGAGCTTAAATTCGATCCACCAAATAGTTAATGAGTTCTTCTAGTGTGTACAGTAATACTTTTGATACAACCATTCTTTGACTACGGGAGCTACATATCCCAGAAGCGACATCTCCCACTAAATAAGATTTTACTAATTAGTTATAGCAACAAAAATCTTCTCAACATTGTAAAAGCAACTTGTGACTTTATATGGTAAACTAAGAAGACGATTTCTTGTCCATTTTTAAAATATAGTTTAGTGAAATCAACTTCTTGTGCTGTTTTTAATTTTAATTGTATTTACTGGGATCAGACTTCTCTTCACCAAAACAATGAATGGACTCCACCAATGATCTCATTCGCAGCTTCGGCAATAATGCCTTCCTTATATCCAATGTTCTCCAAAGATTCTTCATTCTTTATGGAGGCATCACTGTCACTGTATAAGCAATAATTATTGTTTTTATTAGAAATGAAATGTTAAAATGAAGAAAAGAACAAAGATGAAATCTCAGTGGATTTTAAAGGTAATATCTAGCAAAACAGGTAATCTTACATCCTCCAGCCTGTAATGTGTTTTTTTTAAGTTCACGTTCAGTTTTCAGTGGTTCTTAGACTAAAAATTCCAATCTTTGAATTCTGAGAATGTTACTTTAGGTTCACAGTAATGCATATTTACAACAAAAATTACCTAACTAGAACTGCGTGAGTTAGTGATGAGATATAAATAAGATTTAAAAATAAGTTAAATGCTGTGGAAATGACTTATGACGTTGTACATAACTAAAGTCATTAATAACTGACAATTTTTTTAAAGTTGCGCTTAAACCAGATAAGCTAAATTGATCAAACGCTTACCATTCATGACTTTTGTGCTTTGTATAGTACCCTTATGCTTTTGTTGACATTTGTTGGAATAAAACTTCGTTTCACCATATGTTGGGTCAATTAAACCATTGATCTCTTCCTGGTTTCTACAGCAATGCTTCTCCTACTACCAAACTTTCATACCGAAGATTTATATCTCAGAGGCATCGTATTCTGTGTACGAAAGAAGTAGTTAGTTTAAATTACAAACTATATTGAATAATTCAAAGTTAATTTGTAATAAATCCTACAGTTCTGTTATTTTGAGGAAAGGTCAAAACCAGCTAAACAACTCTACTACTACTACCATGCTATGGGTAACAGCTTCCATTTTTCTTAAAATCACCTAATACTGAGTGAATACTCCACTAATCTCTTTTGTAGATTCACAAGTACTGCTTCTGTTACCATCAATAATTCACCACATGAGCTGAATCTACAAGACGCTATCAATTGTTTTTAGTAAGACCTGTATACATATATATATTAATTACTGAAAAAGTAACTAATAACTTTGTGAAATATTTTTTCTAAGGTAGCATTTACGTCAATACAAAATGTGACAATTTTTTTTTTTTTTTTTTTTTTTTTTTTTTTTTTTTTTTTTTTTTTTTTTTTTTTTTTTTTTTACAATTGAGGAACAGGAACAGAACTTCCTGTGACAATGTATAGATGCAGTTTCAATGTTTCAATATTGCTACCAAGCCCGGTGGGTAAGCTGTAACGCTAGGGGGGACCCGGGTTCGAATTCACGTCTTGTCATCCAGATTTAGATTTTCTATGGTTTCTCGAAATTTCTCCATGCGAATATCGGCATGCATCATACAGAAGGCCATGGCCAAATTACTTTCCGCATTACCAAAAAGAGTATCGCTTTCGTAGCTATCAGCAATTGACCAGAGATGCTAAACTTTGTCTGAGACATTGTAGATGGATTATTTCGTATACTCTTACAAAGAAAATCGGGTCAATATCATTTCAATCAGTTTTGTATAATATAGGTTAACGTTGTAAAATGGCTCTATGTAAGTTATACACTTGATTGCATTTTTAAAAGAAAAGGTATTTTAAATGCCATAAAGGCGATTTATATTAATTAAACTTGGCCCCAATATTTTTGCCATTTTAAGGCGTACTTCATCAACATCAATATTCTACTATGCGTAGTATGCTTTACATTTCATCGATTTTGTGCAGTAAAATTCCCTATTACTAAACCATGAGAGGACTATAAGATTAACCTCTTTTCCATAAATTTGAAGATTGATTTTTCTCATAAATATATGACCTTGACCGGTAAATGTTGTAGACAACACTAGCGGGTTTTTCGTGGAATTCAAAGCTTCCAAAAGAAAGCTCCAAAACAAATTAATTAATTAAAAGTATTTAAATCAGTTCTTTTTATGCAAGACTTCGTGACTGTTTAATAGAGTTATTGTTAGGTTTAATAACAAACATACTGCAGTGTAAAGGTAGTATATAATTTGCTTGCGGAAATAAGATGAAATAACGGTTAATGTTTTGTAAATTTGAGTAATGCTTATGTTCATATTTTTACATCGAAATTGAGAATCATAAAAAATTCATTAAATTAAAACCGATAGTGAATAATTGAAAAAATATTTTGTTTATGTTGAATGAAACTGTCTGTACAATTACAAAATCATGTCGAATCTAGTTCGTAGCTACCTTGACATACGATACGTCTTCTAAATACCGTAATAATTATAATTCTGTGTGGTTGTAATAACCTGGTGATAGGATTTCCATTGGCTGCGCAGTCCACCCCTACTGTAGTTGCTTTAATCTAATCAGGTAATCTTACCGGGTACAAGGGACCAACAGTTTAACGTGGAATCCCAACCACGGAAGCATACTTCACATTACACAGCAAGTTGTGCCAAAGGTGAAGGTCAGATTAAGGACCTATGAAAATCCCCTCCGAGACAAGGGATTCGAACCGGGAACCTTTTGATACCTACACAGACAACACCAAAGCGCTGGCCTGAATACCATGAAAACATATGTGTCAGTTGTGACAGTTCTGAAACGAGCAAGCGGAACTTGTCTACAGACCTCATAGCAAGGTTTATAGCCGCCATTCCAGGTAATTAAGCAATCTTAAACGAGCTTAACTACCAGTCGCAAATGCTGTTGCTACTTCTCTTTGTACTAAAACAGTGAGCACTACATGTGTGAACATAAGCATTGGTGTCACGTCCGTGTCAGTACATCTCTAAGAGGTGACAAAGATTTGACCTTTACCGGATTATTTAAACCCGTTCTTTACAGAGAGCTTTTCTGTCGTTACAACGTGATAATCCCGGTATCTATTTCCTTCCTCAGGGTCCTCGGCCCAAGGTCATGTAAGAGTCCGGCGCACCCACGTAGGGTGTAACAGTGTGGTGATGCAACATTGTATGTTATGTAGAGCATGTAGCTTACCATTGATGCACGGATATGCCAGACTGAAATAAATAATATAATAGCAAAATACAAGTACCGTGTGGAATGTGTGATTGGTAGCTATGCAGTACATCAAATATACATGGAGTTGTGTTTGAGTTAGAAGCCGGCTTCAACTGTTAATGAGTTACTGAAAAAAAAAATAGTATAAAATTACGTCCAGATTAGAATTATGTACAGGAAGGCGCGTTTAAAATGGCTTGAAGGGTCTGGCTGATACGCAAGCACGCGTCAAAACAGTAAAGGATGGATTGTTGCTGGATATTGCAGCTTTAATGTTAGTTAAATTAAATGTAAGAAACGCATACTTGCCTTTATAAACAACAACTTCTTTTATTTCACAGTGTTACTCTTCTAATAATTTAAACTGCACATTACACAATTACTTTTTCTATAGGCAAATCATAAAACCAAAAACGAACCTTTTCATATTCATTTCATAATCCTACAAAATCTTTCTTGCCCACTCGTCTTGCGATCTGATTTTTACTGCCATTCAATGTGCGTAACTTTCTTTGTCGCAGAACCAACGATTCCCTTTTACACAACATGGTAACGCCAATCTCAATCTCTGACATCGTTCAATGCTATCAACTCAAAGAAAGAAAAAACAAGTTGCCCAATAATTATTCAAGTTCAATTTAAATGGACTCCAAAGAGAAGGAGTTTTCTTAATTTAATTTAATTGCAATGGAGCACACGCTCCGGTGGCAATTTTCCTACACACGCAACTTCCCCCTATCCTGCACTCACCTACATTTGCCTCTACAAATTTTAACTTTAAATTCTTTTAACATTTTCGGTAAGTTATTCATCACTACCTTCGGTAACTCATTCCAATCCCTAACACCCTTACCTAAAAAAGAGAATCTTCTCACACCCTTGTGCCTGAAATAGAGTGCCAGCTTGTGGTCATGGTCATCTTTCCCCCTCCATGAACTACTTTTCATACCTACTGCAATATCTTTCCATGCCTCATCGCTAGTATACGCCCTGTACACTCCCATGACCCTCCTCATCCTCCTCCTGTCTTGCAATGAATCCCATTCCAGCTTCTTTATCATATCTGTCACTGATTGCATTCCGCGATAATTTCAATAAACAAATCTAGCAGCCCTTCTTTGCACCTTTTTCCAACTCCTGTATTTGATACGTAAAATGTGGGTCCCATACTACACTACCATATTCTAGCAATGGTCTGACCAAAGTTTTGTAACCCAATTCCTTTACTTCTCTCGTGCATCCCTTATAATATAACCATCCTCATGCGGCTTCCAACAATCCTTAAAAGCGGTAAACTCCATGAACAACAGTTATTTATGACTGAGATTAAATTTGATTGTTATCTAGTACTCAGGGATACTGACATGTAATTCTTTGAGAGTGATAGTTCATAAATAACATTTGGCCAAGAATCTGACTAATTACTCTACCAATTTAGACGAATGTGTATTAACAGATTTCAGTTACTCATACAAGTTTAACGCTAACTGTACAGAATGAAGTTTTCGATAAGGTGTAAACTTTTATTCATTAAGGTAATAGGTACCATTGCAATCAATTTTAGCGCCTAGAGACTTGTTTGCAATCCTAATACAAATTCGGCTTATTTTATTTACTATTGTTCTCATTTAAAAGGAGTACAAAATTTGTGTAAATAAATGTGGTGATTAAGTATTTTTTTTAGCTACGTCTTCTCGTCATCAGAAGTACTTATTTTAGGCAGTAACATAATTCAAGGATTATAGTTATCATTTACAGCTATACGCTAACATTCCAAAAGTAATGACGTTCCCCACTAATTAGATGAGAGGCTTTCGTTTGCTCGATGAAGAGCAACAGCTCGACGTATGATGGACTCAATTAATTGGTGGAAATCACCAAGAAAGATTTGCAGCCATGATGTCTCGAAAAACTATGCACAACTGCGTGTTTATAGCAGCTGCTAATGAGCATTGTGGGTGAGCAGTAACTATGTTGCCTCTCATTCAGGAGGCTTCCAATCCTCCATCCAGATTTAGGTTTTTCATAGTTTCCCCAAATCATTCTAGGTGAATGCCGGGATGGTCCATTTATAAGACCATGGCCAAATTTCTTCCCGTTCCTTGCCTCCAGTCTTCCCACCTCTAATGATATCTACTTTGATGAGGTATAAAGCCATAAGCAAAAAAAACAAAACAAAAAAAACAGAGAAGCAACGCCGAGATGTGCTAACTGCGGTTCTGACCACGCCGCCGGCTACGGGGGATGTCCTGTGAAGAGAAAGCTCCAAGCCGCCATCGGAAGACGTCAACATCAACCCAGTCGCACCCAACCAGCCGAAAGACCAGGCGGCCAACAGAAAAGGACAAAGCCGCAGCAAAAACCATTCGCCGACCGACATAAGTAACCAGCGCGTGCATCAATGGTGCAACCATAAGCCAAAACGTGTAAATAAGTTTGGAAAAATCGTCCAGTTGCTAACGCAGCTTATTACGGCGATGATCACCAACTAACCATACGAACCCAGTAGGGGGTTTTAATATAAGGACGCCGAAGGGTCCTTAGGCATTTTCCCCCCGAAAGTGAAAATTAAATGTGTCCCCAAAACAACACTCAACTGACACTTAGAAGTTATACTACCAAAGGTAGTGGTACTTCAACAACAGCCGTTGACAACACTTTCCCAAGGACATCTTTTCTCTGTACTTTGTCCATACTAGTAACCAATTCTTTGTGACGCAAAACTTACACACACAACGGAAGTCAAGATTAGGACGCCTAAGAGTTTTATATGATACCTCGTTTGCATATGCATTGCAGTGTCTCAAAGTTAGGCCTATGAATCACAGTATACCTACAATTCCTAGCCGACGAATTGGATACGTGGCATCTCAGTGTATGTGCACACTAGAATCTGACCAATGGCGCGTAACAGGTAGACGCGTGGCTCATCGGTCCGTTCTCCTATGGTCAAACCCCTGTAAGTTGCTTATACCTATGCTGTAAAAAGAAAGGGTGTATGAGATTGTTGGCCGGGAGACCCCGAAGGATAGTTCGGCCGCCGGTTAAACGCAGTTCAGATTTGCCTCGCATGCACCTCTGACGTGGCTACCGTTAACCCAACCCGGTAATCCTATCGGGAAAGATTTACCGGGCAAATAAACTTAAAATCCGACAGGAGTAGTTCTCGATAAATCACTTCCGCCATTCTGATCAGGGTTTTCCATGGTTTTCCCAGATCGCTCCAGGCAGATGCCAGGATGGTTCCTCATATAGCCCATGGGCGCCTCCAGCCATATCCCGTATATCCTTTCCAAACTAGTACACTTTCTGGTAGATTCAATGCACCCTCCGCCAAAAACTTTTAGTGAACCGCGGAGTAATAATAATAATAGTAACAAAAACTAAACTTATCACTCACAGAACGTTTAACTACACATTTCGAAGACAGATGGCAAAGCTTCACTTCCTCCATTAGTATGGAAACCCGAGGCACACGGGGTACCGGAACGGAATGAATTTCGAAGTTTCTCTACGTCAAGGAGGTATTGCCAGAGAACGGCAATAAGTGGAATTAGACCAACCTATTACAGCTCAACTACGACAGCCACCTCAGTGTAGTTATCATGAGACCTAAAGTGTGAAGTTTTCGTTGTGTGTTGTCTTCTCCTGGATTTTAACTTCTGATGTTTTTGTAACCAAGTTAAACTATACATATTTGTTTAAACTACAAATATAGTTAATACATACATGTAGTACGTTAAATTGTTTTAAGTTTCGTATGTTTAAAGTTTGTTTCGTATCTTTCTTGAATGACTTCACCATTTTCATCTAAATTAGGGCGTAACGGGTGGGGCAGAAAGGGTAAGTACTCAATTCTGCACCGCTCTTGAAGTGCTCTTGTATGACAATTTACAACATGGACTCATCATTTTGTGATTTATCTTGTAATAATCTCTTTAGTGGTGGCTCTACTTTAAGCTTGTTGGGCGCACTGTATTAAGTCAGCAATAAAAACTACCTGATCTTACTCAATCAACATATTAATAGCCTCGCACATGACACGTCTCAGGGGTTTACAAATGACACAAAAATGGGTTAACAAAAGGTACTGAATTTACTTAACTAACTAAATGACAGAAAATTTGACATGTGAATATTTTTTTGTAGATGGTAATCTCAGTTGGCTCTTTCAAACAAGTCTCTAGCAAATCAGGGTAGATACTCAGATGTATTTTTCCGGGCCCTGATATGTTGCAACCTGTCGCACTGTTAGTGTCACATTACCGTGTCCACGCACTGCTGTCGAAACTGCCGGTGACGGGAAGCGTAACTGAGACCCACAGAGGATGGTCAGTCCGTCCTCTCACATCGAAACACAGTCAAGAAGTGACTCTTCTTCACTGCTAGCCTCGGAACAGCATTTCATGGAACCAAATAAAAGGAAATATCCCAATTGAGTGTCACTATTTTTCATATGCTGTCCCTGCTGTTACCGACGGCGAGTAATCCTGTGAAAGCTAAGTTGCTTGTCACTTGTCGCCATATCTCTCAGAGCTTTAGTCCCCGCGAGAGACCCTTCGCAATGCTCCATTCATATTGGCGACAGCGCAGCGGATAACTTGACGAACGGCCTAGCGGCTGCTTTCCCTCGATCGTCCCACACTTCCTCGCTTAGGGAACGCGACTCATTACAATCTCAAATACTAATGCCTGTTCCAGAAGTTAAAGAAAGCGCGGAAGGGACGAACTTTTTATGTTTCACCTGAAATAGTAATTTCTATTCCAAAAGTTAAAAACACAGTACGAATTGGAAGAAGTGTGAAGGCCACTGACTTAACTAAATCCCCATACGAGAAAATAGATAAAAACCACTATTAAGGAAAAAAGAGCAAAAGAACTTCACCAAGAAAGAAAAAGCGAGGATAAACTACATAAGAAATAGAATCAAATTAGCTCAGTGGTTGAGCCTCTTGCTTTCAAAACGTTCGCTGCTCTGATCCCGGGTTCGAATCCCTGTAGGCACAGGCATTTTGAGAGTTGTGTTTTATCATATGAGCTACGCCAGGACTCTCCGTGGTTCTGACTCCACGTTAAACTGCCCCTCTAGCTCCTCTAGGGCTAACAACCCTAGAGTTGTAACACTGGTGTGTACACGTCCACAACAAAATTCAAGCTAAACAAAGGCTTAACTTGGCCCTAATTGACCCAAACAAGCATACGTACATTACAATGGAAGAATACTAAGGAAAACGCCCGAAGATAACGGAAAACTGAAGGAGCTGAAGATCAAACTCACAACTATCGAGGGTGAGTATTGTTCTGGCTGCGATTATTTATATTGCTGTGAATTTTACTCAAAAACAGTTGTAGGTTGGGTCTCTTGTTCCATGTGCAAAGAAATGTGCACACAATTTCTGTGCGCCAATAGATAGCTAAGATGGCGAGGCTGTCCTAATGTGTGAAATTTGTGACTAGGTATAAGAAAAGGAAACAATCAATGAAAACTGCAGTTAAAATCTTTATAATCACTTAAAACTTAATTAATATAGGGGAAACTTATTTTTGTGCATTTACAATAGTTTTATAAAGTTTTATAACTACCCACACCCGGGGCAGAACTGAGCAAACGACATAAAGTTATGTTTTAAAAAAAGCATATATTTCTTAAAATATTATTTTATAATTATTACATTATGATGTGTTCATAGAAAAATTTACAGATCTCTAAAAAAACCTCTTGTATTTTTAAAACATATTTTCAACTTTGTAACCCGTTTTGCCCTGGGTTCCCTTACCTAGTACGACGGGGCAATAGGTATAAAATGCTTGAGATCAGCAAGGAAATGAGGTCACAGAATCAAAGCTCCAAATTTGGCCAGACCAGTGATGACTAAAACTCATTAAATGTGGCCAATCCCTAATATTGGAAAAATGTAGTCAAGAAGAAGATCTAATTCATTTTGAGTGTTAGTGTATGAAATATTATCAGATATGAAGAGAGTAAAATTCGCAGTAAATTTTACAGTGTGCTTATTTGTAAAGATTTGTATTATTTCGCGTAACGCGTTTTCTCTCACAATTTAGCGTCTCACATATAAAGTACTATCAACCAGTAAAAGTGAATTTTAGTTCAAATATGGGATTTTATATACGAATCATATTATTGAACTTAGGATTTTACTAAATTCCATCATGCATTTTCTTTATTTTTTCAGTTGTTATGAAATCAAACAATGTGATTAAAGTTTATATATGCTATTATTGATCTTAGCTGTGCTTTGTCCATTTATTCAGGCATCACTCAATTCTCAATTTTAAAAGCAAAACTATTTTTTTTTTTAAAGTGAAGCTTAACGGTTTGCTAATGTTGAGGAAATTAGTATCAGGGCTGGATTGGTGGCATTCCATGGGATGGAATTTGTTCGTGGCTTTTTAATGGAATTATTCTGGCTTTCACTTGTAGTGATGTCGATGAACCACGGTAAACCGAAATCAGGATGGCTAGATCAGAAACCAAATAATCGTCATCCCATGCGCCTAGCGAAATCATTAACTTCCAACCCACACTTCCGTCATTACTGATGTGTATTCACTACACTCGCAAACTGACGGGTCACTTGTTTGCAAGTTAGAGCCTCTGAATATCCCCGCCTTCTTGTTGGCAGAGCACATCCTCTGTATGAGTTTAAAATTTGTTATTGCTTGAACAGATCTGGGATACTCCATAGCTAAACCACAGTGTGACGGATTTCAAGACCACCCTCATAAATTTCATTTTCTTATGACTCGTCGACGTCAAGAGAAAATAACGGGAAGGAATTCACCCATGTCTTTTTCGAAAGAACCGCCCCGGCATTCATCCGGAGTGATTTGGGGAAATCAGGAAAAACCAAAATCTGGATGGCCATACGGAGATGCGAACACGCGTCCTCCCGAATGCGAGGCCAGAGCGTTAACCACTCACACACCATGCTCGATAAGACTGTACATTCCAATCCTTTTGTGGAACCTACGGGGGGAATGTAAACGAACAGCTTAAGCTGTGGTATCCGAGGCGCAAAATCCATGAGTTTTGAGGCGGAAATTGGAAAGCGGCCTAGTGTTCAACGAGATAAACTCGCGAAGCTGCCTGAAAACCTTATTCAAGACGGCAGATCTGAAGGTTCTGGAATGTTGAACCTCCCACTGTCTAGTTTGGTCAGCACGGTATTACTGTCAGGTTATTTCAAAGTAACGGGGTTCTATAGAAGCACTTTACTAAAGTGACGTTTATGTTCCTTCAACATGCATTAAAAGGTGTCATTAACTGCCTTATGAATCACTTGGTTCCATAAATGGTACTCAACTACGTCCATATGGACTCGGAGCGTGAAGTACTAGTTAACATAATGTGACATTTACACTTGTGACTGCTTTCGTTTGATGTAGCGTCTGAATACCATGACGGATGGCCAAATCACTGCGTTATTAGTTTAAGGACTCTCTGTCATTATATTTTACGATCTTAACCTTAATCTTAGTATTAGCAAACTAATGATACACACGCACGAGTCGGAGAGAAACACATTAGTGGTTTACTTCTCACCGAATCTAGCCGGTTAGGAAATATCAGCCGTAAAGATTTATAATTGCATTCGAATTTGCATACTAATCCCAAAGCTCCCATAGCTGTTAAATGTATACTTCCTTTTGAAAAAAGAAAACTATATCGTACTGTGTACTATAATTCGTAATATGTAATAGTTATCTATATTTTCATCTCTATGTTCCTATAGTTTTTTCTACTTATAGTATGTGTTAGCTCTCAGCTCTCCACTTAATGGAGACTAGAGTGTCAACATACCTGTATGAATCACGGGGAGTTATAGGTGAGTGGTAACGCTTTGGCTTTGTACTAGGAGGTACGCAGGTTCGTATCCCTGCCCGGCCGTCAAGATTTCGGTTTGGTTTCCCGAAATCACACTAGCCAAACGCCGGGATGGTTCCTAAAATTATCTATAACCTAATTATTTCCAGTTTCTTGCCCCCAGTTCTTTCACGTCTCTGATGACCTCGTTATTGACGAGGCATATTGCCATAAAAAGCCTATATGAATCGTAACTGAGTGTTATTTTCTGTTTAGTCTTTGTAGGTGAAAATAAATGCAGCCCTTTCGTCGCTACACTGTATCTCTGTTTGTCACCAGCTTCTACCTTGTAAAATGAATAAGTTAGAGGGATAAAAATTTCGTTGGCTCTGACTATATCCTATTCATTCTGAACTAGTGATTCAAAGCCATCTTTATATCACGCAAAATAATACAATCGGAGGACTCCACGCTACTGGTGCAGATCGTAGTAATGAATCACTGCTTTACTGTTGGTAATGTTAGGCGTTCTTATTCTGTTGGCATCGCTCCAGTTGATCTTCACTATCTCTCCTTGAAATAATGTTTAAAGTCGTGGAACATTGCGTCAGACTGATGCGATCCTTCCCGGAATGCTGTGATCACCTTGTTTCTTCTTCAGTGGAAGTGGTGATACAATTTCAAACACTCTAAATCTCAGTATGACTGCATACTCCGAGTTATTAATATGACATCCTGTCGACGAGTCTCCAGTTGTGGGCTAACTACGTGATTAACCAAATCATCTTGTCGAAAGTGAATACGTGCCCAATTAGGTAATAAATAGTTGCCCACCTGTAATTTGAATACTGATACACAACACGCAACACAGAAGTCGTAATCAGCACGTCGTGAACATAGAAAATCCAGCGTTCTGGCCTCTTATTCGGGAGGACGGCAGTTCGAATCCCCGTCCGGGCATCCATATTTGGGTTTTCCATGGTTTCCCAAATCACTCAAGACAACTGCCGGGATGCTTCCTTCAAAAGGCCATGGCCGAATTCCTTCCCATTCCTTGCTCCCCATCTTTTCCCGTCTCTAAAGACCTCGCTGTTAAGAGACGCTAAGCAGTTAAAAAAAAAAAAAAAATCCAGCTATTCTGTTGCATGCGATTGCTGGAGGCTCACACTATACCGCTCAAAAGAATTTCACCATAGCAAAAACTAGCATTTTTAGCCGCTCACTCAATAAAAATTGCAATGACACTAGTTAATTCTTACAGCAATATTTGTACTTAAAACACTGGTTACTCTGCTTCGAACACTTCTAATTTTCATACAGTAAAAAACAATTAGTTAATTATTTCCTTTTCTCAGTTTTCTGTATGGCTCCGTGTTTAGCCAGTATCGACTGAGATTTTATTATGTTTCCTACCTCGCCGTGGTGACAACGCATACGAGCGCAGGCTACTAGCTGAACACAAACAAGTAAATACCAAATTAAAACGCCAAAGACTACACAAACTCCTCAGCCCTATGAAGCTCTGTGGATTGACAAATTTAATATACAAAATAAGTTATTTTTAAATACACATCATACATATAATTTGCGACGAAAAAAAAGTTGAAGCAGCCTGAATACATAGTCGGATATCAAGATAATTTCGTATACATACACACCATTGGTGGATATTGTAAGGAAACATAGTTTTTTCCCAATTAACTTTTGTCTGTTTTTTTTTTTTAGTATATGCTGTGTAGACATGGTTAGTTCTTTTAATTGTATTAATATGTAGCAAGAATTGTTTTGTACAGTAGAGAAAAAGTATTTGGTTTAAGTTAGTATGCTCGGCCTGTGCTCCTGAGAGTAGTGTAAGCATCTTTGGAAAGTCACTCCATCATAGATAAAATATCGTAACGTCCGCTAGATGTATTAATGGCAGGTAGAGGCTTTTGTGATGTGCCTCGCTAGTAATTTGTAAAGAGGATTAAATAGGTATTGAGAGAACTGATCGTTGTGTCAGAAAGCAGTGAGCAAAAAATGATTGTATAAACGTTGTGAAAAATATGTAAGAAGTACACGGTGAATATATTACGAATGAAGTATTTTGATTGTTTGGAGTCCACTTAGAGCCTTATTCTGGGTTTTCAGTCATTAAATCCAATTCTTCGAAATTGCAGATGGAGTTTAATCAATTAAAATGTAAAGAAGATGCCTAACGAGTATATGAAGAAGACAGGTAAGAAATTTATTCCTATATACGGCTTTCCGTGACGAGGACATCGAATAAGTAATGAGCATATGAATCAGAAGAAATTTGCAGCATGAAAGTTTTTAGAGTTGAAATCCCCTGGTAGAAATGCCAACAGAGTTCATTGGTGTTGTTCTTGTTCAGTGTTGTTGGCAGGCCTGGTAGGATGTATAAGAGGCGTGAACATCGTCAGATATTCAGTGATCACTGTGAAGTATTAATCTGGTGAAAGGCCATATTTCCGCAGTTGTTGAACTACAATTTTATAAATAATTCCGTCAAAAACAACTGTTTTGGTGAATTTTGTTTTTATTTGATTCCCCAGACGCGTTTCGCAGTTGTGGTGTAGGACATCTTCAGTGGCTGTAAAGTGTTTTACATGTGTTGTTATACATATATTTATAAAGAATTGTACTGTAGATAAATATTGTACCAACACATGTAAAAACACTTTACAGACACTGAAGATGTCCTACACCACAAGGCCGAAGCGCGTCTGGTGAATCAAATAAAAACAAAATTAACGAAAACAATTGTTTCTGATGGAATTATTTGTAAAATTATCACTGTGGAGGACACAGGATGCCGTGTGAGATAACGCAATCAGCTCCTGGCGGATTTTGAAATGTGCCTCATTGTGGGTATCCATTTAGACGCCTGGTCAAATAGTTCAATATCCACATCATTCGTGTGTGAAAGTGGTCCTATGTTGGAATGCTTGGGAACATCAAGGCTCGCATACTCGTCGTCAACGTTCCGGTCGACAACGTCTGACCATCACAAGCGAAGATCGCCATATTGTGCACCATTGACATTGAAATTCCATTAGATCTGCGCCTGCTATGCAAGGGCAAATTATGGACACTCTGCAACATATAGCGTTGCCAGATGTCCCGATTTACGCGGGACGTCCCGATTTTCGGGGTTCTGGGGAAGTGTCCCGATTTACCCTTGATCGCGATGCCAGATGTCCCGATTTTTTAGCTAAGTGATGAAAATCCATCAATCGTCGAAAAAAATGAAATCTCGTGATGCATCGCATCCAACCAGCAGGGCTGTTAACGGCTTATGGTTCAACTGCTAACCTGCCAAAAACAGTTTACTATATCTCATGGAGGCAAAAATGTTACAGCAAAACACCAGAAATATAATGTAAACAAGAAAAAAGAAGGGTGGGTCATGCACACCTTGTCATTTAATTCACTGGATTGAGAATCAAAACTCGATCGTGCTTTGCATAACGATTCTAAACTTGCTGAAAAATTGTCACTTAGAAGAAAAAGGGCCAGTGGGATTGCAAATAATGGTTTAGATTCGGCATCTACGCAAGAAGCGATCGAAACTCTTCTAAATGATACATTTTATACTGTTCAATCACAATGATACAAATATATATATATCTCCGCTGGTGACTTTACAACAAAAATACAAATTCAAAAAAATTGTGATTTATGAAGACTTGAATGAAGCTCTATCACATAGGTATAAAAATTTAGTAACACCACTGAAGGAGCCCAGTATTACTAGTTACTATGCAGGCAGTTCAAATGTGAACTTTAAGTGCCCCAATTCAGTTTTTCCAGTTACTGCACCATGATAATGATCAAATTATATCAGCGGGATGTTCCGCACACATTTTGCATAACAGTTTAAAATAAGTTGTGGGTATGAGTAAATTTGAATTGTAGAATTTCATCCCGAAAGTTTATCGTCATTTCTCACACTATTCCAAACGAGCTCAAACTTAAAAAGACTTTTACGAGACACATGAATCTGAATATTTGCTTTAATGGAATCAATACCGGTTTCAATCGCGGCAATTGAAAGGAAATTTTTCCAGACTAATATAATTTGGTCTAAGTGCTAGAATAATCACTCGAGCATGTCAAAGCAGAGATCTTACAATTACGTTATAAAAAATCTATGATAAAAGTAATGAAATGTAACTTAAATACAATTTTAATAAAAATTACTTTATACTTATTAACAGAATAATTAATACTTAAAATTCAACTTGAAAAAACATTATTTCTATAATATTTTGTTACTAGCGGTAATCAACAAGTCTAACTACTGATGTAATATTTAGTAATAATGTTAATAACTTCCTATTAAATGATAGACAGATACCTATAGAAAATATCTTTGTCCTCCATATATCATAAACATAAACGTGAATTATATAAAAACATATTTCTTGGGGTTGTCCCGATTTGTAACCACGAATCCCGATTTTTTTTTTTACCTTCCGTCCTGAATTTTTTCAATCTGCACCTGACAACACTAACAACATGGCAGGGAGAAACACAGTAGCGGACCTGTAGGTTTAACGTTCGACATATAGCCTACTTCCCCTAGTAATCACATCATTGTTAGAAGCTTAGCGAGAAGATCTCATTGTGAGTGAAGTTCATCGGAACAGTCATGTTCTAATCAGATCCAAATCGTTTCCATTTCGCTCACATTTTTACCTCAGGAAAATGGTGAAGTGGTAATGAACTACGTCCCTGGAATGGGGTTGCCCTCATCAGTTGTAAAAATTGCATGTCGATTAGTCCAGACACGGTACGTGTTGTCAAATAATGCAGATTGGCTGTTGTTGTCTATTCGTTCTCACAACCTGACGTGGGTTGGGAGTTTCTGCAGGTGGCTGCTTGAGATGGCAACGAAACGAGGGTGTCGCATCACACAATAATGTGTCTAAGCAAAAAAGCGACGAAGTGTAGTCCACTCGCTGCATTTTCGGCTGAAATAATAACAAATAACACGCGTGCACATAATAAATAGTTAAATCTTTCCACTAAAGGATATATCCTGTTGTAAAAATAGCCAAACGTATTTTTTTAAATACCACAAAAAATGTTTGATCGCGTTAAAAGGCCACTACGGATAAGAAAAGACCGACCTGATTATGGCGTATAATGGCATTTATATGATAGAATTAGGTGAATGCTAAAACGGTAACCAGTTTCAGGCTAAAAAAATTAATTTAGTATGTAACACAGAGAAAAATACTTGAATGGTTCACCGACAAATGACGACACATCCGCTTGCTCCCACTTTTATTATAAGTGCCACCAAATTGTTAATGAATCATCTGGGGTGATTAAGACTGGTATAAAACCGAAAAGTCGTATGTTTTTAATAGGACACTTACTGAACAGACGTTTTGCGTAATTACGGTTTGTTATCAAGGTTGGATTTTATTTTCACATAGAAAAATAACACCTTTAAATCTTAGCTAAACTGAATTAAATAATGGTGAGAGGGGTTAATGCTGCCACAAAAATAAAGAGTATGAGTAATGAAGGACACACAGAAACGGTGCCTATATAGGACTTAAAATTTGACACGAGGTCGCGATATTAAAAGCATTTTTTTACATAAAATTGTGCTCGCGGCAGCAGCGAAACATTAAGAACAATTACCAGATTGAGTTAACGTTTGTAATTATTACAGAACACAGGTATTAAAAAACGTATCATCATGGTGAATCAAGGTTGTAGAAATTTTTATAAAGAACAGTTTTCTCTAGCGAGTAATTTACTTAACTTCGAACATAACGTCCGCTTCTGAAATACTTAATACAGCATGAACTACAATGAAGCAATCAATTTGAAAATGTCAAAACAAAAATGAGATGTAGTTTTTTAATATTTGCATTGTAGTAAACCATCTGCGTTTTAAAATTCATGGCGATCTACAGGTATAAGTATCAGTTATCAAAAGAATCACATAAAGCAAACCACGTGAAACTGATAACCATTATTAATTTCGAATGTCCAGTTTCACGGAAGTCTACATTCATTTAACACTTGACAATTTAATATTTGTGTTGAAACTGAAGTAACGTTTATTTCATACTAAAAGCATTTTTTTTTTAATTACGTCAATAACAAGCAGCCTCGCCAAACTTTTCAGCTCTTCTTATTGTAAATAAGATTTTTTTTAATAATGGGTGAAAAAGAATATTAAGACGCGTACGAGAGAAATTATTCTTTTAAGACATATTTGCAGTTGTTGGAAGAGCTACTGATTACTGTAAAACCTTGAACCGGCCACAAAATGGCTCTTACAAAACGGATAAGTTAAATACCTGACATAACAGTTCTTCAGAAGGTCTTTCGCTGCCAGAAGTGGTTTCAAACTTAATATTTTGTTTCATAATCACGCAGAACTGTGTTTCGTAATTGGTTTGGACGTATCCGAGTTTAGCAGTGATTTGAAACTAAACTTTCGGATTTCTGATTTGTGAAAAGTATATACTGGTTTCTCTTTCTTGAGAAACGTAAGTTCAGTTTCTCATCTGAGAAGATGAGCACTAATTAGTTGCTAAAAATCAAAAGTAATACAACTTTTGAGCTTAAGTTTCCAGGCTAACGCACTCGGCAACGGTAGTTACGCTTTTCTATACAATTAAAATAGCTTTATTTCGAGTGACAGTATAACAAATATATTGCCTGCGATATTTACTCTATCTTGGTTTTTATATCTATCAACAAAACATTTATTCCCTGTTACTCAAAGAATTTTATTCTTCTACGAATGCCTTGCCCGTGTTAGGGCATAGATGATATTATCCTCGTGTAACGGTACAAACGCTGATCCTCTGATTAATTAATATTGTTCGTTTTCTCTGAACATGACCATGCAATTTCATTATAACATTCGTCGATGCTTATCAACTTCAAATCATTGCAGATTCGGTTTCAACACGGCCACCACGGGTAATTACCCGAAATTAAATACTTACAGTCACTGAAAAGAGCCACAACCACATCAAATAAACAATCTTCCTTGAACACAGTTTTGCCTTTATTATTACGCTAAAGTTCACAAAGAAGATACAGCACACAGTAGTAAACCACCAGATATGTAACTCTAATCGGACTTCGTGAATCTGAAGATTTCGAGGTTCGATTAAGAAGTAAACGCGACTATTTGCGATCGTAAGAACCGTCACACATTGACTGCACTCAATTTCACTGTACACAGTTCTCACTCATTCTCGTATTGCACTTAAACTATCACCGACACCACCATCAAAGCTGTTGTCACGCTTTCTCAAGTTCCTTTTAGCGACCATACTGGTCACTAGTTCATGACGCAGACAAAAACCACGCGCGAACACACTCCTTCATAGTCTCTCGCCATCTTTTTTATGTATATGTGGCATTTGGCTTCCTGAGGCCATACAGCCAGCTCAAGTTCTTGTTTAGTTCATCCAGTGTTTTTTTCAGTTTCTATACGTGTATATATATCTTTCAAATAATTCTAGACACACCGCAGGACGGACACGATAAGCCCACTCACACACAACACTTAAAATCCCATGCCCTCGGCCGGACTCGAATTGGCGATCTTCTGTACATCGGGCCATTACTCTAGCCCCTACGCTACCGAGGCCGGTTCTCTCGCCATCTTGCCTTCCTGTTAAGATACTTTCTAAGCCGCAAGTATCGATATATCGATAGTATCGTTACACCTCCATGGGAACGTTGGTGAATATGATTTCTCGTTGCCTTCCCCAGGGTAACAATGTTCATAAGTGTTGATGAATATGCCAGCGTGAGTGTTCAGTGAGGAGAGTTGTTTCTGTTGTGGATAAGAGAAGAAAGAATGGAGAGGATGAAAGAAAGTGCCTACTTTTCCGAAAATCTCTAAGGGCAACGCCAGCTTAACGTTCCCATTCAACGGACGAATCGCCATCACTAGTGTCGTGTGCCCTCACTCCATCCCCACTGCCCATAGGTTTGGGATTTTAAAAAAAAAATATTTATGGTTTAACGCCTCGCTGAGATCATTAGAGGCGAAACGGGACTGGGGACACGGAATGGGGAGGAATTTGGCCACGGCCTTCTGAAGGAAGCATCCCGGCATTCTCGGGGAGTGTTATTTTGGGAACCCGTAGAAAACCCAAATCAGGATGCCCGGACGGGGATTCGAACCGGCGACCTACCGAATACGAAACCAGAACTTTAACCGCTCACCCACCAGGCTCGGTGGTTTTGCGATTTAATCCACGACTTTGGTGCACAATCTGGTTGACCACCACCTCTCCTATACTGCCGGACAAGTCCTGATTCTGAAAATTTCTTCCACCACCAGAATGCGAACCAGCTAACCCAGTGTCAGCGCCGGACACCATCACGGTGCCGTAGCCCAGTGAAATATTGGGCGGGGCGGGAATTCAAACAATACTTCCTCTATCAATAATCAGTAAATAATCTTAAAAAATTATTTTAAAAATTCCAAAGATTGACCGATGTATGATTATTATCAGTCGAAAATGTTGTGTGGAGGTTTCAGGAGTTGGAACTGAGAGTTTCTTCTGACGAAATATAAACTTCCCAAATTAATGTTTTGCACTGTGTTTACACAAAATAGGGTACAGCGTATGAAAGATTTTAAATGGAACTCATCTAGAACTCTGGTTTCCCGAATGCCAAGATGGTTGCTTCAAAATGGAATGGCTTAATTTCTTCTCGTTTTCTGACCCGCAATCCTATCCTAATTTCCTGCACAAATGATGCCATGAAGGGTGATATCACATCTTCACAAGTGAAAATCACCCCGGAAATAATGGTACGTTAATGATTTTTGTCACATCTTATTCCCATTAAACATCAATTTCTGATTTAGTTTCCGAAATTACAAATCCTACTGTTCTCCCCCCCCCCCTTTTGGGAAGTCAAAAATAAGTTCATTTTATGAAGCAACAAATCCCTTTAGATATCATATGAAGAGTAATTCGAATGAAACTGTTAACTGATATTTCTGTTCCCAATTTTCTCAGTTACATTGTAACGTGATAGCTTAATTTAACAAGTTAAAGGGATTTGAATGAATTATAAACATTTTATTTCAAATATGTGTTTGATAGTAAAAATTAAGATGCTAAAATTATAGATTTTGAAGAAATATTTTAAATCTAAAAATATCACGTTAATTCCAATTTCCGTACACCGCCATTTTTGTATTACGCCACAGTTTTGCTGCATCATTTTGCTGGTGCTTATATTATTGACATTGTGCTATTAGTTGTTTGAGTCAGCAGATTTTTTTTTCTAACGTTCTTCGTTTATCTTCATTTTCAGTTATCATAATTATTATAATATTACCTAACTGATGTTTTGTTATTACTAGATACCGGATTTTATACAACACAAAAGCTAGAAATATGAATGAAAAATGCTTAAAATATGCATGAAACGTGTCAAAAAGTGTCAAAAATATGCAACATTATATAATATAAAACTAATAATTTTTAGGGTTTTTATCTCAAAATCAGAATGCAATTAGTAAGTAGTTCAGTAACATGTTTATAAATTCAATAATTATCAATTATTTAACCTTTTTATAACGTAAACAGTCGGGTACTGATCCAAATATTAATTAGTAAGATTGTTCCTTCGATCTCTCAAAACATTTTTATAAGTGTATATGGTCCTTTCCACATTCACTGATGTAACTGGGCAGTATTTGAAATTGGGTTCTTTGTTAGCAGAAATTGTTCCTGGAAAAAGATCACCCGCCCCATTACTAAAACTATGAATTTGACACAAAGGTTCAAAAGCTTGGTTATTGATCAAAATATTTTCAAACTTCACTTTAAGTTTACACAGAATACCTCTGGCAATGCGAATTTTATTCATTAACTGAATAGATTCACTCAAAGTCAAACCTTGAGTTTCAAGCTTTTTAATACTGGCAGGTATGTGGGAAAAATCGCAGCTATGGTTTTAATAGTAGAATTGTTAAATGCTTCTTTGAATCGACAAACTGTCATAGTCTCTCCATTATCAAAGTTTACTACACCTTTGATGGCCTCGAAATGTTAATTGTAAAACAGTACAGCTTCAACCCACGTCGCCTATCGAGTTACCACTGGTTCAGGAGGTAAAGGCACATTTGGAAATTTCTTTATGACCATTATTACGATAACGTGCCTTAAGAAACAGTTTCTTTGTTGATGAAATCAGTTTATTTACATTCCCAAACGTGGGTCGTAGCTTTTCAACGAGTCACTGTAGACTAAAAGCTGTTCTGCTAGTAGTTTTTGCCGGCTACAACGTAAGATTTTATTTATTAACTACGTACACAACTGAAAATATTGTAAATATAGTGAAAATATGCATCATCCAGTGCTGCCATCCACTTCGCTTTGAATATCCGTAGATGGCTGCTAAAATATCCGCAGATTGCGTACAAAAATCCGGAGACTCTCTAACTGAAAGACTGAAACAATAATAATTGAAGAGAGAGTCAAAATTATGAATACTTTTTATATCTATGTCCTTAAAATTCGAAATACAAAATAGTACACTGAAAGTAAGAAATATCTCTGAAATTGTTCATCACTTTCATCACGCTGGTGTGCATACCCTCTCTTTTTTTTGGGGGGGGGGGGGACCATATATTTTCTTTGTTGACATTAGATTTAGCATATCTTCTGTAATAGGAAATGTTAAAATCTGCGACCCTTTTAATTCTCGGATGTTGGTTAGGAACTGTTTTGTTAGCCAAGTGAACGAGCGTGTCACCGTGCATAATAGTTCTGTATTACAGTCTTTTAAGATCTATAAAATCTATAATCAAACAAAATAAGAGCTATATTTCAATTGTAGGCTCACATGAGCGATTGCAAGGAAACGATTACAATTATTGACAATTCTATAACGCATTATCACTTACGCTCAAAGTTTAACAAAAACCCAGTATAAGGAAAAATCTACAAAAATAAAAAGTATAAAAAATCCGTAGATATTTTAACAAAATCCGAAAATCCTAACTTTTTATAAAAATCCATAGATCTACGGATAAATCCGTAGAATTTGCATCACTGGAATCATCACTAGGTTTTAGGTATAATATGCAATAACCGGTGAAAATGGGCTTAATATGCAATTGCATATGCCAACATGCAAATACATATAACCCGGTCTCTAGTAATTACGTTTAGTATGTTTTGCATAAATCGTCTTCAAACCATCTATTCTAAAAAGGATTTGGTGCCGTAAAAGCGTTTCTAGAAGTGATCAGTCATTGTATCAATATGTCATACACAACTAGTTTTAAGGGATTATATTTCGCTCATTGGTTTCTTTTCCTGGCAAATCTCGTTTTAATTAGGAACAATATAATGCCAAATGAAGTCGAGGGCCAATTGCTGTACTGCGTTACTGTATAATGCTACACTTATTCCGCTTCCCAGAAGATTAAAAATAATATTCCTTCATTGTGTCACAACCTGTCTGAGGTCGTTACCGCATCTGATGGCGTCCGGCGCCTATCACGGGTTAGCTGGTTCGTGTCGCGGTGCTGAAATTAAATATAACCACTGGTTACTAGACCAGAATGATAGGAAAGCTGGAGGTGAACAAATATTTTGTTGCTTGTAGATCTACGCTTAATCGTCATGAAATCATTAGATGCGAGGTAGGGCTGGTGCAAAGGAATGTGAAGGAACTCAGCTATGGTCTTTTGAAAACACAATGCCGGCATTCACTCGGAGTGACTTTTGAAAACTAAGGACAACCCAAATCTCGATGGCTGGAAAGGCGATTCGAATTTGCGTCCTCCAAAGTGCCATGTCACTCTCGGTGTGTACCCTTCATCCCACAGGTATAATTTTAAAATTAACTGCACAAAATAATCTGTAAACAACTGCGCTCAGCAATATTATCAATGTTCTTGTATATTTTTACACAGTCAATCACTGCTGTTTCGAGGAATACTGCCTAGAAACGTCTCCAATCCAATAGCAGTTTAACACAGTAGTCAGGTCAGCTCCCGCCAGTTGCTTTTTTTGGTAACAATACAACAAACCATTTGTATACTAAATCAATCTGTTACATTCCTACTGATATAAGAAAAAACATCTTCACATCAATACATACGTAGGTACGTACACCACAAGTCTTATCTAATTGGAGCAACCATTTTTTCCTCACTAAGAATAGTAAAAACATCGTCAGCTTCAAAGTTACTTTCAACAGGAACGTGGAACACAAATGTTAAGAAGAAAGAAGAACGAGAGTACAACAGAAGTACATCAGGTATTATATCGATAGATCAAGAAAACCACTCATGGACGTTAAGAACTTATTAGATTAGTTTTATAACGGAAAACTGGACAGAAGTGTTCAATTTTTTAAGGAAATAAGTTCTAAATAATGGCATTAGAAGAATATTTTTTAATATACCTTTATAAGAATGAATGAACCAAAGTTTAATCCATCCATACTAATATTCAACTTGCACAAAAAAAAAAAAAAAATTAAGGAAGACAAAAACGAATGTACCAGAAGTGTTCAAGGAGAAACAATTATCAAGATACGAAATCCTGATGATATTGACTGTTAGCTGATAAGAATTTTAAGAAATTAATGAATGAACTGAAGAAAATGGTGGAAAAAATTCATCCCGAGCGCAAACCCAATCAACACAAACGTCTCAGCGTATCAGAAAATGTAACAAAAGCAGTAAATTAAATACAAAAACAGTATGAGATGTATTGGAAGATTAAATAACTATTGGTTATTTATGAAATAAAATTAGAACCGATGTCAGGAATGACCAGAAAACCAGAACAGTTCCAGCGAAGCAAAACTTTTATAAAGAGTGAAACTGTGTCAAGTGTGAGCGATCACCTGGCACTTAGATAGAAGTTCCTAAAACCGTACAAATAGACCACATGAAAGTGAAACTGGGACTTTAGAAATAGCAGAAAGAAGGAGTACTGAAGCACTGAAATAGTATTATACCGCTCGTGGTGGTGTGAGGACTAGCACTCTGGCCTCGCATTCGGGAGGACGGCGGTTCGAATCCCGGTCCGGGCATCCAGATTTGGGTTTTCCATGGTTTCCCAAATCGCTCCAGGTAAATGCCGAGATGCTTCCTACACAAGGCTATGGCCGAATTCCTTCCCATTCCTTGCCCCCCATCCTTTCCCGTCTCTAAAGACCTCGCTGTTAGAGAGACGTTAAACAGATAGAAAAAAAATAGTATTACAGATGATAAAAAAATGGGAACAAGAAATACGAAGGTATATATTTTGGAAGTGATTCTTAAAGAAAGAAAGTTGTGCGAGAGTCTCACAGAAAGGAGAAATCGGAAGGTGGATCACATTTTAAGGCATACGGGAGCAGTCAGTTGGTAAGTGGCGAAGGCCAGGGCTAAAGAGGAAGGAAACTGCATTACATAAATCAGATAACTTTTGTTGCTGTAAGAGCGCTGGCTTTCACGGCGTTATGTATTGATAAAATACACAGCCTGGCAAAAAAAAAAAAAAAAAAAAAAAAAAACAACTTCACGTGTTGAGAGGGTATGTGAAGTTATTTCAATGATTACAAAATCGAGTCAAATTTTCGAATAACTTTGAAGTATGAGTCCACTTGTCAATATGACGTTCCATCCCATCTCACCTAATTATATATACATGCACGGATTCAGTTGGGACGAGTGTCATAGAGCCTTCGTGTTCTCTCCTGATGCAAGCTGGCCCACAACTGTTGTAACTGGTACTTGAGATCCTGGATAATGGCACTGGGATGGAGTTGATTGTCAGAGCAATTCCATGGTTTCCCCGAATCACTCCGGGCGAATTGCTGGGTCGTTCCTTCAAAAGGCCATTGCAAACTTCCTTACCGTTCATTTTTTTCCAGTCCTTTCCCGCCTCTAATCACGTCGATGTCTCGTAAAGTCTTAAGCAGAAGAGAAAAGCCCTGCTGATCCCACACATTTTCTATCGGGGAAAGATCTGGGGAACTAGCTGGCCACGGTAATACCTCATCATTACTCAGTTCATCGAGACTCGTGCCGTGTGTGGACGAGCATTATTCTGATGAAAAATGGCACCACGATGCTGTCACATGAGAGTTAACCACATGAGGACGCAGGATGCCCGCGAATTACCGTTGTGCCGTCAGAGTTACCTAAATCACTACCAGACGTGACCTGAAGTCATAACCGATGGCTCTCCACACGATGACGCCAGGAGCAACACCGCTGTGCATCTTCAAAACATTGGAAGACTCCACAGTCACCACCGTACTCGCCGACGATGGTCATCCGAAGTAGTGGAAGGCAGTGCAAAACCATGAGTCATCACAGAACGCAATGCGATTTGGGGAGAGGTCCCATTCTTTCAATGTGCGTGTCTAAGCGCTCGATCAGCGAGCCACATATCGTGCTGAAAACGCAACCAGCTGGTCTGCGGAGAAGAGTGCTTAAACCATATTAAAGCCTTCAAATGGACCGTTTCGCAGTAACACCACTGGAAATTCTATCTACAAAAAGAACTTGCTAAACCAACACTTATAAAAGTATACAGTGTATGTATAAGTTCTTTACTAGTGCTCACATGAACTATAGACCGATGCATAAAATGTGGTCTGACATTGCAATAACACAAATAATAGATAATAGTTGCAGTCTCGAGCCGCTTCTGCATATTCTGGCATAGATACATTTACGGACAGAAAATAAGTAAAACATTGTTATCTCTTAAAATATGTAAAAATGTTAATAGTTAGTAATAAGTAAAAGTTGTAAATTGTGTAGCCAGTAACCTTAAAATAGGAATTTGTTCAAACTTATACTATTGAAAATAAATACGGGCAGTAGATGTTAAACTAATCTAGTTCACTTGTGAAAACGAACAATCTACTAGCCGGATACTAAAGACTCCTTACTTCTGCAATTAAATATATATCATTGAAAATTAGTTCTCACAACCAGTGTTGGAGGAGGCCAGTCTCCCGATGGGCGGACTTCTCGGTCACTTTGGCTGCCAGAGAGACTGAGAGCATGCGCTATTCCGGGAGATCTGGAATTCGGATTACCGCTCCGATACCAATACTGGAAAATGCTTTCTTAGATGGTAAAGTAGTAGATAGTAGTAATAGTTTAGTAATAGTAGCAGTGGTAGACGTACAAAGTGACATAGTGAAATATTAAAAATTCTAACCTTAAAGTGGACAGGAAACTGCAAACACTATACAAAACTAGAAAACGGTAACAAATCAATTATGACAAAATGCGGCAAGTTTAGAAAACTATAATATATGTTAACAATCGTATATATCGTGCCAACAAGAAAAGACTATACTATACATAACAAAAATTGAAATTATTTATTGTGGAATCATCTGTTGAGGTATCAAATGTAAAACTGTTGTGTTAAATTAAGGCCTATTTTAGTTTCTTGATACTAGGATGTAAAAAGTGTGCTAAATAATAATAATAAAATCTTTCAATGTTTCGGAGATGCAAGGCGGTGTTCAACCTGATGTCATGGTGTGGGAAGCCATTAAGTATGACTTCAAGTAACGGCAGATAGTGATTGTGGGAACTCTGACGGCACAAATATATGTTGCGTCCTCATGTGTTACCGCTCATGCGACAGTGTCGTAGTGCCATATTTCAATAGAACAACGCTAGTCCACACACGGCGCGCGTTTCTACGAAATGTCTGTAGGTACTCTTCTGTCTAGCTAGATCCCTAGATCTGTCTCGGATAGAACATGTGTGGGACGAGCTCGCACAACTCCGTACCAGTGCCGTTACCCAGGATATCAATGACCAATGTGAAACAGTTGTGGGCCAGCTTGCCTCAGGAATGGAAACAACCCTTTTACCAATCAAATAAGTGTCTGCACGCATTGAGGCCAGAGGGGGTGCAACGTCATGCTGATAACTGGCTCATACTGGCAAATTTGATTCGATTTTGTAACCATTGAAATAAGATCACATATCCTCTCAACCCTGAAGTTTCGTTTCGTTTTCTCCTCCCTTCTGGGTTCTTCACCTTTCTTGTCAGGTCGTGTATCACGGAGCTTACAGCGTGTAACAATGGAAAGTTTGAAGGGTCGTCATCTCTGGCTATCATTCTGAGGCAACTGAAATAAATGGACAGCTGGAATAATCAGTATTTGTTCAGGGACTGTCATGAAAAACATTGATGTTGACGAAAGCCGAACCTTGGCGATGACTTCAACCCAAATCTTGCATCTTTCTGGAGCGCTGCTTACTTAAAATTTTGATCGCCAGGTCCCAGGCAACACAAAAGGTAGTAACCGCTATCCTTGTTCATCAGATGATCAGCTGTTATGATCTCAACGTCTTCCGAAACAACGCCGTTCCAAGAGTCTTTGGCCAGGACTAAAATCCAACTACGCTGTATTACGCCAGTTGGCTTAAAACGAGGACAGAGAGATAGATGCAAAATTCTTATCGGATGGAAACTATAACATCGATGACGCTGTAAGTTATTAATGGTATGCTGAGAAGAACAGATTACTTAGAGATACGAAGAAACTAAAGTTTGCCTCAAACCTTCCGAAAGATATTTCAGATAAAAAACAATAAAAAGTGGTGCATATATTTTGTGTTTAGAGCTTTTATACTGGGGAACAACTTGGACAAAATTCTCTAATAACATTGCTACAATCAATAAATAACATGCGGGAAACATCAGCGAAACAAAATGTTTATTTCAAACAAATAAAAACTATTTTTGTGTTCCTTCCGATCATTCCTGCTAGGACCATGTTACAGTTCTTCATGCTTTGTGGTTATTTTCCTTCCGTTCAAACCAATATTCCTTCATCAGATCACAGTGATCCTTCCTTCTCTCTTCACTCCTCGTCGGATCGTATGTCTTTCCTCTTCTGTTTTGGAATCCTGAAATATTTAATACTTTCTTTCTAAAGATCAGTCTTTCAACAGTTTTCTCTTATTTATTTATTACACTATTATATATTATTATTATTTACTATCGGAATATTACGTCCCATTAAATACTATTAAATGCTATACATTATTTTGACAGTATTTTGATTGTTATTATTATTAATTTATATTCCTACTATTATTGTTCTATTTCCGTCTTTCTTGGTGAATTTGTGTCTCACAATTTTGTAATCAGAGGTCTATGGTAACGGAAATAGGAGATATATGTTCCACATTTATATGTTCCACTGTTTAAAATGATCTTAAGTGACAGTGGTCAGTATCGTAGCAGTTTGCATCAAAGTATCATTAAGTGCGCTTGCACATAACTCTAAGTGGACTTGCGCAAAACGTTAAGTGAGCATGCGCAGAACGTTAAGTGCGCATGTGGATAACGCCAAGTGCCCATGCGGACAACACCAAGTGCGCTTGAGCAGAATGTTAAGTGCGCATGCGCAGAACGTTATGTGAGCATGCTGACAATGTTAAGTGGGCGTGCGGATAACGCCAAGTGCGCATGAGCAGAAAGTTAAGTGCGCATGCGCAGAACATTAAGTGCGCATGTGCAGAACGTTAAGTGAGCATGCGCAGAACGTTAAGTGCGCATGTGGATAACGCCAAGTGCCCATGAGGATAACACCAAGTGCGCTAGAGCAGAATGTTAAGTGCGCATGCGCAGAGCGTTATGTGAGCATGCACACAATGTTAAGTGGGCATGCGGATAACGCCAAGTGCGCATGAGCAGAAAGTTAAGTGCGAATGCGCAGAACATTAAGTGCGCATGTGCAGAATGTTAAGTGAGCATGCGGATAACGCCAAGTGCGCATGCGCAGAACATTAAGTGCGCATGTGCAGAACGTTAAGTGAGCATGCGCAGAATGTTAAGTGAGCATGCGCAGAACGTTAAGTGAGCATGGGCAGTTAACTCGCAGCACTGACAATTTTTTTTCCCCCTACAGTGTCCAAAGAGCTTTCACTTCAAAAATTAGGCTGAGGATCCAACCGACAGAACTGAAATTTTGAGCGACAAGTGTCAGTAGCTGTGGCGGTATATTGCGCAGTGACCTGAAACGCGGTTCAGTAATCGGCAGGAACGGAGTCACGACCGATGCCGCCCCCGCGGTGCTCTTCTGGAGCTATGTGGGCCACGGGTCGGGCGGGGTGCTTCCCGGAGCGAGATATCTGTCACACAGTGGCGCAACTGGGCCGCCGAGCGTGATGGGCAGCTGCACCTGTGCTCCTGGCCGCTTTCCATTTCTTCGAAGCAATATCTTCCTTACTGCCGACGTCATCTTGTCACAGTGTTTCCCGCGAACAGATTGCAATCAGCGTAACGTGAGGAACGTGATCGCAAATCCACGAAAGAAAAATTTAAATAACTTAACTTTTGCCATCACTGTGAAGGAGCTTTCGTAACACCTGCAGGAATCTTGTCATCTACACGTGGTTAGAAATTCGCCTTCTTAGAACTACTATAAAGCCTGAGACTTCGGTATCGTTCCTTAGTATCATCGGATGGAAGTACGTCTTAACCTGAGACAAGTACCCGCAAACAATATTAACTGACTGGATGATTACAGAATGACGGAGTTAAACGGTTTGGAGAGCGGTCAATTTTTGGAGACGGTAGACACAAATTTGCTAGCGTTACGCTTTATGCGTTACGCGTGGCCCGTTACTAAACCATGTGCACAATGTTCCGCGCAAGCTCACTTAATGGTACTTTGATGCATCTACTCGTGTTAAACAGTGGATCATAATAACGTTAAACAAATATTTCAGTTACAAAAAAGCTTTGATTACAAAACTTTATGATGCAAATTCACCACATGTGACGGAAGTAAAATAAAACCTATGGTCATAGAATAAAATCAATAACACATAATTAGTCTTATATTATTAGTATTAGTTTATATTATTCACACTGATAAAATTTTATAATTAAGACTCGATGTATAAATTATAGCTAGAATTCTTCATTTGCTTCGTTTGAAATGTCTACGAAGTGGGCAATGAAAGATCACGTCACGAATGGTTTGTTCTTCCTCACAACACTCGCAATTTAGTGAATCTGTCAATCCCTATGTGCGAAGAGATGAATAAGATCTACCGTGACCAGACCTAACTCTGTTGTGAGCTGCCCAGGTCTCGCGGGGAAGGTCGAGTCCCTTTAGTGCCTGTTGATTGTCAAACAGAGTGTGTCATTCTGGTGGCGCTGTGATTATCCATTATGATCTCCACGCCTCTCTCCCGTTAAAGTGTTGGATATACGCTATTTTGTGGTTTTTACGCTTGGACTTCTCAAATTAAGTATCTGAACTTTGGTTTTCATGTCTTCGTGTATGGGAAGGTCTAAGTTATGATAGATCTTGTTATATTGGGCAATTAGGGCATTGCGTCGTCGTATCGTAGGTGGTTCCATGTTACTCAAAACGGGTAGCCAGTACAGTGGAGTGGATACATCCACCAATTATCTGCATTGTCTAGTTCAAACTGTGTCGATGCTAATCATCCAGACAGATGAGCAGTACTCAGCTGCGGAATACACAAGGCTCAGTGCTGACGCACGAAGTGTGGAGGCGAATGCTTCCCAGGAGGAGCAGATAGCTTCTGCAGAACATTATTTCTAATTCTTAGTTTTGCTGCAAGGTTGTTCAAATGTTTATTATACGGCAATTACGCCCAATTACTTTGGAAAGTGCTTGGATCGTAGGGGAGTGCCATCAAGAAGAATTTCAAATGATTAATAATAAATAGTAATGTAGATTAATGTTAATAATAATAATCAACATCAATATACTATCTGTAAACATCAATACCGTGAAATAGTTTTAATTTGTTCCAAATAAAAATTTATTTGCTGATGTCTCGTATCCCAAATCATTTTGTCCAAGGTTTTCTTCGATATAAACGCCATACACACGAAATACAGACTATGACTCGATGCCGTATTCTATAATCTGGGGGAGTGTATTTAAATTTTGGATAATTTTCATTTGTTTACGGGAATAAGTTTGACAAAGATTCTGTTTATTGTACAGATGTAATAAAGATAGTATCGTTGGACCACTCGAATGCGAATGAAACCAAAAAAAAGTACAGAAAAAATACACTGTCAAAACAGAAAGCAAAAATGACCCATAGAAGTGTGATTTCTTGCACATGTACGCACAGACACACACAATGTTATTTGATACGGCCTTTATTATTTTTTGACATTAATGCCATTATAGCCAAGGAAGTAATGGGGGTATGACCTATCCCTCACCCGTCTTAAATCCAGAAATCCATGACATATTTGACTTCGATGTCAAAGAAAAATGGCGACATAAATGAAACACCGCATCTGTGAAACATCAAGATATTGAAGATCCTACACCTGGACTTCCGGGATTCCATCTGATGAGACACCAGTGAGTCAAACTATAACGTTTAAGAACAGGCTACGCCAAAGGTATCGCCATGCTCCATAAATGAGGTCCTTAGGATTCTCTTTTATGTGACTGCGGAGCTCATTCACAGAGTGTGGAGAGCATTATCAAGGAAGTAGGATGGACCATTTTAAGAGGTTTGCAGAGCCACAAATTCTTTCATAGCATGGCTGCAACAACTGGATTTGTGAATGCTACCAACGTTCTTATCATTGTATATTTTGTATATAATATTTATATGTACAAATCGCCACTTCTTGGATCATCTGGCTTAAAGAAGCTGCATCCTGAAACAAGGATTGACAAAGCTGTATAAATAAATAAATTTACATGTATTACATTAGTTGCTTAGCCATACGACTCATCATCATCATCAACAACAGTTTCCAGCCCCTGGCCGGGTCTGCTTCATGCACAAGCCTCTCAATTTCCTTCTTTCATCTCACCATCTCCCTGTCACCACTTTGTTCCAGTCTTCTCCTCTCTTCGTACATACTTCTTTCAGCCATCCATCTCTTGGTCTTCCTCTGGGTCGTTTTCCATGCATCTTAATTTCATGGATTTTTCTTGGGATTCTCTGAGCCTCCATTCTCTTGACATGTCCATACCATCACAGTCTGGTCCTCTCTACCCTTTCCTGTAGGGGTTCCTCTTACAAAATAAAAACAAGTCATACGACTAAATAATAGAAGAACGGGGGCAAGGAACGTGAGGGAATCCCGTCGTTGTCTCTTAAGTGACCAATAACAATCTCCTGGAATGATTTCCGAAAACTGTTGTGAAGTATATTGTGGCCATTGTGTGTATATTTTAAATGACACTGTTTATTTAATTTGTGTCTAATAGATCAGTGATTTTCGTTGAAATAGTGTGTATAATAAATAATCTTTGATATCATAGAAGTTGGTAATAGTGTAAGAAATCGGTGGTGGCAAGTCTGATGGAATCGAGAGAGGAACAAACCGTCATTGGCAGATCTAATGCGAGCACGGAATGACGTTTCGCTTCTGGTTTATTTATACGAATATTAGGTGCTGGTGAGATAAAATAAGTGATGGCAGATTGTATCAAATTAAGAGGGAGTAAAAACTAATGCAATATGAGGAAGTATTTGTACAAAAACTGTATCGGCGACCTGTAGTAAACTAAGTGTGAAGGTAACGTATAGGTTACTCCTGACTCCAGTAACTGACAGAAGATTGTATATGTTCACTAAAATGGCTGCCGTGATCTTGTAACGAAACAGGTTTAACTAATCTTGTGACCTTATACTATGGAAAGCCAAAATCTGGATGTTCAGACTGGGGATCGAAGACGTATCCTACTGAAAGTGAAGTCAGAGCATCATCTGCTTTTTTTTTTTTTTAACTGCTTAACATTTCTTAACAGCGAGGTATTTAGAGACGGGAAAGGATGGGGGGCAAGGAATGGGAAGGAATTTGGCCATGGCTTTTTTGAAGGAAGCATCCCGTCATTCGCCTGGAGTGATTTAGGAAACCATGGAAAACCCAAATCTGGATGCCCGGATGGGGATTCGAACCGGCGTCCTCACGAATGCGAGGCGGCATCATCTGCTCTCCAACCTCAAATCAATGAGTTGTGAACACAGATGCAGTGAAATGTGTGCCAAGATAAACACTTGTAACATTATAATTCCGTAATCATTACTTGGAGTAATTAAGTTCGTATAAGATATCATCAGCATAATTTTAACTTGTTTTATGATGTTTTAGTGACCTTATTATATCGCGTTAAAAACTATACATGGTTTTTTGCATAAATTTGAATACGTTATGTGTAATTTCATGGACAGATTATAATTAATACACTGTTAACGTGGTTTACTGCAAAGAGTCATTGTCAGCACTCTACGACTCTGCTTTAAGAATACTTCGCAGGACGTTGCGATTGATTGAAGGTTCTCGCACTTCGATATTCGTCCATTCTGAATGAAGACTTGGCAACAGCTTGAAACATTTGAACAGTGCAACAATCGTATTGACCACAATATAACTTTAGTAACCATTAACTTTAGTTCCAAACTGTAATTTCAACTCGTTTATCCATATAAAAATTCAAAGAATTTGTTACGATCAAAAACGTCATTATTTAGAAGATTCATTGTTTTATTCTCTGGTGCAAAATTATTAAATTATTTTGTTTTATAGTTAAAGAATACTTTAAAATAGAAATATATGAATCAAAACTCAAACAAATCTGTTTGTTGCTATTGTTATTATTCTGGTGTCTTTCTCATCGATAAGTAACTGAAACTTTAAACCATTCTGATAATTTAGAAAATAAAAATTTTATCCTTATTACAGAAGGTAGTAAATTTGAGAAATTTTTCTTTCTGCATTAACTTTCATATGGAAATATCGTTAACTGTAAAATCATTCAGTAATTGATTGTTTCTCTGAGCGCTCACAACCAATTAAGAATGTGTTAAAAACAGTATACAGTTAGTTTGTAAAGGTCAAAAGCCAAAGTCTTATGCTACAGCGTGTCTGCCGGTCAAGTGTAAGAAGGCAGTTACCCTTCAGCAGATACTCTTACCGGAAATTTGGGAGTCATCCTCGACAGCTGAAAGAAGGAATAGGATGAATCATACGCTCTGTCCATATGTCCGTTCTTCCGAGAGACGGGAATGGTACCTGTAAGTTTAATTTTTCGACCCAATAGACAGAATAATATAAACAGTTATTTATGCTTTCACTCTACACAAACTCTCACATTTCCTTAGCTGCTGTAACCGTAAAAAGCTGACACACCACCACTGACTTGTGGCTTTACAACTTGTCAAAGTCTAGGTCATTAGAGGCGGGAAAGTACTTGGCAAGGAACGGGAAGGAATTCGGATATGGTCTTTTAAAGGCACCATCCCGTCGTTCGCCTGGAGTTATTTGGGGAAACCTGGGTAAACGCAAGTCTGGATGGCGGGACGGGGATTCGAACCCACGTCCTCCCGCATACGAGGCCAACACATTAACCATTCACCCACGCTCGGCCCACCACAGATAAAAATGTTTTTTTTTATAAAATTACTCTTATTTTCCAAATACCTGTTGTCTGAAAATTCGTTCACACGTATTCTATTTGTTATTACTTTACAGAGCGTGACACACTCGCCACCACAGTCAGACTTCATCGTCCAGGAATCTTCTGTCCTGGAGTGCGGGGAAGTTCTTGCGATGGATTCGCATCTCCTTCCCTTTCACACACACAGCTGACTTAATTCATCCAGGATCCATCTTTCCCGGAGTGTAGGGAAGTTCTTACAGCGGTACTGTATCTCCTTCCATTTCAAACAGGTTGTCATAATCGGTGTGGCCTTGGTGGATTGTCATTTCCGGTTTCTCATTATCGTGCTAGATGGACGGGCCACCTGATGTTGTCATTAAGTCTTGCAGTGCTGCCAAGTTGCTCAATCAGCGGGTTAGCTGATTTTGAGCAATTTTTGTAGAATTGCCTAGCTAATTTGGCGAATCTTAGTCTTAGTGGCTCGAGACCGCTGATTTCATGAAGAGCTGCTGACGGTGTATCTCTTGGAAGCTTGAATGCAAAACGAATTGCTCTGTTTTGGATCGTCTGGATTCGATCTATGTGGTTGGAGGCGGCATTGCCCCAAACCACTGCTGCATAATCAAGAACAGGTCGCACTAGAGCAGTGTACAGCCTGATGGCCTGGTTAGGCTCAAGCGTTGACGAAGGGTTGAGTACAGAATATAGTGATTTCATCCTGCCCCCCGCTTTTGCTCTCAGTTTATTAACATGTTGCTTCCATGTTAATCTTCTGTCAAGTGTGACTCCAAAATAGGTGGCAGTTTGTGTCCATGGGATGGGCTCATTGAAAAGAGTGATTGGCGGTAGTTGAGGGACCTTCCTTCTAGTGATGAATACTGCTTGACTTTTTCCTGCATTAAATGACAGTCGCCATCCTTTGGCCCAGCTTTCAATGTTTTTACATGCTCTTTGTAGCGTTGCTCGTGCTTGAGTGGCTCTCATGATCCTAGTGAACTGGGCCGTGTCATCCGCGTAGAGCGCAGTATGAACTCGGTCAGTTTTCGGCAAGTAGAGAACGGGGCCAATTACTGACCCTTGTGGTACTCAGCCTCAATAGTTCTTGCAGAAGAAAGCGCGTCTTCTAGGAGTACCTTAAAGGTCCTGTTTGAGAGATAGCTTTTTAACAGTCTTACATGCGACAGGGGGAAACCTAAAACTAAATGCTTGTAGAGAAGCCCCTGATGCCAAATGGAATCGAAGGCTCTAGTGACGTCTAAAAGTACGGCCCCGAAGAATTCTTTCTTCTCAATTTCGCTGAATGCGTGTTCCACTAGGCGTAGTAGTTGTTGTGAGGTAGCATGTTGTTTTCTAAAGCCGAATTGTTCGTTCGGTGACAGCTGATCCTGCTCAATTTGCCGGCTGAGTCTCTTTAAGTAAAGTCTTTCGAAAATTTTTGACATCGTCGGTACCAAGCTGATTGGTCTATATAATTTGGTAGATCTCCTGTCTTTGCCTGGTTTAGGTATCGCAACGATTTCAGCCTGCTTCCAAGAGTCAGGAAATTCGCCAGTGGTGAGTATCCGGTTGAAGATTGCAGTAAGGTACTGAATTGCTTGATCGGGTAACTGTTTTAGCAGGGTGGCTCCAATGCCATCATGGACCGTAGCTTTATTAGGGTTACATGGCCGGATCATGTTAACTACTTCTTCAATGGTTATGGGTTCAATTTCTGCATACCAGCAAGTCGACGGCTGCTGTGAAGCAGCCACGCCATACAGCAAAGAAAAAAATTCAAGACACGGAAGAGAGGCTTGCTGTCACCACACCTGCGTCCTCACAGAGCTTCTCACGCGACTTCCGACGAGTCTACCCTAAGGCCATTCCACCTACGCGAAGACCACCGGTCACCGCCATCCGAAGACAACAACTTCAGTCAACCATAAGGACATATCGACAGCGACGACAAAACCCGTCACAAAATGCTGAGGAGTAAATGCCGAAAGGCAATACACTCCACAATACGCTGCTCCAATATGGCGGGAGCAGTTAATGGCTACTCTGCTGCAGAGCGTGATAGAAAACACTCAGATCTTCTATCGAAGTCACTTGCACTGACAATTCTAGGTTGTTACGACCACCCAGTTTGCAGTCAATCGGAATCGAGCGGTCTGGTGGTTCAATGGTTAAGGCGTCAAACTGGAGATTTAAAGGATCACCTGTTCGAATCCTTGCCTCGACGGGGATTTTGAAAGGACTAATCTTTGTCACAGCTTGCTGTTTAATTTAATTACGAAAAATTCCACGCCAAACTGTAGGTCCCCTTATCCAGTAGTATTACTGGATTAGGTTATAGGTAGCCTCAATAGAAGCTCAAGCGCGGCAAATAGAGATAAGTTAGGGAATTGCCTTACAAAACTTTGGTCAGATCATTGGTTGAATATGGTGCTGTAGTTTGGGACCCACATTTATGGTATCAAATACAGGAATCGGCGGGCGTGCAAAGAAGAGCATCTAGATTTATTTGTGGAAATTATCGCAGGACCCAGACAGTAACTGATGTGGTAAAGGAGCTGGGTTGGGAGGAGGGTGAAAAAAGCTGGGATTGTACAAGGCATATGGTGGTGATGGGGCTTGAAAAGACATTGGTAGAAGAATTAAGAATACAAGCATGGAAATGAAAATATGACCGTAACCACAAGCTTACATTCGAATTCATGCATAAGGGAGTGGGAAAATTTTATTTTGTCGGTAAGGGTGTCAGGGATTGGAACGAATTGCCAAGTGGAATGATAAATAACTCACCTAAAACGCTGAAAGAATTTAAAAATAGATTTCGTAAATCGAAAATGTAAATAGAGAAATAATTTTTATACTCAAATTATATAAGATAATTTTTTTAAAAAAATGGGTAATTAGATGACAACCGAAGCGTGTGCTCCACTGCAATTAAATCGTCTGAAACTATAACAAAATTCCTCTAACGTTTAGCTCCAAGTACCCCCATAAATTTTCCCAGGCAATGGCGAACCCCCTTAACAAAAAACTGCGACTTTCTTTTTTAGCTCCACTACTGCCAAATATGAGCGATAATCACCATTGTGCATGTTATATGCTTGAGAATGCCAGTCCGCCATTACGTAAATCTTGTCGCGAACCCCTACGATCAACTGGCGAATTCCTAGAGGTTCGCGTACCCCACTTTGAGAAACACTGAACTATAAGAAAACCCCTCTAAATGGTTTTTCAACAAAACGATAACTTTCTCTCGCAGTTGAAGTATGTACCTTCTGCTATATAAAAATCTCTACCCAGCGAAGTTCATTATTCTTAGAATTTCGATACAATGCATCGATTTCCGGTTGGAATCAATAGAGTTAGTTAATATCAATGTTTTGCAGAACAAATTGAAGTAATGGAACATACTTTGCAGTCATGTTGCAACGTGACAGGGCTAAAATTTTCATGTCACACCTGCAATAGTCACTCACAGAGCGAATGCCATATTTCACTCCTCGAAATGTAAACTGCTACTCTGTAATTACTCGGTTCAGTAAATAAGTAAAATATAGAACACAATTCAGTTCTTTTGTAGGACGTTACCACTGTTGATGTCATTAAGGCATGTAGAAGTTTGAGGTAAATAAACGGGAATTCAAGGAACTCGGCTATGTGATGTGCTTTTTAAGAAACCATCCCGTTATTTGAGTGGAGTAATTTCGGGAATTCATGAAAAATCGAAATCTATTTGGCCGTGGATCAAATGCACGACCCAGCCCTGATCATTCAGTAACTGGCTTTAGCAGACATTAAGAGTATCATCCAACAATTCGACTTGAATCTCCAGCCACCTGTGTATACTAATCGCTGAATGCAGTGAAGAAGAGATGCTGTCACTCTTTTTAATCTGATATTCGTTAGACTATTTCACCGAAGATTCTAGCGACATAACAGAGCCCAGAGCGATTCGTTTAGCGACGGCGAGATTGCGCGCCTGGCGAAGGTCCCAGATGTGCTGACAGCGGCTATTAGCTGCCCTTCACACATCGGCTTCCGCAGTGGTTACTAGGCTCCACGTAACATACGCCTCGTCATCAGGTTGACGCTTGCCGTAACTGCGATACGGGTTGGCCACTGTCTACATGAAAAGGTGTCAAATAACAGTATCAAGTGGCTGTGAGACTTGTTATTGTGAGTGTTGATCGCTTAATTAAATGAAAGTAGAATATTCCTGTTACTTCTTTTAATACATCTTTAACTAAGCAATCCATGATTTAAACAGTTGCTAGAATTACCCATTAGCTGTGCTCGCATAAACCTCACATTTGGCAAAGGAAAAAAAAAAAGACATTTTCTTGAAGTGGTACCCACAAAGCACACGATGAATTTAGTTTTTAAGAATTTAAATTGACGAGTGCTATTTACTGATATCATTTCTATGGTCTGAAAGTAAAATTGCCTTCACTGGTGCTATGTTACTAAATAATCGAAGTAACGAAGTTGACAAAAATATTTGGATAACACCAGGAGTGGAGTTGTTATCTTTGAGTTACTTTGATCTTTGGTGCCTATCTATTGCGTTTATGTAAAAACTATCATTTATTGCTCCAACCACAGTTCACGTTGACTCATAAGACATACCACTGTTTTTATGTTACACCCGAATGGATTCGGTAGTTTATGCATGGTGTGTGGTCAAAGAAATCCCAAGGAAAAGGCAGTTTACTGATTTATGTACGTAGTGATCAGTTGGAAAATTGTGAATTCGTGGAGAGATGAGACTAATTAATTGACACCACAATGAAGTTTATCCAGATATACTCGCCAGTTTTGCTCAGTGCTCTGAGGCGCACCTTCAGGATCGGGTTGTTATAATGGGCCCCCACATACCAGACATCCTGACTGTCGTTATTAAGCGATTTTCCGCAGCTATAAACGCGAATGCCACGATTGTCCCCAATATTCACATTTTACAAAGAAAAAATACAGATATCACCCACAGAAAATAGTTACACATTTCGCAGACAGATGGCAGAGGGTGCTCAGCACCAAAGCTAATCTCTTTGTTGTGCATTCCAATCCCTAATGGTACGAGGGAAAAAATAATTCATATAAGAATCATTGCGGCACCTTATTTCTCTAATCTGATCTTTCCTGTCATTTCGACTCAAATAGGTTGGTGGACGATGTGTTTCACTACACTCGTGAGTGAAAGTGGGAGTACACATGTTTACCAATACGTTTAAACGAAACGTGCGTCGTCTATCTGCCAGAGACTCCCAGCCTAGTCTACTAATCAGTTCTGTGACGCTTTCATAAGGACTGTAGCAAGCGGTCACAAATCGAGCGGCTTTTCTCTGTACTTTCTTTATACTTTCGATCAACCCCTTACGAAACGGATCCCAAATGGCACAACAATAGTCCAAATGTGGAAGCACAAGAGATTTGTACGCTATCTCATTGTTCATTACAATTTTTCAAGATTCGACTTATGAATCGCAGCCTAGAATTAGCTCTACCTACTAACGAATAGATGTGTAAGTCCCATTTCATGTTCCTTTGTACTGTTACTGCCAAATACTTTACAGAATCAACCATATCAATAACTGAATTGTTTAACTCGTATTTCTGAACAATTGGATTTTGTTAGTTATGCTCATTGTCTTGAACTTTTTACAATATAGCGTAAGTTGCCACTCAGCGTACCATGCCAAAATAATATCTCGACCACGCTGAATTTCTAAGCAATCGGCCAAATTCCTTACTTCCCTATAAAAAATCGCATCATTAGCAAACAATCTAAAGAGGCTTTTCACTTTGTCTCCGAGATCGTTTATATAAATTAAGAAAAGAAGTGGTCCTATTACAGTTCCTTGAGGTACCCCCAATGTATCATCTAGATTAGAAGAACTTTATCCTTCAACGACGACATACTGCGACCGACCACTTACAAAATCCTTGATCCATTCACAAAGCTGATCCGATATACCGTACGCTCGAAGCTTCGCTAAAAGGCGGTTGTGTGGCACAGAATCAAAGCGTCATATTAGACCGTGCCAACTATGACTAAAACTCATGAAAGGCCGCCGAACCTTATGTCGGGAAAATGTGTCGAAAAAGAAGTTGATATCTAAAACACTACAATATGTCTTTCCTGATAATTGTGCTCACCAATCTCTCACTGTTAATAATCGCTGAGTATTGAATGAACTACATGCGTCTGATACATTCAGCCAACCAGAACCTCTCAAACCAGAGTTGAAACTAGTACATTGCAGGGATCTAATCACCGTTTATTCTCAAAGCTTAACAGTACCAGCGAAAGGACCACAACAACGCCTCCCTCGCGTGAGGAACATTGACAGAATATAATTTACTAAATTTTCCAAAATATTAAAATTAAGAAAATGGTTTAAAAATAGTTCATATCTGCAATATAATCGTCAAATAGCGTCCTAATAAGCAGAAAGCTCCTAACTTTTATTTAAGGTAAATGTCACGGGGTTCCTACGGCTCTGCCGCTTCACGGAGGTAGAGCTCCGTATTCCCATTACAACCATTGGCACTGGAATTGGTGTGACTGGGTCAGTGCCACGCTCCGGCCCTTCTCTACCTTCCCGCGGAGTTTCCCCCACGGTACTCATTGAATAGCAGGCTGACTAAGCCTGAGCAGCCGTTCCGGACGTTCAGCTTCGAGGAAGGATCCTCGGTTTTGTCGGGGATTGAACCCCGGTCTTCCTGGCCGCAATCGGGAGCTCTACCGCCTGAGCTTATTTGCTGTTGAATTCATAGTGCTTGCTGACACGAATTCTCTCTTTCAGATGTAACCGGCATACTGCTGGTAACACGAAGACATTTCAGAATGTTGGCTTAAGGAGTTCTCAGAGCTATTGTACCCATTACCGGCAACCATTTTGGGTTCAGAGTTTTGGACAACAGTGTTTGGTATTGTTTCCCAAGGATTGGGATAAGAATATTTTTACGTCCACGCTGTGCATGTAATTAGTATAGAAACGTTGTCTCTGGAATGGCACCAAGAGATTAACTAGGACCAGAAATTTAATCAATGAAGCATCAGCACAAAGTTAAGGTCTGTAGTTGTTACAGGCAGTAGCTGAAGTGTACAGATATATTACTACGAATTGTAGTTACAACAGGAAGTAGTCATGGCGATCGATAGGCGTTGATATAGGTCATAATCTCTGCATAAAGTAGTTACTACCGACTATAATTTCTCCATAAAGAAACAATTTTAGGTCATAAAAATAACTGTGGTAAGTAACTACTCTGTGCAATAACTACCTTGGACTATATCCCTTAAAGACAGTAACTGCTACTTTAAATGGCGGTTACTGTCAACGGTACGCTCTGTCGATAGAGGTTACTCTGATTCTGGTTACTTTGGATCATAGCTACTCCAGATAGCAGCTCCCATGTATGTTAAAAACTACTGCTACTCTTGATTAGGAACGGTACGCAGAAGCTGTTATGGGGATTGATAACTGCATTCGGGACGACGCGGGTTCGAATCCCCGTCCGGGCATCCAGATTTGGGTTTTCCATGGCTTCCCCAAATCACTCCAGACGAATACCAAGATGCTTGCTACAAAAGGCCATGGCCGAATTCCTTCCAGTTCATTGTCCCCAGTCCCATCCCGCCTCTAATGACCTTAGCCGTCGACGAGGCGTAAAGCAATAAGTAAAAAAAAAAATACGATAACTGCATGACGTAACTGCTACGTGTCATAGTTACTGGTAACAATAAGGTTCTATGGTCGACATTTACTACAGGTACGAGTCAATAAGATTTGGAGTAACTGTTAAATTTCAGAATTACTGGTAACAGTATAGCATCATAGGCAGGAGAGATTCTATATAATTTATAGTTAGCACGTCCTTAATAACAACGGCGATGGTTATTTTTTGAATATAATGTTTTCAGTAAAGATTTTGTTTAAATTGATTTCAGTTCAAGTCAGCCATGAAGGAAGTCACAGATTCGTAAATACAGTATATGTTATCAGCTAACGTCAGCAGCAAATTTTTAGTAATTAATCTCACTTATTTCACAGAAACAAACTGATTGTTGAAAACATTGCATTACTGTTATTTTTTCGATTAACATCGAACCAGTTATTAAAGTGAGAGAGCTCCGAGAATTTTCTGATGGGGCCTCGTACAGGTTTCTTAGTAGCAGACAAGACATACACCCATACCTTACGTAAATGCGTATTTCTCTTTAAATGTGAGTGTCAGTAATGTCTTGACTTTGCACCTTAGGGATTCGTCCTTGAACTTTGAGATCCACGCAAGGCAGCGGCAATTACTTCATAACAACAAGATGCTAGTGTCAGCCCAATACGTTTATTAGGAATTCTCACACAGTAACTTCTTTCCAGCGATTTAATAACTACTTTCTAAGAATAGTTTTACCAGTAAATTGTGACCGAAGGCAGTTTACTATTTATAGAAAGTAATCGTCTGGAATAATAGAGCAAGAAGTTACCGCGGAAGACTCCATTTCTTGAAGATCTGTCATTGACCTTTCAGATTAATGACATGTTAAAAAAAACTTGAACCTTGTATTCATTTTGCATAAATTTCAGTAAACATATAAACTTGGACAAGCCTGACTCGAGATCAGTCTGAGTCAATCTGCTAACTCAAATATGTTTAGCAAGGAAATAATAAGATGTAAGAGAATAATTCAATTACGGAGAAATATTTATGTGCCTCCACCTCGTATTCTGTGTAATAAAATTTAATATTAATTATGAAATAGAAATGATGTAAATTGCCAACAGTGACTGATGACATGTTTGACTTAGAAAGTGGTTGGCACATATACAGAAGGAAAGGATGTACGTTGGATTCTAGTGCTTTCTTTTAAAAGGTTGAGAGTTGCGAAAGAAGACGCGAACTCAATGGGTGAGTGGTTAAAGCTAGGGACTGGCATTCAGAAGGACGCAGGTTTGATCCTCTCTCCGACAATCCAGATTTATCTAAATCATTCTGGCTGAATGGAAAATAGCTCCTTCAAAAAATATGGCCGAATTCCATTTTCTCCTAATCCTCTTCCGGTTCGATGACCTCAAGATCGATTCTGTTAACTGTAGTTTTTTCTTGTGCGATCATCTGATACACTTACAGGAAGTGATGATTTTTTTTATAAACAATAAAATAATAACTCGTTAAAATTTTGTAATCTTGTTAAATCTCTCAAATGCTAGTTCAAAGACTCCAAAATAATGTTAACAGATTTTTTTGATTCGAGACGTCATCTGGAATTTATTGTAAGGTATTTCATTATGTATAGTATTTTTAAGTTTGTTATTCCCAAAGAATAACTCGCTTTAAGTATATTCCTAATATTACTACTATATAGTGTGATTATTACTTACTATCTCATCAAAGCAACAGAAATTTTTATTAATATTTTGCAGAGTGAACCCTTACAATCACTAAAAGTTCACGTTCGTATTTCAGACAGATTGAATCACGTAATCATAATCTTTGACCAAATAAACTCATTTCTTGTCCCTAAAAACTCTTTTTCTTTTCGTTCAATAGATTGAATTTACCATAAGACGTCAAACAATGATCAAACTCGAGAAATACATCACATCAGCTGGCGGGGTTATGACCTGTAACCTTAAAATCTAGTTGTACTTAAAAAGGACCTAACCTTAATCCAAAGTGTTAAGTGGGTTTCCCATGGGTGAGGGTATTTTTATTATTATTATTATTATTATGTCATGCAAAATCCTTCGAACAACCGAAACAGATGGTGACCTGTCCTTACAGTTGCAAACTAAGCACTTCGCTGTCATATTGGCATTTGCCATGACAGTGAACAAACCGAGCGTGCTGGGTGAGCGGTTAACGCTCTGACCCGCATTCGAGAGGACGCCGGTTCGATTACCTGTCCGCGCATCCAGATTTTGGTTTTCCATGCTTTATCCATATCACTCGAGTTTAATATTTAATAATTTATCCTTTCGTATCAGTTACCAATTAGCTAAGTGAAGCGGAAAAATATGCTAATTGCTTACATAAAACTTTCTTAGACTGTAAATTGTAAACTGTTAACATGGTTTTTCGCCAGAAAACAGGTTTGGCCTGCCTCCTCGCGGGGACGGGAGACTGTGGAGGCTATCCGCTAATCCACACAGCTGAGAGGCCAGACTAAGCAGTAATGAAACCAGCGACACTGGCGGAACCCTTAATCAATAATAAAAAAAACGTATGTAATAGGGCCTAATTTAGTATCTAGATATTAGGCTGAATAAATGTGAGGTAAATAAAAAAAAAATCACTCCAGGCGAATTCCGGGATTCTTCCTTCAAAAGGCCATGGCAAAATTGTTTTCCGTTCCTTCTTGCCAGTCCCATCACGTTACTAATGATCTCGACGTCGACGTGTGAAAAAAAATGCCAAGGGCAGAAAGTACACATTTACCTAATGGAACCTGTCAACCAACTGGTCGCCTTGTTCCTTCTCCGATTACATTTCTGAACTGAACACCTCTCTTAGTAAAAGCTTTAAAACAGTTGTCTCTTTGTCTTGCTTAGGGCTTTAAGTTTTGTGGACGTTGTGGTCATAAGAGACGTGCGAGAGAAAATTGAGGAAAAGAAATAGGTAGTAATTCCGTCATGGACTTTTGAATGAAGTATGTCGGAGTTGCCTAGAATGATTTTGGGAAGCAGTAGAATATCTAAATATGGACGGACGAACTAGGAAACAAATCTGCCATGTCCGAGGGAAATCTTACGATTACCGTGCCACCACAATTTTACTATGGATTCGTATGTAATTCGATGAGACAAATCGAAAGTAAAGAATAAAATATTTCGATATCTCGCTTAGTTCTCCAGATAATCTGTCCCAGAGGTGAGATGGTTATGTTGAAATGCGGCCTGAACCGGATGATAAATTTCGCTAAAACCAAATTTGATAGTGGATTCTTATGTAACTCGAGGACACAAATTGAATGTGAAGAGTGGTGAATGTTTCAAAACCACGCTTAGTTCTAGAGATATACTATCTCAAAACTGAGATGGTTTGGTTGAGATGCTGTCTGTACCAGAAAAATCGCCATAACCACAAGAAACTATACGCTGAACACGCACAGTGGGTGTTTTTTTCTTACTCCCCGTTGTGGTTGTGCTGAAATGCGTTCTGGTCCAGAAGAAAACGTCACCAAAGACGCATGGAACGATAACTAATTTTAGACAGTCGATGTATCGAGATCCAAGCGAGATATAAAAAACTTTTATTCTTCATTTTCGATTACTCTGGTCAAATTACATAAGATATTGTGGCGCCACTGTTATGACAGTTTTGCCTACCTGTGCCTTGCTTCGGACCCTAAGCCTTGTGAGCGTTGCGGCCCTGAGAGATGTGTGAGAGGGAATTGAGAGCATAAAACAAGAAGTAATTCGGCCATGGGATTCTGAATGAACTACGCAGCCATGGCATCGAATGATTTCTGGAAACTATAGAAAATTGAAATATTAACGTCTAAACTAGGCATCGAACCTGCCGTATCAGAGCCTCAGAAAAATAATTACCAACACGAACATAGCTTTCGTTTTATGGATTCTACGATAACCGTGGTAACGTAGTTTGATAATGGGTTCTTATGTAACTTGACGAGACAAATCGAAAGTAAATAATATATTTTTTCTATATCTCGCTTAGTTCTGGAGATAATCTCAAAACTGAGGTAATTTGTTTCAGAGGTAGCCTAAACAAAACAAAACAAAAATGCGCTAAAGCCACAAGGAACTTCTCGCAGGATAGGCACGGTGAATGATATGTTTTCTTACAACCCGTTGTGGTTAGATTAATATGTAGTCAGGACCGGAAGAAAAGCAAAAGGAACTATGCTTTTCGACAATCGATATGTCGAGAAGTAACTTAATTTAAACTTAACCTAGTCCACAACCCGAAGGTTGGTTGGGCCCTCCCAAAAAAGGCATACTAAGCCATTGTGTCAGAGGTAGGACGGCCAGTTCCTTTCTTCTGATACCTACAGTTTAACGTGGAACCCGAACCACGGAGCATATTATCAAACACAGTTCTCAAAATTCCTCCGCGTGGCCGGATTCGAACCCGGGACCGCAGCAGTGAACGTTTTGTAAGAGAGCGCATTAACCACTGAGCTACCTGACCGCTAGTCGAGAACTAAGGGAGACATATTCTCAATTTTCGATTTTTCTCGCTGAATTATGTAAAAATCCATCATCAAATTGCGGCACCATGATTGTGATAGTGCTGCCTTCGTTTTTGTTCCTCCATTAGAGAGTGCTAGGTTCATAAGAATAGGGAACATCCGAACAGTTTGAGTTTAGAAGCTCCGATAGCTTTACTCGTGGGGAGGGGCAGCCGATTCCTGTGGTGGTCTGGCGGACACTGTGACATTCGTCTGGGTGACCTCTCCTGAGCTGACGACACTGCAGTCGGCCATTTGCATAAGTGGCTGCAGGCCGCCGCACCGCCGGGAGAAAGGCAGCTCGGCTGACATTTCTCATCTAATTGCGTTGCGACACCCTGCGGGACGGGCTGCTGTCCTTTTTCACACCTCGTGAGGATGCGCCGCCTCACTGTGTCACCGGTCCAGCGACTGGATGAGCCTCGGCTTCTGTTGATCTTGTTGCTCAGCAACGACGGTTGTACTGGTTTTTGTTGCATCATTTTTAATTCTTTTCCGTTTTGGCCTCTATGCACTACGCGGTTCTTAACTCTGGTGAACTTTACTTTTAGCCCAATATTCTTTCATCCTTGCGCTGTGGTAGTCTTTTCTTTCTTGGGTCCATTTCACCCCAGATCCGGGGTGCAGTGCTTCGGCTGTTAGCGACTGGAGAGAATCGAATGCTTTAATCAACGTTCTGTACTTATCCCTGTCGTAAATATAATTGGGTCAATTTCCAGTTGCTCCACATCTTTTCTGACTATCCTTGTCCATTTTGCATTTGTCGCTTCCCCTCTAGAGACGGTGTTGAAAAATAAAAATAAATAACATTTTGGAGGTGAGTCTATGATAGTCCAACCGAATTATGTAACCATGGAACATTACTCTCCTTTTTCTTATGGCTGTTGTGACGCTCTCCAATTGTTGGTATAGGTTCTTATTATGCCTGAGTCTGTATTTTCCTTCTTGACAGGACCCATGATTTTTCTCATGATCTTACGTTCTGTTAACTCCAGTTTTCTGAATAGTCCCTTTCTAACCATGTTCAAATTCTTTGATGCATACAGTTCTGATAGTAGAACCACAGTATTATAGTGCCTGAGATTGAGGTTTAGGAAGGGGGTTTTAGATCCGTCAATACATTTCTGTTCAATTTCTGCTTTATCGTTTTACTCTTCCAGTTCAAAACGTCCGGTGACGTACTGGTTAACATTTAAAAAATTACGAAGTTCAGAAAGTTTTCGGTATCGGTTTATGACGTACATGAGTTCACTGTTCATGAACTTTAATAGTATAAACATGTTCAGTTGTTACATAGTGGTAATTTATAAACTAACTTCCATTTTTAAGTTGTAAAAAGAAAAGACCATTAAAGCCTGGGGAGAAAGAAGATCTTTGTTGGCAGTTGCTCAAAAATAAGTCACAGAAATATGAAGACGGTCGAAATCTTGGAGACAAAAATTGGTTTTGGTATTTCAAAGTATAAACTGGATGGCAGTGAAGAAGATTCATAGTATGAATAAATTGTTATAAATGTATTTAAATGGAGGTATATTTACTAAAGGAATAACAAAAGATAAATAATTGTTGAATTGTAAATTATGAATAATCTAATTGAATTATTGTTTGTAAAATAATTTCTCCTTGTAGAGAAAGTAAGTGAGATTTAAAAAAAAAACATGTTTGTTTCATTGATGGTATATTGAAATATAAAAACTTCTATTTTTCAGGTAATTTTACAGCAGTGGGAGCAAACCCGGAAGTGGATATATAGATGGTTAATGAAGACAACCGAAGAGAGCCGATACCAGAAATGAATCAGAATAAAAACAATTATTTCATATTAATGAAATTGTAAGGGTAAAGACAGCAATTGCATATACAGGTACGAAATCCCCTCACAGATTGATTTCGAAATGATTAGACGTGTTCATACTGATCATACAATGTAAAAAATATTTATCTGTAAAGCTATCCAGCCAAATGAATTTCTAATAAACTTAATTTCAACATCTATTATTATTATTTTTTTTTTTAAAGAAAGAAAGCCAGGTAAGGAATGAACCTATGAGAAACTTAGAACACGAATGAAATATATTTGGAGTATTTACCTTAACTGTCGTTCTTCCTTATGCCGAAAAGTATCAGCATTGTGGCAATATCTGTGCTTAGTTATTGGTGTTAGTTTAAATTCAGCTACGAACAACCTGAAATAGAATACTCACCCTTCCAAAACTTCCTTGCCTCCTTTATTCACGAAATACTGATTTCGTCTCCACTCAACATTAATCAACGTGTTTATTGTTTTGTTGTACGAATTTTAATACCCAACATATCAGTTGCCAATTTACTACAGACATTTTATCGTCAGTTGAATTTTGTAGATTCCTTCATACTTTTATACAGTCTCTCACATCATGAAAAGCCTTGTATCATCTATTTCGCCTTGATCATACTCTTCTCTTTAATCGTTGTAGTCGATCGATGTATACCACTCTTACTACTCCACGGTGCAGCATCTCGGCTCAAATATGAACTTAATACTAATATTCATTATTATTCAACTAACAGTTTACATCAAATACATTACAGGAATTGGTTAACTATGTCCATCAAGAGAAATAGGAGCGTTATAAATGTTATCCAAGAGTTTTAGTGATCACTCGGAATTGGAATTTTGTTTAACTATTTTGTCCAGCTTGCGTTCTGCCTAAAGTTGTACATAAGAAATTGACGAATAATACGCCTTACGAAGAATCAATACAAAAGCACTAAGAGAATAAAATACAGGTGTAATAAATTATATACATATGGAGATAAAATACAATATGTTTTAGCTGCCTGTTTGTATTACCGACCAAATTCCATTTGAATAAATAAAAAACAATGTTATAACGGCATCAGGATGAACGTTTGCCACAGTATTTGATTTTAAAATTGATTACTTTTACTTTCTAAAGTTTTTTTCTTTTCTCAACGGTGATGTGTTTTACCACCCTGTTATCAAAATGAAAATGTAGGTAAATGTATCCTGATTCTACACTGTATACCTCACATACAGTAAAAATTAATTTTCTAAACAATTGTGTAATAATAATCACAAAATATTATTTTATTTTCTTCTCTTTTATAAATAATTTTTAGTATTGATTTATCAGCTAGTGAGGAGCGTTTGTATTGTTAAAAGGATCGTGTCTGAGTCCTTTGGCATTAGTTTTACGAGGATCAGAGTTGAAGGCAGCAGTAAAGCACGCGGACAGTCCGTTAGGATGAGCAGGTTAGTAACGGTACGTCAACTAACGAGTGACGTGTCTCCAAGACCAGCAGCAGGTAAGGAAAACTTTCCTCGTCTGCAAAACAGTCACAACTAAATAACAATTTCTTTTCGATCTCATAAGTGTCTATACTAATTTGATACAACCCTCAATAGAGAACATTATATGGCCACGGGATACCCTTTGGTTCCTCAAGCATTTTATCATTTCTGATTTATCAAAATTTAGGGAGCGTTTCCAACCCCTAGGGCAGGAGGGTACTCTGGTCGATTCTCCACTCTTCCGCCCTCCTTTCACTAGGCCGTTGGAAAGCAGTGGGAATCATTCAATCGTCAGAGCCTCGTCCATGCAAACGGGGAACACCACTTGTACGAGTGATTGACATTTGCTTGGAATACGCTAATATATTCTCTCCTAAATCCTTACACATCAGAATAACAATAAAGTGTATTTCATTTTTCTGAGATAATAATCAACAGTAACATATTTATACGATGTTATTTTCTTTCATAGAAAAGTGAGGAAAATCATGACAAAAACTAAAATAAGTGATAAGTATAATTATTTTAATTCTTAACTGTATTCTTCTTAAATTAAATTAAATTACTAAACATATATTTAAAATTATCGTCAAAATATTTCAGAATGTAAAAACGACTTTTTAAAATCGTCAGGAATAGATAAACGGGTTAAAAATCGTAGAAGAGAGGCTAAACAACTATTATTTAATGGTAAAGGAAGAAATTAGAAAGGACTCTTAAGCTAATTTCCGTTTCTCTCAAAATAAAACATCAATGACAACACTTTTTCACCAGTAACCAAAATGTATTAAAATTATTGTTTTCATGCTTAAAAATTTATAGCTGTATTCACTATGAATCTATCTATTTGATATTTATCACAACATTACGAACATACTTCAACCGTACCGTTCTTGATTTCCATTTCAATCAATCAACTCTCACAGTTTTTAACAGTAAGCAATATTTTTAGGACTGAAGACTGTCTTTTAGTCGAAGACTTCGCAGATTAACTAATGAGTATGAATTCTAAAATAAATTTACAGGATCGTTATTAGTATTCTTTCTTGGAATTATTAAAACACCTAATAACAGTAATTAAAAAGTACCAGCAACCGCAAATAATTATTTAAGAAATTATATTGAGAAAGGGAGATAGTAACTACCGTGACTTTTTAAACTCAATGTTTGCGTAACAAGATTCTATTTATACAAAATTTTACTTCTATGTTTATTTTTTTGTTTTATTTTTGTTTGTTTTTTTTTTTGTTTTTTTTTTGGCACTTACCAAATATATAGTGAGGACATACAGGTGTGTAGCTAGTATAGATATCTTCTTAAGCATTATAAACTTATATACATACTTTTTTCACATAAAGATATTCCTGAATACAAATGTAGTACCGCGACAACTGCAGTAGTAGTATTTGTATGAAGTAATTATTAAAAAATTTCTTTTTTGCCTGTAGATAGTAACAAAAGTAGGCACCTGACTTGGTTATAGTAGACCCAAAACAAATTGAATCTTAAAATAAATGTTGAATTGTGAATTTCATCTTATTTTCAATCAGAGCAGCATTCATACAATGGATGTTAATGTAAAGCTTTTCTCATCCACGCGACGTGCTTACTATACTGCTACATTATATGCAAATACAAATAATTTATGCTCTGAAATGAGAAAAAGAATTAAAAATTTAAATGCTTATACATTTGAGACTAGTAGGCCCTGAGGATTTGTTAGGTCTGTTTTGATCTGGAATCCAATACACAGAGTTGTAGAGGTGACAAAATGGCGTAGAATAACAAAGGTCGACTGATAATTTAAGGGCGCGGTAGCACAGTGGGAGCCCCTGCGTGCAGGCCGTCCCGCGGCACACACCGTGAGCTATCTGATGGGTCGGGCCCCAAGGCCGCGCGGCCCGTCTGTGCTGTGTCGGTAGCGGTAAAAGTGGCCCCGCGGGTTCAAGGCGGACCAGAGGCGAGCGCGCCACCGCGGTGACCTTGAAGACGGTTCCAGCCGACACCGACAGAGTGCGCGGGCGTGTGCTGGGACAGCTTCTCCGCCTTGCTACCTGCCAATCTGTGGAACCAACCACACCAAAATTAGGGTTTATAATGCTTTAAAATGTTTATTTTGAAACTAAGAGTAAAACCACTTAAACTCTCCTTTTGGACACTTTCGGTCACCCAGACGTACGCTTTTACCATATAGGGTTTGCGACTCTATAGCAGATCCCTGGAAGAAAGTTGATTGGGAAAGTCTCCCCTTGCCTTTTCCATTGGATTTAAATTCTGTTCCATGCGTTGGTCATAGTGTTGCGTGTTTGCACGAGCACGCTGTGATGTGTTGTTTATGGTGTGCATAAGAAATGATTGAAGAGAGGACGTTCAAGCCTACTATTCCCAAAGACACCCAAAACCACCAAGTTGAAGTTCGCATCCATAGGAAGAATCACGATCGCAAGAATCGTATCTCCCTGATCAATACGCAGTGTGATGAGGTTTCGTATTTCAATCAGACGTCTTGTAACGCACTCTGATCATTAGAAATAGTGCACTGCTACCGCTTCGACTATCCTGTTGGTTAAGAACCAAAAAGTAATAATTTCTTACACCTCCGGTATACGAAGCGAACGCAAGCAAAGCTACTGTGCCGTTTGAACATGGTAACGGATCTGATAAAATTTCGTAAGCAGAAATTTTGATTGTGTAACTACAATGCGCAGTCAGTACTTCAAGGGTGTTGAAAACATTAAATCTTATAAAGTGCACAAATACTTGAATTAAAAAAAAAAAATTTTACCATGTATGTAAAAATGTTACCAGAATATTTTAATGGGCATGCGAACAATATTTTCTAAACAAATAATTCCTACTTACGTGTGCAATGTAACATTTGAAAAATCATTAAAATTACAATCTTTAACCAATAAAGGATGCCAGAATGCCAAAAAACATATGTTAACGGTTGAAAACTAATCAAATTAACCAAGATAAATAAGAAGACTAATATTTAAAAGGACACTAGTGTAATCCGTGAATGAAGACGAAAGATAAAGAAATGTTTCAGATGTGTCATACGAGAGCAAAAGAAATAATCAAAAATCAGTAATAAAATTACAGCAATTCGTAGTAGCTGGATTTCAAACATTATTATCGAAGTCTTTTTGATTTTTGTATTTGTCGTGGACGAAACTGAAGTTATACCTCAAGCAAAGGAGGTGTTTTCTCTTATTCAACGTTGTCATTTACTAATAAAAAGGGAAACTTCTGCATTTGTATTCAAATTAATGTTTCAATGCTGATGGTGACGAAGCAATGTGAGTCTGGAAAAGAACTATTCCAGTATTCACTTGGAAATATTTCTGAAATAATGGGAAACTGAAATGTGGACAATCGTTGCCAGATTTGAACAAATTTTCTACGGAATATGCAGTCCGAACATTAGTATTCATACTCCACCAAGAGAGAACAATCCTATACTTTCAGGTTTCAAAATCGCCTAAAACATTGCCTTTTTTTAAATTTAATTTTATGGCTACGCCAATCACATATAATAATTATCTTATATCATCATACTTAACATACTTTTCATGAATTACATTTTATTGGTAGAATATTCACCGAAATTTCAACAGCGATTTCTCTTACTTTACAGCGATTACCTAAAGACTAGACTGGTTCAATGAAATTTTTTCGAGTTTATCTCAACTGTAGCGGGTCTTTTTGATAATTCTAAGTATTAATTGAAAATAAATTTACAAAACGTCTCCGGAGATGTATTTGCTTGTAGAGAGCTATGGCTATGTAATTGTTGTTAAATTAAACAGTTCACGATCCGTCAATATCATCTTCTAGGCCGAGATTTCTTGGACTGGTTGGTAGATGTAGATACCAATTATCTATCACCATATCCAGATTAGCTTAAACAATGACAGAGACAGAATAGAAATACTGTCACCAAATCACTCACTCTTTAAAAATAAATCAGCTAATTTTGGATTCGAATAAATAGCACTCTGCACCAACAGAGCTACAATTGCAAAACGGCAAATTAATAACGGTGGTAATCGATGTGCAGTTAATAATATAAATAACTGGTTTCCTTCTCTTTATTTTCATTTTGCACGCAGTATTCAACGCTTAAATTTTCAACCCATAATTACTGATTACAACCGTGAAGCGAATCTTGTCGATGATTTATGGTAGTGACAGAAATGCTAATCGAAAGCATCATCGCACTTGGTCACCGTTATTTATTCTGAGTTTTAATTGCTTATCCCGCGTGACGGCGTTACATAATGTGACCCACTGAGTGAAGACGCCTCAGCAAGCCACTCACGTACCACTCCTCAGAGAACCGCACTACCTGTTAATCACACTTCCTGACTTAAGTCACTGTAGTCATTGCAGTGGTTATACCTTCTTGTGGGGGATTTATCATAAATTATTTAACTTTTTGCAAGCACAAGGGAAGAATTTGATTTGTACAAACAAATTATCAAATTCTTCGTGTCCTTCACGCCTGATTTCATGTAAAAAAAATCCAAAAGTTCTGTCAGTAATATTTTTTGTAACAGTCAGAAGAATTTCTGTTTACGATACGATTATAGCACTTTCTGACTTGAGTCAATGTAGTCACTGCAGTAGTTTTTACCTTCTTGTGATGTATTTATCCTAAATTATTTAACTTTGTGCAAGCACGAGGGAAGAATTTGATTTGTACAAACAAAATATCAAATCCTTCGTGTCCTTCACGCCTTTTTTAATGTAAAAAAAAATTCAAAAGTTCTGTCAGTAAGATTTTTCGAAACAGTAACGGTCAGAAGAATTTCTGTTTTTGATACGGTTATAGCACTTCCTGACTTAAGTCAATGCAGTGATTTTACCTTCTTGTGATGTATTTATCCTAAATGATTTAACTTTGTGCAAGAACAAGGGAAGAATTTGATTTGTACAAGAAAAATATCAAATCCTTCGTGTCCTTCGCAACTGTTTACATGTTGAAAAAATTCAAAAATTCTGTCAGTAAGTTTTTTTGTAACAGTAACGGTCAGAAGAATTTTTGGTTTCGATACGATCATATTTATAGAAAAAATTAACGTTTGCTTTCAGACAGTAGTTCATCATTTATGCATAAGTTAGGTTAGACTTGTATGATGTTTCATTCTCGGCAGCTTTGTGTGACATTTTACTTTATTTATGGTTCAATCATTTCAAGGTCCGCAATAGCTTTTATAGTCATTACGCAAGAGTTACAAACATTACCAAATTGTGTGTTTATATTTGTTAGAACTATTTTATTACAGATGTCTTTTCTAATTTAAAAAAAAAAAAATGTTTTACAGCAATCCGAAAACGAGGTCATTGGAGTTGGGAAACTATTGCAAGTAACGAATGAGAAAGAATTTCATTACAAAAAACGGAAATCGGGCTTGACGAATGAGTGGTAAAACGCTGGTGTCGCAATCTGGAGGATGCGGGTTCGAATCTCCTTCCGGCCATACAGATATGGGTTTAAATGGTTTTCCGACATTTCTCCAGGTGAATGCAGGGACGGTTCTTCAAAATTCCACGGACGAATTCCTTTCTGTTCCTTGCCCCCAGTCATTTCCCCCCTCTAATGACATCTACGAGGGGTATTGCTGTAAGAAAAACAAAAAATAAATCCAATATTATGTGGCTGACATTGGGATCGAAATAGCGTCCTCGGTAATGTCAGCCCAGGACGCTTCCACTTGTACCTATTACTTTTTATTATTTATGTGACAGAATTTTTTTAAAAAAATGTTACTAGCGAAACCAAAATTAGTGCTGTTACATAAGCTGTTTGTTTTGTTATTAGTTTCAGCCACGTTTTTCATACTATTAGTACGTGTTTTATTACTGATTAGAAACTCATTGAAATATTATGTTCATTTGAATCTATCCATGATAGAGACCTAACCCATTATATAGTATTTAACGGTATGGCTAATTTGCTGTTCGTATTACTGAATTCATTTAAAAATCATTATTGCTGATTAACACAGCAAAAGCCATAAAAAAACAGTAGTTTATAGGACGTTTATTACTGGAAATGTACCCACATTTTACAGGTGTGTGTGCCTCTAAACGGATAGCTGATAGTGTTAATAATCGAGAAGTACCCAGGATATCTTGTAGGGTTGGTAAACATGGGATGAAGATAAATGCAAAGAAGAGTCAGCTAATTAGATACACAAATAAAAAACACAAGGTTAATTATGAATATAAGGTGGGGAAAGAATTGCTTGCTGAAGACTTGAAATGTAAATATCTTGGAATTACTTTTGATAACAAACTTAACTGGGAAGGACACATAAGACAGGTGGTAGGTAAAGGTTTCAAAGTTCTGCACTCGTTGGAGAGAGTGATGAGGGGATGTACGAGAGATGTCAAGGAATTGGGTTACAAAACTTTGGCAAGACCATTATTCGAATATGGTAGTGTAGTATGGGACCCTCATTTTACGTATCAAATACAGGAGTTTGAGAAGGTGCAAAGAACGGCTGCTAGATTTGTTTCTGGAAATTATCGCAGAATGCAATCAGTGACAGATATGATAAAGGAGCTGGAATGGGATTCATTGCAAGACAGTAGGAGGATGAGGAGGGTAATGGGAGTGTACAGGGCGTATACTGGCGATGAGGCATGGAAAGATATTGCAGTAGGTATGAAAAGTAGTTCATGGAAGGGAAAAGATGACCATCACCACAAGCTGGCACTCGATTTCAGGCACAAAGGTGTGGGAAGATTTTCTTTTTTAGGTAAGGGTGTCAGGGATTGGAATGAGTTACCAAGGGGAATGATGAATAACCTACCGAAAACGTTAAAAGCATTTAAAGTTAAAATTTGTAGAGGGCAAATGTAGGTGAGTGTAGGATAGGGGGAAGTTGGGTGTGTAGGGAAATTGCCACCGGGGCGTGTGCTCCATTGCAATTAAATTAAATTAAATTCTAATTTTTTTTTATATTTTTATTGTTTATATCATTACACTTGTCGATGTCGAGATCATTAGATGCGAGAAAGGAATGGATACAAGGAACTGGGAGGAATTCGATGATGACCTTTTGAAGGAACCATCCGGTTATTCTCCTGAAGTGATTTGGAGGAACCATAGTAAACCTAAATCTGAATGGCGGGGAGGTGATTCGGGCCAGCGTCCTACCTTATGCGAGGCCATAGCGTTACCACTTTTCCCCATTTTTCTAACGGCGTAGTACGATGTGACGCTGGATTGCAGAAGCTTTGGCACTTGTCACCGCGCTACCTCAGCACCTTGCGCAGATCCGTTATCGTGTCAGGCGCGCTGGCAACCTCGCGGGCAGATGCTACTCCGCCGCAGGTGCGCTCTACGGTCCTCAAGGACTGCCGCGCGACGCGGGTTGCCTTACTGTACAGGCGCGAAATGCCACAGTGAGAGCGGGTACAGTCCGCTCTGGTCAACACAGCGCATCACTGCACACTTCCAATCAGGAAGAAACGTGGTACTTCAGATGCACAACGAACTTCAATTCACAACGATCAATACGGGATGAGTATACTCCCAAATAAGAATATATTTTCCGGCAAGTCATTATTATCCACCATAATTCCTGTATAGGGCATAGAGTGTCAGGAGCAGGAATAGTTAAGGTAGATTTCCGTACCGTACTTCATTAGTTCATTGTTGCTATGGATTTGATATTGTCAACCTTTGTAATTTTTCGATCTCTTACTTCCCTGAGACAACCATAGCGGACTAAATCAAGTGATGGCTTGTTTGCAGTTACTGGTGACTGCTCTAGTTAGTGAAAAATTAATTATGAATAATTACAAAAATAGTTTTTCACATTGCAGCAATAATCGTACTAATGTTGTATTTCTTTGCAATTTAGTGAACTAGTTGTTACTTGAGACTTCGTGCGCGTGAACGTAGAATCTTATTCTTAGAATTGGATATAGAAAGATGTCAGTTAGGTAAATAGTATCCAACAAACTGACTGCGATAGAAACAAAGTGTGAGCGACCGATGTAAAATTACAGAGACTTACACACACTATCCGACTGTCTGTAACCGTTCGGTTATTTTTCAAAGTTTCTTGAAAAAATATGTTATTTATCCAGAAACAAGTATTCTATGTCCTCCCTGATATATAGCTTTTGTTTGTCAATTTTCATCAAGATTGGTGTTGCCGTTTGGTTATGAAAAAGTAACAAACAGACAGAGAGACAAAGTTACTTTCACCATTATAATATTAGTAAAGAATCCTAGAAGTTTCTTTTATATTCATCACATGAAGTAACTTCTTTGACTATTCTTAACCACAGCTGAAAATGTTATCATAAAACATATCAGCAGAAATTTACAAAACAAGGGAGCAATTGGCCGTTAAAGTCGAGGATATATCAACCTTCTAGAGTATATCTTTTTGGCTGCTCCAAGACTGTGTATACAGCGGATATTATTATCTCCTATCCGAAGACTTGTCGTATATTCTTGCTTGGTATTAATCTCTCTGGAAACAGAATTTGCTAAACTTAAGTCAAGTGAACTCTATTGCTGTGAGTCATTTGACATTCTTCGTTCACCAAAGAATTGTTAAACAGCGCCATTAACTCCTTTGATATGCCCGAAGATTTGTGCTCATTTTAAAAGTTGCTGTAGACTCAGAAATATAAATATTTCTATGAAACCAGGTAGGCTTTATTCAATATATACAGTTTTTTTATCCTCAAATACATACGTTGCCAGGTCTAATGAATTATATTTACTACTTAAATTCCTCACTCACTCACTCGTTTTAACGAATTCTCACTCTTAGTTATGAAAACGTAACAAACAGACAGAGAGATAAAGTTACTTTCAGGATTATAATATTAGTGAAGAATCCTAGAAGTGTCTTTTATAATCATCACATGAAGTAACTTCTTCGACTATTCTTAACCACAGTTCTTACATAATAAGTACGAACTGCAATAAGTCTGCAGATTTAATCAAGAGTAACGATATTGTTCAGACATTAATGTCTTCACAGCAATCCTCATTATACTAAAGCATTAAAACAACTTCTTCATTGCTAACGTATCTGGTGTACGTTATTGTGCTCTCGAGTTGCATGGGTCCTCTTTTCGAGTCAGATCTGTTTGATGAAGTATCTGCTACAGATGCTTTATTCGTACTGCCTACGAGATGAACATAGTCTGAAATGCATCTGCGAGTAACTACTACGTGACTGCATTGGTTTTGGATCTTAGTCGCCGAACGTCAGATTTCGTAAATAAAACATCTGTATATATGATGATTATTAGTGTCTTGGTACCAATATAACTGAAATGAACAAGGCATTATATACTGTATCAAAATAAAAAGTCATTTTAACATTATAATGTACTCAGTATAACTGCAAACAGAACTCCACCAAAATTTAAAACAAATTTTCTGTTACAATCTAAACATAACATTTACAAATGTAAGTCTTCGTTTAGCGGTGTGGTATCTCAGCGTAAAAAAGTGGTTAAGGAACTTGCATTCAATAAATTCAGGATACGGTTTCTTATTCAGATTTTTGTGGGGCTAGGAATTTTTAAGATTTGATAATATGAGCTACGACTGGACGTTCCATGCGATGGATTCCACGCTAAACGATTGGTCCCATTAGAAAGGAACTGGCAATGCTACCTCTGACACAATGGCTTAGCATCCCTACCTCGTGCGTATCCAACCAACCTTCATGTTGGCGTCTAACTTAGTTTTCTTAAACTTTTGTAGGGTTATGGTGTTCGGAAATGTCAGAATTAGATACACAAACCTACAAACAGGTACTCTATTTAAGTAGCCAGACCTTTATCTTGAGACTCACAAGACCTCATTTTCAGCTGAGATATGGGAATCGAAACCACACTTCATCTACGTATCGATCGAGACAGAATTAAGAAGTAAATGCATACGGTATCGATCAGATTACTATCAGGTTTGACGTTTATTCCATCTCTTTAGTGAGTTAATGCAATCCGGGAAACTTATCGCTTTAAGAGAATCCACCTACTTACAATTTTACTTGAAGTAAAAAGTTTTACATGAAAAACGAAAGTGTTGCTGGCAGTAAACATCCGTAAACATTCCTGCCGACATCGGGATTGAGCCGGAGGATTCTCACACAGGAACCTGCGAAACTTTTACCACTTTTTTCGGCTATTCTGTCATTGATACTGACTGGGATCACTTGATGAAGAATGTGCGTGAGGTCTTTTCTCGTCTGCCGTCCGTCACGGTGCTAGTACGCAGCCGTGTGGTACTCCTCTGCCTCTTGGAATTTCATCTCCGAGCGTCGAAGTGGTCCTCCTTGACCCACAGTGAGAGACACGTCTTCCGACGCAACCGGACCCCTTCCCCCGCCGCCGAGCCCACGCTATTTGGTCGTTTTGCCTCTTATACTGTTTCTCTGAGTCAAATACGTCTTTCCTAAGCCCAAGTTTTATTTATTCTTGCTTGTGGCCAAGCCGAACGGGTACACACGACATTTTACGGTCTGTCCGAGGCAGCTACAAAAATAAAACAAACGTACCTGTCGGTCGAAACCACTTTCACTGCCGGAGTCATCCTAGTATCACGTGACCAGCCGGCGGGGACTGGTTTGTGAAGACGGCCGTCACATGCGCCTGGCTAAAGGTAAAGCACGTCAGGGGAAGACGGCTCTCAGTATCACAGCCACTGAAGCTGACAACTCAAAGAAACAACAATTAGGATAGTGGGGCACAGCCAACAGAAGTAGTTCATCTAATGCACGCACTCTGTTGCGAGTATTAACATGTCTTTTTTTTATCTGCTTAACGGCTCTCTAACAGCGAGGTCTTTAGAGACGGGAAAGGATGGGGGCAAGGAATGGGAAGGAATTCAGCCATTGCCTTTTGAAGGAAGCATTCCGGCATTTACCTGGAGTGATTTGGGAAACCATCGAAAACCCAAATCTGGATGCCCGGACGGGGATTCGAACCGCCGTCCTCCCGAATGCGAGGCCAGAATGCTATCCGTTACACCACCACGCTCGGTATTAACATGTCTTTCGGTTTATTACACTGGGCAACAATGATTTTGGTGTTTAGAAAATAAACACCATTTCTATAGGAAATTAGTTCCCCGATTCCAAATATGACCTTCATTTTGTCATATTAAATCCAGATTCTAAGCTACGTAACATCTTTCTGTTATACATTAGGTCTTAGTGAAAGTGAATAATATTTACAAGTATATGCATGGTTAGTGACAGTCTATACGTTTCTTTTCATTTTAACATGGATAAATGGCACAAGTGATGTTCAATTGGAGTCATGTTTAATTTCGCTGCATATCTGGAATTCATTTTTTTATAGTTATTTACCACAGATGCGGCGTTTAACCCGTCACTAATCTGAAGCTACGAGGCTCACTCACTTACTCCCATTCCATATGTTTTTAAGGTTATGTAGGTATATTGCATTGATTCTAACTTTAATTTGTTATAATGCCAGCATTGCAATTGATAAATTTTCTTTTTATACGGCAGTCGGGTTATGCCAAAGACATCCTTTGAATATGGGATAGTAGAGTCAGTGACAATTACTATATTAAGAAACTGTTGCGTCTTCAATAGCTGTCGCTCTTTCTAGAGCTGCCAATGTATTAGGAGCAAAAATTATCTTCCCACCTTTCCATATTAGACTCGGATTAATAAAACAAATTAAGAAAGCTTTGAACAAAAATGGGGAGTGCTTCAAATATATCTGCACTGTGTTTCCAGAAAATACATTTGAAAATCTTAAAGCACGGGTTTTTTGCGGATAAATATTAGTAAGCTCGTAAAATACACAAATTTCGCGAAAACAATGCACGTGAATGAAACATCGGTTTGGCGATCCTTTGTGTAAGTAGCACAACATTTCTTAGGAATCACAAAGGCGAAAACTGCAAAGACCTTGATAGTAACATGATGTCAACTATTAGTGGCATGAATTTAAGCAAAAAAAATATATATGCATTGTCGTCACGTTGATCACTTTCCTGAAAATCTTGGAGATGTTAACAACGAACCAGGTGAATGATTCATCAGGATACCAAAGAGCTGGAAACGCGGGGTAGCAAGGGATACTATGATAAAGGCAGATTATTGGCGTTCAAAAGGAGGTAAGACTGTTGCTCAACATTTATTGCATAAATTTATTACTTCAATTTTTAAGCTGAATCTTTGCATTTTTAGTTTGAATATATGTTTTTGTTTGTTTATGGGACATATTTAGTTTATTACTTAATTTTATTTGCATCTTATTTGAATAAAACAAATTTGTTAAAGAAACGGACTTGTTTAATTCCATTAAAACTTCAGCTGTTGGAAATATGTTTTACAATTAAATAGAGTTAAATAGAGATTAGTGTAATAAAAAACTAAACCTGATAGAGAAAAATCGATTTTTTTTTCAAATGTATCAGTCAAAATTAGCTAAGAATTCGTTAAAATATTCCAGGCACCAGAGAAAAAAATTATTTTTTTGTTGCATTTGTTATTTATGTCATCGACTGTCTAAAAATACAAATTTTAGAACCGCAGGATCGTCCACACAAACACACTAGCACAAGATCGCGGAACCGAGCGGGGCGGTGTAACGGTTAGCGTTCTCGCCTCGCATTCGGGAGGACGGCGGTTCGAATCCCCGTCCGGGCATCCAGATTTGGGTTTTCCATGGTTTCCCCAAATCACTCCAGGCAAATGCCGGGATGCTTCCTTCAAAAGGCCGTGGCCGAATTCCTTCCCATTCCTTACCTTGCCCCCCATCCTTGCCCCCCATCCTTTCCCGTCTCTAAAGACCTCGATGTTAAAACGTAAAGCAGTTAAAAAAAAAAAAAAAAAAAAAAAAAAAAGAGATCGCGGAGACACAGCCCTAGCGAACCACGCGGCACACAGACAAGTCAGAGGTTACATCCTCCCACTTATTTGTGTTCAATAGGCATTTCTTAACATTGCTGATAAGTCCAATTCTGTATCGTTTCATTTGTCCTCTTTGATTTCGTTGGTCATTTGTGAATGGATTATTTAATTCTGGTGGTGTCTGTTTGGCATTCGGATGACATGTGCAACCCATCGAAGTTGATTCTTATCGCAACAGACGTAGTGGGCCAATATTACGATAAGTAACCTGAACTGTATGAAACAAAAAGTATATGCACAGCAGAGTATCACCAGAACAAACACCTGCGGTGGAGAGTACCAGACTGTCTGATGTTATCCTTGGGACACAAAATGTTATGAAAGCAAAATCTAGTAAAATTTATTCTACTTCTGGAAGTTTGGTGTATCCTCCTAAATGAGGCATACGTAGCCAATGTAACAGAGGTAGAATGACCGATTTCTTTCGTCTGGAACGTACTCATATCTCGAAATCAGAACCAAGGGGCCATCACAGCTTATTCATAAACAGAAAGCAAGTTTTTCTACAGGCAATGGCCACTTAATTGGCTTGTGTATGCAACAAATTTTTGGTTTCTCTTCATTCCTAGATATTCATTTCATTTACTCGTACCTTCTACATCTACATTACTAGCATAATAACCTGTGGAACGTAATTTATTATTCTACTTTGCATTTTGATTTACTAAATTAAGAAATCCTATCGTACTTCAAAATTTAACGGTATGGTGATAGAAGAAAAACAAAATAATCATAATGTGCCTTCGTTCCTTGTATAAGGAAAGTTTTTGCAGTAATCACTGATAAAACTGTAACTTTTATCTATTGAAGTCAGTGTTTCGATTTTCCTAAATTCCAGTTAGGTCACATTTCAACTATGTAAAGTAAAAGCAGTTGTCATTGTCTAATAATTCTAAAGGGAGTTACTAATTTATTTTACCCAATTTATACACATATTCCAGAATATATTTCATCTCTAGAAGGTTAATTGATAATAGGTTTCAACATTTAAAGAACAAAACGCTAAATCCAAATAAAATGATGAAATGCATTTCTAGTTTTGTAAAAACTCTCTGATCACTGATACAATGAAAAAAAAAACTAAATATGTATTTACTTATACACTTTGCCGTAATAGGTATTTAACTTCGTGTATTAACAAAGATTTATTTCTCTGACAGCTCTTTCTGTTTCATAAGTGTGTGCTTTCTTTCTCACCTCCTCTTACGTATATAATTGAAAGAAAATTCTTGAGTCGAAATTCGTAGATACGCCAATCCCTACAGAAGTGGAAAGACCACCAAACCGAAGCTCTGTTATAAGACCACACAAATTTACTTTCACTGAATTCTGTACGCTGAATTTTACCGGATTTAATGAATGTTTCACAAATAGTCACGTTCACCAATATAAGTACCACAGTAATTCGTATGGTTACGTTTTTTGAAGTGCCACAAACAATTTTCGGTGAGGAGCATATAAAATTGATTATTTTGTCAAAGGACGCTTATTTCCGTTTCCCTCTATTATCTTGAAACATAAGCTTTATTATAAAAGTTCTAGTTTGATTTGTTATCGATATAACACTCTCATTCACATTTATATAGTTAAATTACTTCGATTTTTTTTCTTATCATTTTATATCTCGTTAAATGAGAGGTCATTATAGGTGGGAAAAAATATGGGACAACGAAAGGGTAGGAATTTGGCTATGACCCTTTCACCATGGAAAAACCGAAATCTGGATTGGCGGATGGCGATTCGAATCCGCGTACTTCCGAAAGCTAGGCGAGAGCGTTACTACTCACCTAACACGCTTGGTATCTAGACAATATTCCTGTCTGTACATGTGTTGTATAAGAGTTAAACCAAACCGTGGTACTCAACATCAAGGTTGTTGGAGCCCTCGCATAGTAGGCATACTGGTATCAGAGGCAGGGCGTCAGTTCCTTTCCTCATTATCTAGCCGGGTAATCCTATCAGGTAAAGGGGACCTACAGTTTAAGGTGTGATCAAGGAAGCATTCTGCTTTACTTCACATTGTACAGCAATCTGTGACAGAATTGAAGGTCAGGTTAAGGGAATACGAAAATACTTACCGAAGCAGGGATTCAAACAGGAGATCTTTCGATCTCGAGTCATCTATATATTAATACGCTAAGCGAAAATCTTATGTTACATTTTTAAGAATATTGCGCGCACGGAGAAGTGTGAGATTTGGCATAGTTAAAGATTATATGGAGAAGAAGTGAAGGAAGCTAAAATCTTATATAATATGCGTTACAAATACATTAAATTAAGTAAAATAAAACGCTCGCTCGCCTACGTAGTTCGCTCAGATGGCTGGTAGATGGCGCAGCTAGCGGCCTTACTTTGTCTTCTTTGGTGAAACAAAACAGTCGAAATTAATCTCTGAACTTATATAGAAGCAGAAACAGAAACATTTCGAGGGCTGGTAGTATAGCGCAGCTAGCGGCCAGAATATTGGGCATACGGAGGAACTTAAAGAAATACAGAAAGCTAAAATTATATATTTTACAACCTTGGAATCCGACTATAAGCAGTCAGAGATCATCGATTGCTTCAGTTGTAAACAAATGCGCAGTTTGTCTCTGGTTTGCGACAGGGCTGCTCCAGAACGAATTCCAGTAAAACTTTTACTCTTGGTCAGTCCGAATTCAACCTAACCATGATCACTATGAGAAAAACGAACCTATTTAGGTTGATATGATCCCTGTAACGATAATTTTTGTGTAATTTTTGCAGTGCTTCTAACATTTGCGGGTTGCGGAGCATCCCCTATTTTGGCATTTTTTACTTTAATTCGTGGCGACTTTCCGGAAAAGGAGAGTGCCAAACGTGAAGAGGACACTATAAGGAAACAGTTAATCCAAATTTCATACGTCAGTAACAGTTTTTCACTGGTGGAGAATGTCCCACCCCACCAAAAATATAATAAGCGTAGTTAATACATGTTACAAATAGATTATTAAAATAAAAATTAATTTGCGAACGTGTGTGTGCGCGTGAATTAGGATTGGAACCAACTTTCTTATGTAAATTCCCCGCATTGAGACACTCGGTGGTCTTTGGTAAACGAAACTAGAGATTAATGTTTGAAGTTATGAAGGAATACTTTGAAAAGGAATGTAGCGATTCTGCCAGATACTAAATGGTCATTTGATTATTTAAAATGTTAAATTTGGTTAAGTGTCTTTTGATTTTTTGATTTTAGTAATTTCATTAGACCAGAGAGAGAGACAAGAAATAAGGAATACTTATTTGCGTGAAAGTTCAAAATGATAATAGACCAAATTTTAAATTGTGAATTAGCACACAAAATGACGAAATTATTTTGATAGATACATTTAAATGCGCATGTTTCATAAAGCTAAAGCAGTTTTCCGGCCTTAAGTCAAAATGAATATTTAGAATTCAAATGAACCATCGATAAATACATTTCATCATTTGCTACGGTTAGATTAGAAGCTAAAATTTAGCATACAGTCATGCGTGGAGTGTATCGTTTTAATTTTATAGGTAATGCAGAGAATTTCTAGATTATTACTCTTTCATGAAAGAAACTAAACAACTTAATGAATTACGGTCGAATTTCGATCGCTGGGCGATTACTAGTACGCATTAACCCCTCAGCCACCATATTGCTCTCCCGTAAAGTTACTACGCCGAAATACTCCTAGGCTACTGAATTATTTCTGTTGGTGGTTCGCGTTGCTTCATATTTCTTAAATCCTAAATATAGTCGGTACTCCTTCTAGTAATGCATGTGTAGCACTATTGTAATTTCGACTTTTCTACAGACTATTGACATCTATCTATCTGCCAGGATAACAATAATAGGCTGATGATTCATTTCAGGTCGTAACTTTAAAAACGAAAATTAACTTACCTAGTTTTTAAAGCTTTTTTTTTTTTTTTTTTTACCAGAGTTTCACGTTAGGTATAGTTTTTGATGCCTTAAGTTATTATCGTTTAATTACAAGAATAAGTTAATTCTTTCAATTTTATCAGCGAATCAGCGATTTCTGTACAAAATAATAGATCGAACCAACAAAGCAATATCGTGTACAACCAAAAGTTTTTTTTTTTTTTTTTTTCTTTCTTTTTTTTTTTTTTAATCTCTGTCTACTTTACACATGAGAGGTTTAGGCACTCCACGCAAACTGAATGTATATTATACCAGTGATTTTACGTCGCAAAGCGATTGTTCTTAAAAAAATTGAGCACTAAATAATATTTCTTTAGTTTAGTGAAACTTTTTTTTTTTTAATTCAGAGAAATCAAGTATCGATGATTACTACAATGCAGAATAGCTGAAACAATGATATTATTTGAAAAACGGCTATACAGCAGCTATATACTATTATTACGACCCCAGTTTATCAAATTCATGCCACACATGTCACAGATAGTGGCAGGTACAAGTAAAGATGCATATAATATAGCATCTAGCTAAAAATCCCTTTACGTAGCACACAGCACCGAAATATGTAACTGAAATAGAGTTGGTTAGCGGGATTCCCCCCCCCCCTTCCGTGGAAAAGGGGGGGGGGTAACTACCTGCAATGGCGGACCCAAATTGTTGCAAACTATCTGTGAAACATGTAACTTTTACTTTGTATGGGTGTATTCCTGAAATGTGTAGTGCGTAATCTGAATACCGCCCCAGCATTCATCAAGATAATTGGCGAAAACGCATAAAAACCACAATCAGGACGCCAAGTACAGCGTGGGTTTCAATCTAGCCCGTTGTACGTTCCCAAATTAGTTTGGTAATTATTTAACGCGCGTAGTCACATTAGCGATTAAAAGGACCAATGTTACAAACAGACCCTATACAGTTTGGAAAACGTCAAAGATACATAACAACAGGCAGAAGATTGAACAGGGTTCACCCGTTCTTTTGTCGCTATAGCTTTCTCTCTACTCGTTTATTGCCGTGAACAATGCCGATATACGCAAATATAATGACGTTTACTACCTACGTGAGCCTTATTCCATCACGCTAATAGAAAGTATTTAAAAACAATCAATGTATCTTTCGAAAAGTTAGTAGTAAGTGGCTGGATAAATAAATAAACGAGTGCGGAAATTCTATATGAACTGAGAAACCTACACATTCTTTCTTAAGGATTTCTCAGCAGATATCTTATTACAATATATGTCTGTCCGTTAGTAAAATAGTTATCAAACACTAAAACGCAGTGACTGTAGAGAAGAAAAAGCGAATACAATCTCCCGGTTGCATGTACTGTACAATAAATTGATTTGGAGCTACGCTCGCTGCTACGCTAGTTACCACATCGTTTCAGAGATGGCGCGGCGGTAGTCACCGCCCATACCTCCTAAAATTTATTTTTAAACTACTTTCTTTAAGCATCGCAGTAAGCAACACAATGAATACTTATATAGTCAAAAAACACATATTCTTTATACGAAAAAACGGAAGAAACATCTGAATAAATCCTATACAATTAATAGGCAGATAATAAATCTCACATTCATTTACTATTAACTTCTCTATGTAATAGCATGCAAATGCCGACGTGTGCTATGCGATTAATTAAATATGTTCCATGCTATTTCTGAGGGTTTGATTTTTGTTAACTATTGCTTTTTGGTTTGGTTAATCTTATTTAGAAGGTTATTCTCACTAGACATCTAATGTGTATTATCGGATCAGTTGGACGTCATTAGTTTTTTGTTGTAGCGCGATCTTATGAGTAGAATGGTTTGCTATGAGTCAATTCGCGAGACTCTTCCCTTCCGGTTAATTCAAGTCTAAGCGTTACTACTTCTTGGTCGGGGATTTTCGATATGTCAATATTTTTAAACCACTGTATTTATATCGGACTTCGATATATCGACTCCATTTTATAAAAACAATGCCTCTGAAAGAAATCCTGTAATTATTAAGTCTCGTGAATGTTTACTGATAAACAGTTTTGAGATATACTTCTGAACCAAGTCTTCAATTTCTAAAACTGAATGGTTTTTCACGGCGTTACGGACAATCTATATATATAAAGATGAATGTATGTATGTTTGTTTGTTCTTCGTACAAATCCACAGTTCATCTTATCTTGATGAAACTTTGCACATTTATACTTTGAAACAAGGAGAAAAATACTGTCTACATTTGGTTGAAAAATTATCTGTATAAATAATACATGTTATCTCATAATTTCGAAATACTACTGAATGGCGATAGACAGACGCGTTGGATATGGACGTCTGTATTCTGCTTTTTCCGTGTATCGGTCAGACAGCTCAGTGGTTAAAGCGCTTGCTTACAAATGTTTGGGTCGTGGTCTCCGGTCCAAATCTCCGTGGAGGCTAAGATTTTAAAAAATTGTTTTTGATCGTAAGAGTCACGCCTGGGCCGTAGGTTATTTGGATTGAATGTTAAACTGTAGATATCACAAAGTTAGGGGTGCAATGCAAGGCAAATCGTAGGTAGTCTTGCAATGCTGTTGGTGTACACTTTTTTACGTTATAATGATTCCTCGCAGTCAGAGAATGAGAGAGAGGGAGTGTGTGTGTGTGTGTGTGTGTGTGTGTGTGTGTGTGTGTGAACCGCAGTAATAATACTATAAATACGGAAGTAAGTCTCTGTCTTTTTGTTACGTTTTGACGACCAAATGGCGATGTTGATGGAATTTGACAAGAAGATCTGTATGAAGGGCACAGGACATTTTCGCCGGTATGTTTAATGGTTGTAGTCACGAAATTTTGAGACCTTATCGAATGGTGACAGAAATATGTTCTAAACTCTGATACTCTTCAAGAGACTGGTTCGATGGTAGAATGATATAGTGATAGCTTTCCTGTCATATTATGCCGACTCGGTGTTGTTTGGGTCCAATCCTTCGTTACCAACAACTTTCTATATTCAATTCTGGCAAAAAATTCTTAAACCACGCGTACGAAGTCGCGGGTACGAGCTAGTTTTATATATATATATATTAATGTTACTTGGTCATTATGCATTTTAAATGAAATGAAAGGCATTATATGTATAATCTACTGTATGACTTGTAAAACAGGAAACAGGTTCGAGGAAAATTTTGGCTTTTGTGTATTTATAAGATTGATAAAGCATTTATTTACGTAGAAGTATGACAAGACTTGTTGTTTGATTGTTTTTCCTCTCTTTTTGTAGATCGATAGTTTATTCTGAGTCTAATTTTTGCACCTTAACAGCATTTGTGATCTGCATTTACGAATATTCCTGCTTACACTCAATTTTCTTGTCAGAATACTTGACTCATCAATACGCACGCTTGTTTAAAACAATGGCTTCACTTCCGAATCGTTCTACCGTCCCTAAATTGTTGACATCATCTGAGAAGGCGATGTACAGTACCAATAACTTCTATAGTAAAAATAGGCACAAAGTAAAATTTAACGTGTTTTTACTTAAGATTCCATATCTTTATGCATAACATAAATTTAAGGTAAATATCCTTATCAGGAAGAAAGTTACTAACGCACAAATTTGCTCCAAAACGATTGACGTTTGGGATTGTCATCGAAAAAATACAGGGACTTTTCTTATAATAAATTCATTATTGGTACAAGTAAACAGGCTGTGACATACTTTTTGCAGCTCAATTCTTCTGCCGCTATGGAACAAGAAGCATAACCAATTCACACAAAATATTTAACCATGGAGTACTACCATACCTGATACATTATGATTTTTTTTTACTACTAATTATTTCCGACTACTGACGACAAATTTTAAAAATCTGTGAAGCGTGTCCCAACTAGCAATCTAATGAGTACTAACTGCTTGAATGAACATTGACATTTGGCCTTCTTTTTTGCTACTGCTTGATGTTTGGATAGTAATTAATCCGATGCTTTAACTGAATAAATAAAATATCTTAGTTGATCAGTTAGATTTAAAAAATTTTCATTGCTTCTTAAAATTTTATCTGTGATTAAATTTTTTGCATGTGCAAAACAGGTAATCCCTTTATTTTCCCCCCAAAAAACTTTACATCCTCCAAGAGGAAAACGGAAAATAATAAGTTGCTTTAAAAAATATCGACTCCGATATGAAGATTTCAATATCGATGTATTGATATATCGCCCCAAAAAATATTACTCATAAATATCCATATTTCCCAAAAATTATATCGATATATTATCAACAGCACTACCTGATGGGACAACATCACTGGAAGATGGTACACTAAATTCGTGATAAAATAGACCTTCAATACCCAGCACTTTACACAAGACTAAAGAAACAACCTCGCGCGCAAGAGATTCCAGACGCACAGAAGCGAACTTCATTGTTCTAGAATTAAAATAAACACGAACATCCCCTCTTTAGTCATAATAACTTTGTATTGCAATAATGAAATCTATTGAGTTTAGAGGAATGATTGCGCTTCTTTCATAATTTTGATAGGCATTGCTTTTTTTCTCCACTTTAAAAAAATATATATACAGTACACACTTCTCTTTTAAATGCGGTTGTATGACAAATGCTGACAAGATTCTCTTAATTACGCACGGATTAAAAAGATTGTAGAATCAATGCAAGTTTCAATGGACAAGTCACGCGTGCTAGCTCCGCAGCATAACAGAACCGTGTGTGATAAATAAATACAGCGATTAAGCGTAAGTAGAAAGGGATTTTACGAAAGTACGCAAATTGTAAACTAGTTATTCTAGATCTTTCAATGGTTCATAAAAATAACCCCCTAATTTTGTTTTCGCCCTTATCGTATTTAGAAGACAATCTTATCTTGATCCCGGTAGAAACAGTATTAACAGTAATAATAATAACAACATTAACAATGATTAAGAACAGAAAAGTGATTTAGTGGTTTCAGATTTAAAAGCTGTAAAAAATTCTATTAGGAACTCATTTACATCTTCCTTTATTTTTAACAAGGATTAAATCATTTGTGACCTGTGACTGCGACCATTTAGCCTGCTCCAGTTTATATTTTTCTGCCTATTGTGTCAGGCTTTGCTGCGGTAATGTGGTACACTATGGCGAAGCCATCACAAGACGAACACTCATTTAAAACTACCAATGGTCGAAAATCGGATTCGAATACAATGTATCTCCTACTTATGTGTCTTGGCCGGGACTCTAGAGAAGTCTAAAAGAGATCACGCCCTGTACATGCAGCTCAAATTCTGCACCCCTTCCTGCGTACTAAAGAAGTTCAGTCCAGTCCGTCTATTTTCCTAAATCTTAATCTTAATATTCTTAAACTTTTTAGTACTCATTCATGTTACTGGCTGACATAAAATAGTGAATATTTTCTATCAGTTTGAGTGGATATATGAGATATTCTGGAAGATGGCCAATCGCGTTTTGCTTTAACAACATTATTTAATTTTTGTTAATGGAATTCTTCCCAATAGTCATTCATCCAGCTAAGCCTTTTATGTGATCATCCTGTGTGTTGACGTATTTCCAGATACTTTTTACTCACATAAGTGAAAGACGACACAAGATATACACAAAATTTGCATTAATACCCATGCTCCGGCGACCGGGATTCACTGTAACGCTCAAACCTCGCATTCGTAAGGACACGGGTACTAATTTAGTATATACATAAACAAACATATAATTTTTTTTCATGGCTTTCGGAATCTTAGGCCATACAACCAGCCTGATGAATTTTTTTCCAGCAAATTAGACACACCACAGGACGGACATGATATTCACAGACACCACACTTAAACACCCATGCCCGCGGCCAGACTCGAACCGGCGACCTTCGGCACTCTAGCCCCTTTGCTACCTAGGCCGGTGGCACTTAACTCATTTCACTACGCGCAGATAGTTCAATGAAGTGAATAAAAATTCTCGTTCTTTATTTTTTAATACCTAGTTTATATTAGGATGCGGCTGGGTAATAACAGTTATGTGAACTATCAGAACGGGTAAAATGAAGTTAATGCAGACTTCTCAGAGAACTAGTTGATGAAGAAGTCCATGCACAGAATAGTTTATCGTTGTTTTTATGTCTCCCAGTGTATCTTATTAATTGTGAAACACTAATTTAAATTCAAATTTTTCTTCCCCTAATTTTGCATACAGTGGAAAGCATTAAAAACTCCTCATCAGGTTTTTCTCCAACGCATTTTAACGAAAAAAAACTTCTTCTTATAATCGAGCTTTCTTGCTTTTTAATTTTTCTTTGCGTTTTTCACCAACATTCCTTTGGGCCTACACTTCTCATTCTGACTATTATTATTGCCTACCGTGGATTTCACGCTGACAATTATCGGTACTTGACTCTGTGTCATCGAATTGTCCCACATTTTTAGAAAAAAATGTGGTGAGTTTTTCCTGATATAAATTCTTCATCGGTCCAGCTTTCGATTGTCGAATTTAACTCCAACTACATATCTGGAGTGAATTTCTAATTTTTTATTATTGATTTCAAATTTATCACTATTTTCAGATAATTTAGGTGCATATCGAAGGAAACATAACTATGTATTAATCAGTTGACAGAAGTATTAGAACAAACGCAACAAGATTAAAGCCTTCACATTCATGGTGAAAAATTGCAACCAACTTAGATCAGGAACTCAAAACTGTAATAGTTCAACTAATTATATTCGAAATATACGTGGCTGCATCTGATCATGTTGGCATTAGTTACTGTTTCAATAAGTTAGAAAATGTGTTAATCATTTTTCTTCAAATACTTTACATGTGCAGTATAGTTACTTTCATATGAATTTATTTACTTATGACCTGATGTTTCAATTAGCGCTTATCCAATTTATGGTCTTATCTGAAGGCGTATTAATTATGGGTTTCATGATATTTCTTTCATGTGTTGTTTGAAAATTAAGTAGTTTTAGAGGACACTAGCTGATACCCGCGACTTCGTAAGCGTGGATTAAGAATTTCTTTGCCAGAATTAAATATAGAATGTTGTTGGTAGCGAAGGATTGGTCCCAAACAACACCGAGTCGGCATAATATGATCGGGAAGCTATCACTGTATCATTCTACCATCGAAACTGCCTCTTGAATAGAATCAATTTCCAACATATTTAAAAACAAACAAAGGTGAGGGGATATGGGGGAGGAGGGGTGGGGGGTGTTAACTAACGGCTGCTTTATTTCAGCTTGGTCTTTTCCTCTTTCTTCAGTATGAGCATCCGATTCTTGGGTTCTAAAAACTTTAGCTGCTCGTTCTCTGCTAGAGCTACAATTCAGGCCAGTTTACATCCGCAAGGCATGCCAAAAAGAAGGCAAAATAAACTGATGCCAGAAACATTTAAACAGACACAAAGTAATAGGATAGAGAAAATCGACATCTACACTAAATAATACGTTTTTTCTCTAAACGAAATTTACTAACAATTATACACTAACATAATGCGCGAGAATCATAGCTTGAGCAAGCGACGTAACATTATAGACTAACACACACATCCGCCACTCTGTTACCATTCGATAAGTTCTCAAAATTTCGTGACTGCAACTGTTAATAATACCGAGGGGGGGGGGGGAATCCTGTGCCATCCCTAAAGATTTTCTTGTCAAATTCCGTCAATATCAGTACAGGAGTTTAGTTGTCAAAACGTAACAAAAGACAGAGACTTACTTCAGAATTTATAGATCACACACACACTGCACCTACAGCATTGCAAGTCTACCTACGATTGCCTCGCATTGCACCCCTAACTTTGTGATATCTACAGTTTAACATTCAATCCGAATAACCGACAGCCCAGGCGTGACTCTTACGTTCGAAAACAATTTTTAAAAATCTTAGCCTCCACGGAGATTTGAACCGGAGATCACGACCCAAACATTTGTAAGCAAGTGCTTTAACCACTGAGCTACCTGCCCAGTACCCGGAAAAACAGTACAGAGACCTCCATATCCAACGCGTCTGTCTATTGCCGTTCAGTAATTTTTCGAAATTGTAATACAACATTTATTATTTATACAGATAATTTATCAACCAAATGTAGACAGGATTTGTCTCGTTGATTCAAAGCATAAGTGTTCAAAGTTTCATCGAGATCGAATGAAAACTGTCGATTTGTATGAAGGACAAACAAACAAATATACATTCAACTTTATATATATAGATTAGTAGCTGATGTATGTCAACACCTGACCTCCTTCCAGGAACAACACTCATCCTCTCAGACAGACATTGCGTAACACGGTCCCCACACTGACTCCCACGTCTTGTTCACTCTTAATGTCACATCTTCATTCCTTCTCTCTCTGTCTCTTCCTACGTTTCCTTCAGACTATTGATATGTGGAAACCGGGCACAAAAATTATAAGGGTTCTATAAACTTTCTAATTAGATATTTTGATGATTATTTTTTTATCATTTTAAATTATAGGTTTCGGAATTGAACGTTCATTCCATATGGCATTCATTCTATAATGATAAAGCATGATGTTTCTTCACAATACAGCAACCGTTTCCGTAGAGTAATTTTATTATTTTTATATTTAAATGTTCTTAGACTCTAATCATTTACTTTCGGTGAATCTCTGAAGAATATTTTCACTTTTTTATGGTCTTAAACCTTGAAAACGTCGAGGGCATTACAGCCAACAAGGAATTAGTGGCGAGTAACTGGAAGGAATTCTATCATTGTCTTTAGAAGGAAACGTCCCAGCATTCACCTGGCGTGAATTTGTGAAATCATGGAAAATCGAGACCAGGAAGTTCGGACGAGGTTTGATTCCATATCCTCCCGAATGTTATTTGCACGTTTAGAATAAAAAAATTTGTGCCCTACAAGACATTATTTCTTTAAATGTGTTGTAACTATTCATGTTTCTAGATGAACGAACTGGTGCCATTTTGATCGTTTCTGATCTTTCTCCGAATACTGCAGCTTGAGTGCTTATGATAGCATGTTAGTGAATCTACTTATCAACCTCAAAACATAACTTCACAGCAATATATTCTGGATCTCCATTGCCACATACTTTTCTTAATAGTCACGAAATGCGGTAAATATGGACGACGTTTCGCATTAATATATAATTACATTTCATGTTTTTGAATAATTGTTGTAAGTACTATATAAGAGAAATGAAGTTATTTTTATTTTAAGATTTTTGGTGGCTACTTAAGTTATTTTTATATTTAGTTTGTAAAAAGCATTACGAATTTCAAAACTTACATTTTAACTAAACTTTTATGGTATGAAGCTTTACTCGGGATTAGTGTATAGAACAGCCGATACATTTGGTTTATATAAAACCATTCGTAATTCTGAATTAAGTACATAATTTAAAAATCAATTTCAATTATCCGAGCGTGAGACAAGACACGCGATGTCTTGATTTAGATTCACAACTTGTATGCCAGTCACACATGGCCGAAGACAGCGATATAAACATTTATTTACATTTAATGTATATATGGAGATAACTTGGATGAGTGTTTATTGATGTATTCTTCTTGTTGCAATAGAGGAGAAAAGAAAGGGAGAGTGTGAAACAGATAGTAGGAACAAAAAATTAATACCATCTCTGATGGAATGTCTGTTCAATTTGTGCAACAGGTTGATACAATGAATTCACAGTAATAAACACGTTTGCAAACTCTATTGCGGGATTTGCTGGCATTTTTACATTTTTGTCCATCTAATAACTACACGTCTCAAGTGATTATAACAACAGAAAATGCACGTAAGTATTTGATACGCATAAATGATTATTTCACACGGTTAGCTTCCTGCACAAGTGGAAACAAGAACCCACAGAAGAAATATGACAATTTTGTGTAGGTAACAGATTATGGAATTCTATAGATATTAATATTAATTATAAGGGCAACTATTATTATTATTTTCAATTTCATGATTTCCACCACGATTCCAGCATCTCTCTACCAAACGTGATTGCATTCTATTGGTAAAACTCTCTGCTACTGGTTGTTTGGTCTTGACATGAACTTCAGATATTAGTATATAACCTGAGCAGAAAGAACCCAATCGTGTCGCTATTTATAAATTTGAATTGTTATTTTCACATGTTTAAGGAGCCATCTGGTTACAAAATTATTAATATTGTAACGTAAATAGCTAGGTCTACACAAACTTTGTAAAGTAGAACATCAAAGCAATTGTCTTCCTTAGTGTTCTGTAGCCCAATGATCTTAACATATTTGGTATATTTTACGTCAGAGGAAAGTAATTCTGAACAAAAATCAATGATTCACACATTTTCAGATCATTCAGCGGACTATGGTCCACGAACCCCAACACCGCGTAACGTAACCGATCGCACCAATAGGGATTTTCAATAAATACTGATATTTGACAAAGTATCCTCATTTTTTTTTTTTATTTTTTTTTGCTTCATAATGAAAGCTGAAAAACTTTATAAGATTAAAGTATTTATAGTATTCGCGTTTAAACACAGGATATGTTCGACATTGGGTACAATTTCAAATTCCTGGGAAATACCATTTTTTTTAGATACACCTGGTAAAAAAAAATTGACAACTTTCACGTCAAGTTTATTGATTCAAGTGAAAAATATTTGTAGCTCTCTACTTACCGGTATTTAAAAATCCATACTTCCCATTTTTTCACTGTAAGAATATTACAAGTTAAAAAGAAATTCAATGACAATTGTATCCTGACTACAATGATTATTAATATATGAAAATTGTTTAGTACTGTTTCTAGTACCTGTTCCATTTGGACACAACTAAGTAGATTCCTGGAGGCAACAGGAGGATATAATTTGGATACAATGATTAATAACTATAGATGTGATGACTACATTTAATGCAGCTTCCTTCTTGTTACAAACTAATATATCTACGGTAACGCTCTGTGGCCATGATTCCTGGATCCTTTCCCCAATTAGATTTTAGGTTTATGTATTTCGACAAGATGATTCCCGTCCATATGAAAACCTCTCAACGAATGAAAACTTTTTTTTACCCGATATCAACCGTGAGATAATTTTGAATTTCTGACAATTACCTTTCTGCGTGGTAATGACTCAGGGACCCTTTTATGCCTAACTCCAGATGTGGCTATGTTTCAGCAGATATCACGTCCTCTAGGTAGCATCTGGGAACTAAACTTTTTCGATCAATAGTTCAATAGTAAACACAAATACCATATATTTTAACTGTTTTATCTATCTGATCAATTGACGCAAACGTAACTGAGAAAATAATCTATCACACACATACAAAGATGTGCTGCAAACCGTAGCCCACCGGCATACTGCCTGGTGATTGTCAGTTCTGAAGTTGGTGATCAGAATTGTCTAATATAGGAATAAGGCGAAACAGTACCATATTTGTAATGTTGAGGAACACATTATTTTCCAGAAAAGTATTAGATCTTCATTCCAAAAAAAAAAAGAAAAGTAAATTTAAAAATCAATGATTTTTGTATTTATATATCTAGGTTTATTGGATATATTCAAAATCAAATGAAGAGTCTTAGATTTGATAAGTGTTTATTAAACAAAACAAAACAATTTTTTTTACAATTTTTTCCTGTTAGTTGCGTTATAAGATTTACAAACAATAGTAAAAAATACAAAAAAAACGTATCTACACAATAGAAAAACGAGATGAAACAATTCACATATTGGTTCCTATTCAAGGCATGGAAAGAGTTTGGCAGTGTGACGGTGACGAGGATAAGTGGAAGGGGAAAGCATCGTCGTAGTCTTCACTTAGTTACAAACGGGACCGCTAGATGGCAGGGACTGCACCAGTCACGAACATATGGCCGACCGCGGGTCAATTCCAATGAAACAAATTAATTTTTTAGGCTGTCAGTATTCCTAGATACGAAAGGTATTTAGAAGCTTGTTATTTGATAAAATACATTCAAAACAAACATTTACCATATTTCTAACTATACGTCACTTAAAAATTGGTACAAAAGTATAATATGTTAGTATAGAGATAATAGTTGGATGTAGGCCTAGAACAAGTAACTGTATTAATGACTGCAGGACATTTGATTTTGCTCTCCATGCAATGGAAAGTAGCAAGCACGACAATACATATTTTCAATTATTTTACTAACCAGGGCATTTTGAGCAGTCGAAACTAGTGCTAATACAAAAATACCCAGTAATATAATGACTGAAGTAACATTTCTAGAATAGCAATTTATTCGACTTCTGCAATTTTTTTATGGTAGGGTTAGTACTACGAGTGTTGTATGCACCTGGTCACTTGTGCTTTTTAAGTGCAGGAAAAATCACAGTGGAGTGGCTAAGAATGATCTACCTTCACAGAAGTGATCCTTTCCATTCTTCAGTAAATTACTGTTACGATCACTTCGACTATTTCTTCTCGAACATTCCATGATCTAGCTCAAGTTAACTGATACAGACTACACTCGTAGTGGGCCTCAGCTGAAGGCAGCTACGGTAGTGTTTCAGGGGTTAGTGTATGGCGTGTGGTCGGCGTCCTTGGCAACAGGTGGTTGTGTCGTGCGGGTTGCAGTCTTATCGGCGACGCCTGCGTCCCGGGCGGCCACCCGCCGCACTCGGCTCGGGTGTGGAGGGCAGAGTGGCCAAGTAGTCCAGAGCTTTCTGGATGGCCTCTGGGATCGGTGGTGGAGTCGGCAGATGGGCGCCCTGCGGAACGAAGCCGCCGACGTCGTCAGCGGAGTACTGCAGCTGGATGGGCGTGCCGTCGGGGGCGGTGTACGAGAATTGGCCCTGAGCTACCACCACTTCGCCATCCTCAGGGTTCTGCGCCTTCTTCAACGTACCGGTTTCGTCCGCCTTGATGCCGTTCCCTGTCTCATAGCTGCAAAAAAACATTCAAAACTTATAAAACATAAAAAAATCTCTTTTGTTTGTGCTTTAAGAGCAAGTCGACAGGATTATTGCTAACACTTTTACCTGCTCCTATCTTATATAATATTTCCTAGCAGACGCTATTAAAATCTATATAGTAATTATCTGCTATAACTACAGACGTAACACTATGTAGAACTGTTCATGTTCACTGTCCACAAATTAGCCAGTTTTGTAGGTCCCTTCTCCTACATCCCCCTCGGATCTTACGCCTAGTCAACTTCAAGGGAAAACAATTGAATGCCGAAATCTGGATGACCTGTTGTTGGGTTCAAACCCGAGTCCTCCCGAATGACATGATAGAATGTTACCGCTCTTCTACCTTGCTTGGTATTTACGTACGGGTCAAGCTATGAAATACCAGCCTTTGGTTTTATCCAGTAATATTCTTCCATCATTCATGTTCCAACGCTCCTGGTACATTAGAGATAACTTTCAGGTTTAGTGTTCCAAAGAACTAATACTGATATCCTATACAGACATTTCGTTTGGAATTCCATGGTGATCCAAAATTACTCCAGGTGAATGAGGGAATGGTTCCTTCAACATTCCTGCTACGGCTATTATGTACCCCTTTCCTTGTCACCAGTAATACTATACTGAAAGAACCGTTAGCCATATATAGATATATATATATGCTTTATATATAGAATTTATTTGATAATATAATTCTAAACCACATCTCAAATTGGCCAATGTTTCTCCTTTTCAAAGTCAAAATATTCACTTTTTCATCGACTTTTATATACTAGCCCGTACCCGCCTTCATACGCGTGGATTTAGAATTTTCTGCCAGAATTAAATATAGAAAGTTTTTGGTAACGAAGGATCAGTCCCAAACAATATCGAGTCGGAATAATATGATAGGAAAGCTAACACTATATCATGGTACCGTCGAACCTGTCTCTTGAAGAGAATCAATTTCCAACATATTTCTGTCACCATTCGATAAGGTCTCAAATTTTCGTGACTACAACTGTTAATCATACTTGAAAAAATATCGTGTGCCCTTCATACAGATTGCCTTATAAAACTGCATCACAACGATATAGCCATTTAGTCGTCAAAACGCAACAAAAAGACAGAGACTTACTTCAGTATTTATAATAATATTACTGTGGTTCACACTCGCACACTGACTGCGAACAACACCTGAGGGATCATTATAACGTAAAAAAGTGTACACCTACAACACTGCAAGACTACCTACGATTTTCCTCGCATTGCACCCCTAACTTTCTAATATCTACAGTTTAACATTCAATCCGAATAACCTACGTCCCAGGCCTGACTCTTACGTTGAAAAACAATTTTAAAAAATCTTAGCCTCCACGGAGATTTGAACCGGAGACCACGACGTTCGTAAGCAAGCGCTTTAGCCACTGAGCTGGCAGTCCACTACACCGAAAAACGGTACGGAGACGTCCATATTCAACGTGTCTGTCTATCGCCCTATTTCGAAGTTATGAGACAAAATGTGTTATTTATACAGATAATTTTTCAACCAAATGTAAACAGTATTTTTCACCTTGTTTCAAAGGATAAGTGTGCGAAGTTTCATCGAGATCGGATGAAAACTGTGGATTTGTATGAAGAACAAACAAACATACATTCATCTTTATATATAAAGATTTTTAGGCAATATGTACGCTATAGGTTGTTTACACCACTTAAATATTAACAATGATCCATTCCCTGATTGCCTGTGTATAAAATGGGTATGTCTAAGTAAATTTGTAAATAAATATTTTTGATCTGAATTTATTCGTCCCTGCGTTGAGTTCCATGATTTCCATTGAAAGACGATCTTATTATTTCAAATAAATTTGATTTTTTATAAGAATCAACAAACTCATAATAATATTATTTACGACGGCTTTCAATGACGTAGCCTACTGTCCTTCTTTGAAACATTCAAATACATCCTTAGTGCATTTACAGGAGTCGTTTAAATTTTGATATGTAAGAAAGAATAACTGTCTCACGTTTCATTTTCTATGCTTACGATTCGTGTTTTACTCCAAAACACACCTATCTTAATTTCATCAAATATATCGGCGTTCAAGGATTAACGCTATACTCTTAGACAGCCGTTTCATTTCTGAAGTCCTATTCAATTTATGTTTGCTATTTAGTATAGATCTCCCATCTTTCAAAATTATAATTCAGTCTTTTCCAGAATGACATATTCTCTGTAAATTATCCCTTCATTTGTTCTCATTGGGACCAAGAAAAGCTACCTGTGGTAGGAATATTTGAGTTTCAAAGACCATTTCGTGCCTATCGCAATGGTGCAAATAATTAGGTGCATAGAAATGGTAACGTTTAAGAAAGTATAAGGATAAACTTTCAAAATGTTACGGGTATATCTGGCGGGTGAACTAAACAGATGTAATATTCTATAACGTTATTCGAAAACATGTTCTCTTTAAGTTTTTAAATTTTCATAAATAATAACTTCCAAGAGGGATTTGATAAGATGTGACATATGTCACTTGAATCACATTTATTTTAATACTGATAACAGCATTAGAGTTCACGACATTAGCTCACTAATAATTCCAAAATTATAAAATCATAACTGAAGGTCGACATGCCTTATTTATATCCTAATCCTTCTGTGATTTTAATGGTCTACCCTCTGATAAATCTAGCTCAGTGTTTGCGATATAAGGACGATCATTAGAAAGGGTGTGCTACTCTGTCGTTTGCATTATGACCACTTTGAGTTTAGATTATAACTACATACTTTTATAGGATAAATATATATATATATCGTAATTAGGAGTAAATAAGTGGACAGGACACTGATACTAGTGGACTTGCGAACTTTTTCAAAATTAAAACATTGGAATAAATATTCTATACACAGATCACTCCATTGTGACAGGTCTTTTTGTTTAGTGAAATAATACCTCATTGTATGTTTTAAGGCAGGTTTTAGCTATGTCAAAACATAGTGAGAATATATACACGTCGTTTCGTACCTCCACTGGTAGGATCCATCAGGGTTGTGGACCTCGCTCTGACTGATGATAGGAATAATCTCTGGTTCAGCAGCAGACACAATGGACAGCAGCGCCGCCAAGCATACAATGCTCTGTAACACAAAGGAGAGTCAACATTAAATTTGCTTGTCAGGTCAAGTTCAAACTGAAATGTCAGCTCCACTTTAAGTGGAGATAAAACTATAAAAACAGTAGGACAAATAGATACTAGTGATTCTTTACTACATTCAAATTTCCTGTAGGATGATTGTACAATCACAACCACATCCGTTGTTCTTAAGAATATTATTCCAGAACAAAATTTAGTAGCATTTTTATAAGCAAACATGTAATCTTTTGAGTGTTTTAAGGGGAAGTTCAAAGTGTGACACTGGAGTGGATGATTTTTTGTAATATTTAAGACCAGCGGCTTGCGAATGATGGGCATATTAACTATAGAATTCTAGGAATTCCCAGAATACAACCATGAGTATTTAGGGACTTGTGAGCTAAGTTATAATTTTGTACTTTGCAAAAATGTTGCGAGTCAAATTGAAAATGCCTCGACAATGAAGCCAAGCGGTAGTATTAAACTGTCTGTAACCTAATGACATGTTTGTATCTATATTAATCGGATTCACACAAATGCAAATCGCATGCTGTACAGGAATCTACGTAAAAATACTTACAGCAGACACATGGAGGGAAGGAAGTAGCCACGCAAGTAATATTATTATTATTACTCCGCAATTCACTAAAGGTGTGTGGCGGAGGGTGCATTGCACCTATCCAAGAGGGTGATAGTTTGGAAGGGATATACGGGATATGGCAGGAGGCACCCATGAGCCATTGTGAGGAACCATCCCCGCATTCGCCTGGAGTGATCCGGGAAAACCATGAAAAACCCATATCAGGATGGCCGGAGTGCTTATCGCAGTATTGCAGAATTAATAGTAAAATGCGCTTCCTGTAAGAATACAAAACTACCAGTAGTTTTAGGGAGAGAAGAAATACTCTCATTTTGAATAGATATGAAGTAACGTTAGATGGCAATTTTTTTAAAAAAAAGTTCTGTCTGCCTCTGAACTTCAACAAAGAATCTCAGTATTAGAATCATTGTGATTTACGAAAGGTAAATCTGTTCCTTTCATACCTCTTACGCCCACATGAAGCAGTGGAAATAGACCATACTGCACAAAGCTTGAATCCAACTATTGTTCGAATGTCAGCGTTTTCTGTATTTTCTAGATAACATATTCCAGAATAGTTCCTGAGAACATGAAATCATTGATTTCCTTCACTTTCTTTGACCTTGCCATCGACAAGCCGAAAACATCAACATGGTGAAAAATATTAAGGCGGTGCATGATTAATAGCTTCAAGAATCATAACATTAACACGGCTCTATCCAATCGTAAATTTGTTTTGTTATGAAAATACATTCGATTGTCCAACACAATGGAAACTGAGAATGTAGGATTAGCGATTAGAGGTCTGGCCTGGAATTCGGGAGGACGCGAATTGATCACCGATCTGTCCATCCAGATTTAGGATTTCCATGGCTTCGAGAAATCATTCCAAGAGAATACCTGGATTTTTCTTTCAAAAGCCATGGCCCATTTTTCCCCCTTAATTTTAACAAATCCTTTCCAAGCTCTAATGATCCCGATATCAACGAACCATAAAACCTTACAAAAAAGACTAGAAGTTAACTGGCTTTTTACTTCCCGTTTTTAGAATGACCTTTCAGGATATACGGGACAGATGAGAGAGGTCCTATATAGCCACGAATGCTGAAGCTTCAACACAGATATCTTAAATCAAGCAAATGAAAACTTTACAACTGTCTTGGGACACTTATCAGAAAAGTTGAGTTAAAAATATCTTATCAGTAATTTTAACACCTGCCTTTCTTGAATATTAATCTTCCTTTTCTATTAATTACAGAACAAAATGCTGAAAATATGTTTATCCATATTATACAATGTGTTAAATCGCTATATATAGTTCAGCAAAATAATCTGTTTATGTTTCCTGCAAGTATTACTGAATAGAGACACAACTGGGCCCAGATATATTCAAGTTCAATATCTGATAGTTATCAAACTAAGTATGTACATATAAAATAAATTTGTTTGACCTCTGCGCTGCAATCATATGAAAGCACATTTAGTAATAACAATAATATCTTACACAATAGCATAGTGAATGGACTGTATTAATTAAAGTATCTTTGCTTTATACGGACATTTTTAAACTTTCCCCAGTTCCGCTTCCATACTCGCACTGGGTGTATATACAGTTATTCAAAAACATTATTCTGCATTTATTCGAATCATTCAACGTAGTTAATTACATATCAACAATTCTACATCAGATTTCCATCATTAGGCACAGCGGTATGGGCACTTGGGCGAAATATTCCACGGAACTAAAGGGTTTGACCCAACAATATGAAAAAACTTCTATCTTCACAGATATTCTTATTTAACCAATTTTACTATTTCTAAAACGCTTGCGACGAAATGAGCGGTTACTTGGTGATGGGGATCATGAAAGATTGCGATTTGAAAACGTTATCGAGCAACCCTGGGCAACGGTATAATGCCGGCCAAACCTTTCACACCAGAAACATCAATAGTTGTTGATTTTCACAATGTATTTAACTGTGTATTTTGATGTTTGTGACACGAGAATAATAATAATAATAACTTGGTGATATCCAATGATTTCAGATTCATATTAGAAAAAATATTTATCTGCTATTCGGTTAAAAAAAAAAATCAGAGAGTCTAGAAAATTTTCTGATAACTGTTTCCTGTATAAAAAATAAGAAACATCTAAGTTACACTACGGACGTCCGTATGCGTGACTGCATAGTGTGTTGTGATCCTCAACGGAGATAATCGCGCTGACCTTGAATTGTGCACCTGCGTGAAAAAATACTGGAGAATTACCAGGCACGTGCTACTTCTTCACGTAGTTGCGATTCGACCTAGGAAAAAAGAAGTCACATGTTGCAGCATCACGGGAACAGGTGACTCGACGAGTTGCAATCATGACCTTGACCACGGCGTCTCCAGCAAGTGGCAAAACACTGTGCAGTTTCAGCAGTAAGAGTGTCTCTGCTAAACTCGTCTATTAAAAAAAAAAAAAAAAAAAAAAAAAAAAAAAAAAAAAAAAAAAAAAAAAAAAAAAATAAAGAGTCAATGTTTTTGATAAAACATAAAGCTACTGTTTTCTTTTCCATTCCATGAACAGTGCAGTTGTTGTTATTTTACTTAAAACAAAGTATACAACACTGCAATTGAAGATATGGCGTAGATCTAATTTGATGCCAAGGAACTATTCACTGTACTCTTTTGCGATTTCATGAACCGTGGCAAAGTAATCTTTTACTAGTTTCAGCTGATAGAAATATTCAACTATATTGCATACTGGTCCTTGTACTGACAGGTCTTATCATCAGTTTCAAATTTGTGTTCGGATGGAACTCTTTACAGTGATAATACTAGAAAAAATATTCATTATTATTACTAAACAATTATTCAGACTTCAAACCGCAGACCAGAATAAGATAATATTAATGTAATATCTCAGCTTTCCGAGACCATGGCTCTGCAGTTTCGGTAGAGTGGATTACTTCCTTAACTTCGAACTATTTTTATTAACTATACGTAAGTACGCTCTGGGAATGTAGATATATCATTATTAGAATAAAAGAAACGCTTTGGTACACCGTTTCTTTCTATATGCTCTTTTTTATGGTAGAAACAAAATTTATCATCTCTTAAATCTGAAGAGATTATTACTCTCTCCAGATCTCCTTTAGGTCAGTTTCATTACAGTATTTATTTCCTTCCATTTCAATCATGGGAAGTGTCAAGCCATAATCTTGAACAGAAATAATAATTAAATTTTAACATTATTAAAATTTTAATATTTTTGTGAATTTCTACTGACACATTGATGTGACAGTAGCTGTTTATTGAATTTACGTGAGTGGGTGAGTAGATCATTAGAGCTTCAGTGAGGGAAGTAGGGGTGACCAGCATTCCCATCGAGAAACCTGATGAGTATTTGGCTTTTTCAGAATTTCAGAGTTTATTACAAATGAACCAACGATTTTCAGTTGTGATATCATTATCATCAACTGTCATTTCTGCTTTTGCAGATCGTTCCTGAAAACCTTTCCTATATCTACGGTCATTCTTCCACAATTAGTTTCTAACTGATTCTATTCGCCTCTAAATCTTTCTTCCCCTGGTCTTCGAGTTGTTCCCCTTCCTTTCCCATTGTTAAAGGCCCTATCTTGGTATTACCTTCTCCTTCCCTACTCATGACATTCCTCATTCACTTCAATATTTTTTTTCGGTAACGTATCTTCCAATTCTTCTACTTTTAATCTCTCCCTGTTGTTTTATTTTCTGACTCCATTAATTCTTTCTATATCCTCTTAAACCTGCCGCCTGTTATCTGCTAATTTCTCTCTTCATCCAGGTTTTAGATCAATATTATTAGATAGTATGCTGTACAGAGAAAGAATTTGGTTTCCTTCACTGTGGTCCACATCCAGATTATATCCTTGATGAGATAATAAAATTTTCCTCTCCTCCTTATTCTTTTCCTAATTTCCTCCTCCATTTTGCTTCCTTAATAAACAGTAAACTCTATATGTTCGAATGGCACATACTCTCATGAGCCAATGTTTCTTAATAACTCCAGCTTAACTCTCATAAATAAAGAAAACTGTGGCTTACGGAGTCATTAACGATAAAGACAACGATTTTTTTACACGTTTCTTTATTTGTGTACCTAGAGATTCTATCACGTTTCGTACAATGATTTCAAATATTTCATATATAACAATGGAACCACCACTTGCTATGTCAGTAACTAAACAGTAAAGCACACTAATAAAATCTCCGACAGCATAAAAACAAACTACCCCAACTCTCAAAACGTCTCTCTTTCGTGTTTTTTTTTTTTTTTTTTTTTTTTTACGCGAGAAAAAGATATAGGAATCTTCACTTACATTAGGAAGTCGATGCGTGTGTTATGTAAAGTACATTAATACAAGCTATTGTTAACTACTCTGCCCTACATGTCTATATGGCTTCGTTTAACAGGTCTTCCCTTGTTTCATGTATGCTACGAGCCTCGCGCCTCCTCGCCTCCTAGGGGGGCCCCGCACCTAGGCTAGCCAGCGACGTTTTTTTTTTTTTTTAGCTCTACAATTTTCCCCCGGACGGCAAAAATCAAGGGCCTGTTCTTCACATTTGCTACGGGCCTCGCGCTGTCTTAATCCGGCCCTGATGTCTCCTAGTGAACATTACTACCAGCTGTACGTCAGGACTGCCACATAAGTCTATACGGTGGCACTTGCGCCATCACTGCTGCCACTGTTGCCGCAACAATGCTTCTGGCTCGCACAGTCAGGTCTTAGGTAGCCATAAAGCTCCGCAGGTCCTGGCATCACTTTGCAAATTGGCTACCAAGAAGCGGTTAAAAACTTTCGTGATCGAGAGAGACGTGTTGAAGGAATTGCGATACCCACGGAGTCCTCACTTTGACTCCGGAGAACCTTTCACTGAGATAAATGACACATAATCAGTGTGGTTTTCGCAAACACTATGTTCACCGGCTGACGTAATGACTACCGAAACAAGCAGTGAAGGGATCGCTAAGTTAATAACGTGGGTTTCACGTCTGAAGTTCGATACGGCATTTTTTTCCTCGTTTCCAGTTTCAAGATGAGTTTCAAAAACGAAGCTTATAAACACTTGTCAAGACCTTCAGTGAGGAGCATTGATCTATTCATCAATATATTTTTTGAAATCCGTTACTCGACACCTTAATCATGATTGTATAGTGTAGACATGAAACACAACAGGAATATCATTGTTTAGTGGGTGTGTTACTGCAGCTTGATAAAATGTTCATGGAACCTGTCACAAGGCAGAAATACACGTTTGAATACAATTTTTTCTACGGTAGTTTTAACACATTCCTGTTTTACCCAGTCAACACGATCTATTCGTTAAAGAAATTAATGTGTTAATAGGAACAACGTTGGCAAATTATCTAAAAAAAAAAGCATTATGATAATAGATGATGATAAAACAAAATAACCTAAAATACTAAGTTATACCGTCAGTCTCCGAAATAAATTTTAAGTTATGATTATCTCATCAAAATGATTGAAATCTCTAATAGCAGGTATCTTCTGATGGTTGTTTAAATGCAGAAAATTCCCTTTCTTATAGAAAGCAAGATCTATGTACGGTTTCGTTAGCATGTTCTCAGTAAATAAACATTTTAAATAAAAATTCTTAACAACATTAAAATTTTAAGTGGAAGTATAAAATAATCCCTTCTCAATATCCCAGTAACATTCATCGCCTATTACGAATTATTAAATTAATAAACTTCAAGGTGATTACATCATATGATGTATGAATGATTTTTCTGTTTCACTTGGACTAAAGGTTTTTCAGTTAGGAATTTGCAGAATTATTTCATATGAAAACAGTTACTTGTTGATAGTACGTTGATTAACAATGACTAGTGTCTGACAAACGATGATCTTATAGCATCGCTATTCTTCCAACATTTGAAATATATTAACATATGGTTATATCCTATTATTTACAAAAGAAAGATATTCCGTCCTATTAACAGCTGCGTTTAAGTAGAAAACATATATATAGTTTCTAGTGTTTGCTGAATATGTTTTGAATTATCTAATTCTGGAAGACCATGTCGGTAAATATCTAGGTAAAGACTGTTTCAAATTTACTTTGAAATATCAAGCAACATTCTAAGATTGTAACACATCGAAACTTAAAAAAAAATAATAATAATAATATATAAATAAATGTGCTATTACACTTAAAAATGTTGAAACCTAGTAGCAGTGAAGTTTCCAGAGTAAACAGGAAAAGAATCAACCCTGCCCTATATTAAGAGAGCATTCACGAATTTTGGTGAAATGATATGGGGAAGTTGCAAGAAAACGAAATTTCCACTTTGGGACAAGAATTTGTATCAAACCACGTCGAATTGAAGCCAATTCCCCAATAACGTTTGAACTCCAGAGAGAATTCATGGCATAAGTGACGCTTATTATCTCCTTTTTTAATGTGCGTAATAGATCTCCTTAAGGTTAAATCAGTTGTATCAGACCGTTCCTATATATATGCTTAAATTGTTCAACCCGGCCGGTTTCGTCTGTCTGTCCGTTTAACCAGGCTTCACGCAAAAACTACCCAACCAATTTTTACTGGATTTTCACAGTTCGAAAGCTAATGGTGAAAGTTAAAATTTGCTGTATACCTTTATGAATCTACTTGGACGGAGCAAAAAATAATAATTCATTCATACCGAGAACGGTTAGGCACCACACATTAAACTTCTTCTCAGATGAGCACTCCTTCACGAGACTCACTCCAAAGATCACCCTACAACACAGGTAAACATTCCATCGTTTGAATTCTCTTAAAACTAATTTTTAACTACGAAAATTTGTTATTCATTTTGTCGATTTTCTAAAAGTTAGTGCATTCGAATAAGCAGAAAAGGATTATGATCTAAAATTAATGCTGCAATAATCGTAATTTAATTTACGGCTTACTTTCATGCTTTGCTATTAGAATAAAAATTGCTACCCACACCATCGGTTAACATAAATTCCAATAGTTGAAATGAATAATATATATTGTCATTAATGATGATTCAATCAAATTAGCGTTATCAGAATTAAATTGGTAATATGAGCAGCCAGAATTATCCACGTCCTGTGTACATATCTCTTCATCTTTTACTGCGGTCGTAAAACGTAGCCTTCCAATGTAGCTGCAGGAGTAGTTCAACAACATTAAGAGCCTGATCGCCTGGAGTGGAAGCTTCTACTTCTGGATCGAAATGTTTTGTGTACAAGCCCCAAAACTGGTCCCTCTCACCCTGTAAACCAAGATTTTTTAATATCTGTCGCATGATTGTAATACTCGTGATATTAATTCCGCTTTAACCTAATGGTTCTGTTCACTGAATAGAGTCACCAACTTGAATTAATCCATGACTGCTGGAATATGCAGCAAAAATATAATTCAGTTAGTACGATTGAGACAATCTGCGAGGGTCCTAGTAAATGACCACAAATTAATTTATTAAATACTACGGAATGATTACATAGTAAGAAAAAATATTCCGAAAAAGGAATAGTTAGTCCGGATCGTACAGCAAATCAACGGCGGATAAAAAACGGCCGCTTAATGGAGTTGAACGAGAGCGTGGATGTAACCTTGACGGAAGGATGCATACAAGATCAAGGCAGTCTGAACGAGGGCAACTCACAGAGCTTGACTCACCGTTCTCATGATGATGGCTGTAATCCCTCCAACCCCGCACAAGTGAAGATCTCTGGAACCAGTGTCGAGCTTCAGCCGCGGGCGACACATATATATACTGGCCGGTAGGAGGAGGGTAGAGGGAGGGTTGCGTCACTCCTCTGTCCCCGATCCTCCGGAAGAAGAGAAGACGACGGAGACACACACAGATAGCCATCCCTACCACCGGCAAAGTGACACCTTCTAATCGTCAAATAGACACCATTTTTCCTGCCCCGATCCAAGGACGCGATGACGTATGTAAAATGTGCAAATACACATAGATCTTCGCAGATTACTCGCGTCACAGTGGTGAAAATAGAAAAGTAAACGAGATAAGTGGTAGGTGAAAATTGTCGGACGAAGGGGGGATAGGAGGTAGGAGGATAAGCTAGGATGAAGGCGGGGGAGGGGGGGGGGGAAGAGGCCGCGACTTGTCTAGTATTGAGAGTGCATAGTAATGAGGAGGCTGCCTAGAGGTACTTCAAGTTGCCCGGGGCTACCAATTACCACGTGCCACTTGCGGCGCCAAGAGCTACGCCACAGTGTAAAAGCTGATGTATCAGATACTAGGTGTACACTATGTGATTAAAGTGACAGTTCAATATATTCTTTATGCCACATCTTTCCACATCTATTAAAGTTTGTAAAGAAAATGTGACGCTTTATTCCTTAAGTCGCAGTTAATAATCATCTTTCGCCAGAGAAACTATAAAACTGGTTATTTGTGTTAGATTGTGTGAAGAGTGTTCTCTATTTATTCATGTGGATAAATTTTTAGAAACGAGTCAGGAAAATGTGGATGTTTTGGTAGACTGAATTTGAAGGAGTCATTTAGATCTCAAATACATTGCGGGATTTTGTTTCGTTATTGTTGACGTCATACGTCGTTGGTTGACCAGTGGTGAAATTTTGTGCCGTGATGAATTACATCGGTGATTCTGAGTGTCTTCATTCAGTTTCGTGGTTCGTGTTATTCAACTATCAACACAACATGATTCCCCTACCTTTACGGATGTACATGTCATTGTTCACTGAATTTCATAGTATTCCCTCTACGTCAAACAGATATTCTGCAGTTTTGTAATCAGTAATTATTTGTTCATTTATCCAACCAGTGATGTCAACAATGTGTCTTTAATCTTGCGGTGTATTGATAATTTGCACGGAATTTGACAGTAATTATCTTCGCGCTAAGCTGACTAGTTTTGGAGTAATGTTGTTGGTTCAAAATAAGCTCTCCAGCTGATGATATTAACATGGAGTAGCTTGTCCAATAAATGGAAGTGCAACATTAATTAGATGATTCCGATATCAGGTACCATTTCCTGTTCATAAAGCCAGAAAACAGTCGAAATTCTATAATTTTAATATTACTTTTCCATCACAATTTTTTGTCACTTTATTTGCACAAACTATTCAACTTCTTTTTTTGTTGCTTAGTAATTGCGTAAAGCTTTAGTTAAATATCTTTATGACTTAATTAAAATTATTGCGATCCTAGTTTCATTTACCATTGCTGAAAAACTTACTTACAAAAAAAAAAAAAAAAAAAAAAAGAACCACTTACTAAAGTGCGATCTGACAACGATGAGTCGATGCTGCAACTTCTTTCTAGACACTGTTAAAAGTTTAAAGGAACTGTTTATCCCTAGAAACTTTATTTGGTAGGTGCCTGTATTCAGGAAGAAAGTATTTTGGTAAATACTCTACGTTCTGAATGTTCTAAATCTGATCTTCCTCGATAGCCTCACTTTATTTGTCAGAAGCAGTCTTCTATACATCAGAGAAATAAACATATCCCTCCCGATTCCGTAGTCTTGATATCAGTTAAGTTTGTTTCAGATTAAACAGAACTATTAAATTGATAAATATTTGAGATATTTATTTTCTTACTCAATGGGCACATAATGACATCAAGCTGTTTAGACAGATAGGAAAAGTGTCGCAGGAAAGAAGCAAGGTATAGTATGAATCCCACTGCGAATATAAATTCTAAATTTGATATTAATTATATCAGATAAGGTAGCAACTAAATATTTAGCTATCAAGTTAGTATCAGTTCTTAAATTTTACCTGGTATTGTTCAATTTAGTTGTCTACTGTAGTTGAGAAGAAACATTTTGGTACAAGACGTAGTCACATTTTGACATAGCCGCTGCTGTTCCAGATCATAATTTTTTCAGAAATAGAGTTATTGAAGAAAACATAAACCAGTGGGCAATGATAAGAGTCATAATTTGCAAATCTTTTGACATTTTGATCTCTTCCAATTCTTATTTATTTAGAAGCAAAGGGATCAGTTTCAATATTCTACTTCTCTATTTATTCTTGCCTTCAAATCCTCTCCGGTTTCAGTGTGAAGCAACAAAGAATACCAGATCATATATGTTTTTCACTGGAAAAATTCTAATGTCTTCTGAGGTTCCGGAAGTAGGTAGTCCGAACATTTTTGGTGCCATAGGAGGACTGATGTACACAGCAGAAAACAAATTTATGTACTCGTACTATATACGTGCAAGTTATAACTAGCAGCAAGTACGTCGTGTTGAAATTTTGTACAAATTATTTGTGGACCTAAAAAATAAAATAAAAAATACTGCAGTCATGTAAGGAGTAGGTGATAACAGACAGATTTAAGGCGGTAATAAAGTGCAATCAAAATAACAGTTAATTTCTGTCAACCTTGTCGGTCATATTAACGAAATTTGTAATACAGCGTTTTGTACAGTTTTCCTTCCCAAGAGTGATATCTCGATTAAAAATAATAACAATAAGTTTTTTGGTGTCATCAGTCTCTCTACTGGTTTCATGCAATCCTACATCCTTTTCTATCTTATGCTAACCTCTGAACCTCAACGTATTCCTTAACAACCAAGTTTTCAATTACCTGCTTCATATATTTTAATCTCTATCTTCCTTTAAAGTTCTTAAAATTCGACTGTTCCCTCCCGTAGCAAATTGACCGATCCTGCATGTCTTAAAATGTGACCCTCCATTCTGTCTGTTCTTTCTGTTAGACTCTTCCACAAATTCTTTCCGCGTCCACCATTTCTAAAACACGTTCGTTCCGTACTTTACCTCTTCACTTAATTTTCCTTCTTTCTGGGATTTCTAAAGTCGATTCTTCAGTACCACAAAGTGCTCTACTCACACAGAAAGTTTTAAAAAGTTCTTACTAAGACCTAGAACAATATATGAAACTAAAATAATTCTCTTTTTCTTGATGGCTCTCTGCTTTTAATATGATTTGAGCTTCGACCATCAGTTGCAATTTTACTTGCAAAGTGCGCAAAATTCATTTACTTTTTTTTTTCTTATGGCTTTACGCCACCTCTAGGTCAATAGAGGCGGCAGAGGATTGGGGAGTAGGAAAAGGACGAAATTCGACCATGGCCCTTTGAAGGAAGTAGAACGGCATTCGCCTAGAGTGATTTGTGGCGACCTTGAAATCTGGATGCCCGAAAAGGTATTCGAACCCGAATGCGACGCCAGAAAAATGCGAGGGCTGAATTAAATAAATGACTGAGTCACAAATGATGCAGTTTTATACAGTTTGATGACGGTAAAACATTTTCCCCGTCGTAGAAAAGAATTTATTTATTTATTTATTTGTCGTATGGCAAGCAACTAATAGTAGAAAAGAAAAAATCACCAAACATGAAAAAAAACTTGCGGTGACAAAAATTCTCCAAACTAAACTTTGTATTCATATCAGATTACATTTTATTTTTGCAATATTGGTAAATACGGTAAAAGGTGCAATAAAGGTTTACATTTAAAAGCAGCCCACGTGTTCTGCCGATCTGTCCTTGACTATCCGAAGATCGAATGTGCGCCTCTGGGTTTTCGCTTGTTAGCGGCGCCTTCTCCTACTAACGGAGAGGCTTTGTGAAGATATGGAATACCTCCACTTACCTGGGAAGAGACCTTGAAAGTTTTACTCAGTGGGAATCGCAAATTATTCTTCGGTTTGGCGAAACGGAAATCACTGTGGTACTGACTAGTAAACAACAAGATGAAAAGAGTCAACATTTCTTGATTTCTGTTAACAAGTTTAACCACGAGGTGGAAAGAATGGTTAAGAAAGCGGCAGTCAGTACATACAAAAAGGGAAAAAAACTGTAGAGAGTATTTTGCAACAATTTCAGAACGTAAATGAACGAGAGTCAAAAAGAAACATCGTGCAGCTTACATAGAAATAGAGATGATGAAGAATTACAGGAAGATAATCATTAACGATCTTCGGTTCACTTATAAGGATAATTAAAGATAGAAAGTTATTTGGAAGTAACACCAGAGTATTCTAATACCACTTTCGATCTTGGAAACAGAAAATGTGTGCATGAAGTACAGATCACATTAACAGAATGATTTTGTTAATATGGAAATACCATCCGTATTATTCAATCCACGTTCTGTATTTTCCTTTGAGCGTACCAGTGAAATACGGACATTCCATCATTTTAGAAAAGACTTTGTGTGTATAGAATTTTTATCTGAAGGTATTACTCTGCAGGCTTCATTTTATAAAGAAACTTTTTTGTTAAATTAAATGAAAAAAAGTTGCAAGAAACACATATATTCAAACTTTTCTATGCACCAATAGTAATAAATCAACTAAGAAAACTGAACTATTATCAACTTATAAATGGTGCTGCTTAGTAAGATACAGAAAATAAAAGAGACAACTACGCATCAAGTAACACGTTTGTTCCCTTCCGAAGGAGGATACATATTCCTAAACTGATGGTTGAGTACTTCGAAACAAAACAATTATGAAACAGTGGTCCCTACATGTACGATTTTCGGTCGCTGATCGGATCGAGGGAAGAATCATTATGCAAATTAAGTTTAAAGATTAATTTATATTTTCGTTAGGTATTTTTTGTTTAATTTTTCGCGAGGAACTTCAGTTTCTCAGTGCTAATCTTATACCAAACCGATATCCCTACAGGGTTTACTATGGCCATGAAGTTATTTTTTCAATTTAATACTCTCCTGAAGTGTCTCAAACGTGATTAAGGGTCACATACATATTCTATTCTGTTCTTTAAATGGTTTACATCGTGAATGATATACATATTTTATTATGCTTTGTCCTCTTAATCCGTACACCTAATGTGTTAAATATTCTTATACCCGAGTTGTTTATTCATAAGCGGAGATTTTTATGGCTTATGGAAAATTATTTCCATAGAAATAACATGAAGTATAACTGCGCTCAATCTGTATTATTACCACCTACATCATTTAATTAATTTTTATGAGCTGATCTGATAAACACCATTCTCAGCTCTTATCCACTGATCCTTCGTCAGAATAATCAAGATGGCTTGGAAGACATATCGTTAGCCTCATTAATACAAGTTAATATACATACAGGTAGTTAAAACTGGAAAGGTTTATCTTCAAATTAGCGCTTATCAGCTACTGAAAGGAGAAGTATGTTGGTTCGTTCCCAAAATTTGCTTTATAACACTCCAACTGGTCACATAACTGCTCGGCAAATCTGAAAATAGTGTCAAGTTCGCGCTCATTCAGTTTAGATTTAAGCAGATATCCTTGTCAGATTTCTTCCTTTGAATAAAGTTAATCTATCTTTAAAGCTTTCAGCAGTTCTTTGTTCAGTTAATCTCACCATTTCAATTTATGATACTGCTCGTATACGTTATTTAGATACTTTCTTTAAAAAAATTCTAATCACATTTTCTCAAAAACATTTAAAAAAATGTACAAGTGTTTTTTATACTAATAGTTTTATACATGGTGAAAAAGTGTGAATTTTTAAGAGCCATTTCAGAAAGAATTATTAAAGCACCTTAACAATACAGAAACTCCTTTTTTTTATCAGCTTTTGTTGATCCATCTGCTGTTCTTCATCGGTAAGATTATGTAAAACGCACCAAATTTTCGTCGGTACTAATTTTGTGTGACCTTTGGGATATGATGATAAAGTATTTCAAGTTGTGTTCTTTTCATCTCTAACGTGAATTAACACAGATTCTTCTTCTTACTACTGCAGTGGTCCTAAGGTTTAGTCAGATTTTTGCTCAGCATGTAACTAGTGGAGAGGGAAGCTGGTGCGCAGGTCATCCAATATTAAGGAAATGCCGGGATTCCAACCAGGGATCATTCCATTAAATGCACTATTTAGCACAGGAACTATAAACATCAGTGAACACATATTTCGGCGTAAAATGATTGGGTACAATATATTGAAGGATCAAAACTATAGGGACATAACTAACACCAAAGATTTCCAACAGATAAACAAAAATCATAAAACAACAAGGTCGGTAAGAAGCGCACAGGGCTTTTTCCTTTGATTCTACAGATTCTGAATGTGTAGCTACGTATGCTCTACCACACGACTTGTGATTAGGTAATTAATTAAGCAACTAGACCAATAGCGAAGCATACAGCTTAGTGAAAACTTCAGTATACAACTATGGAAATACAATATTTAACCATTCGCTTCCACATCACTTTTAAATATTCGCCCATCACATTGATTTCGAACGTTCACTACGAAAAGGGATGAGCTGCATCGCAGTAAAAGTTTTCTAAACACAGTATGGTCCGTCTTTCCACTTTTTTTCGCTGAAAACGTCTATAGTTACATCAAAATCGGCAATGCAGCGGTGTCAATCGTTAATAAGTGAAGTTTTAGTTTGATTTTTTCAATTTATGTAGTTTTTTTCCTAAATTATTTATTCAGTTTCGGGGTTCTGTAACTTCCAAATGAAAACATCTTCACGGACTTATTCCTGATATTAAGTGCTGCATTATCACCATGTTCGTCTCTTATCTATCACGAACTATTTTAAATTTTTAATTCAATTTTCAGCCAGTTTCTCTAAGCAGTCTACAGCTTACACATTCCCAATACCCTCTTCAGCCAGCTCTTTCTTAGAGTAACTGTCAACCTAGCTCCTTTTTCGTATCACCTGCTGATGTTGTTTCGCTGTAAGCCTAGGTACCCGCAATGTGTATAGTAATCCTCAACACAGGATCTAACCAAATTAGTTCATTCACTTCTCTGGTACATCGCCTCATCAACCTCTCTAATAGATGCACCTATTTATAATCTCTGCCTTCCACCTTCGAAACGTTTCTTACGCAACTCCATTTGCTATAAAATGTCGAAATATATTATATGACATCAAGAAGCTATACCCGCACCACATGTTTTGTCCAATAAGTAAAATCCTTCTGAAATTTTACTTTGTATATTAGTGACATATCCCAGAGCCTTCTACAGGTGTTAAAAAAACTTATATTGTTTTATCTCTGTTACTCAACACTTAGTCAACTTGTGTATTTCACAGGTCCATTCGGTGTTACATGGGGTCAAGCAGCAGCTCCACAAAAAATAGGTATGTTATGTGGTTTAAGACTGATACTGCAGAGCATGCAATGATGGGAATTTAGTCGGCAGGATCTGAGTATGTAAACTCCTGGAAAGAGAAGATGACGATTGATGCAACGAGCATTTAAGTGTCGATGACCAGTGTCCTCATCGAATACGCACTCGGAAAGGTTAACTACCAGACAGGCCTCAGGCTTTAATCTAGCATGTTAATTAGGCGAACAAGTCCTGGAATTAACATTCTGCGGACACGAGCTACGTGCTCGCGTCGCTAATCGTTGCTCCGCCTCCAACTGCGTCTCACGCAATTCCTCAAGTATTCAGTGTATTAATCAAGTGTTTATAGAAGCAAGAAGGCTGAAAAATTAAAACATTCATAATTTAGGAATATGATTTGTCACATAATTTTTAGTGTCTTTCGTAATACGAAAGTCAACCAGCAAATAATCACTACTACTGTTCTCTTTAAGAGGATTTGTGTTACATATGTGCATTAGGCTATACAATCAATCAGTGAGCGTATACGTGCGTCGTTCATTTAATTGTCTAAAAACGTGTGGTGTTAATAGCAGCCTGAGAAGCCCACTGTAGAAAAATGGAACAAGCGGAATTTTCATCGTGGCTGATTCCGTATTAGCTATCAAGACAACACGATATAATCCAAGTATCGCCAACATAAAGTAACGACATTTCACCAATTATTCTTCGTAGAAAAAATGAATACAGCAATCATTTACTGGAAGAACCTGATGAAATATTCATGACCTTATATTCCAGTTAACAGCTAGTCATAAAAAGTAAGAAGATTATTTTTACGTCTTTATATGATTGCATGTTTCATTCTTGCAGCTTCTGTAGATAAATAGTTACCAATAGTTTCTAATAATTACTGTTGAAATACGGTTTATACTCTTATGATAAAAATTTTAATGGAAGAGAGTAAAGGGGACAGGATCAGGCTTGCTTAATGTAAGGACTGTTTTCTCACTTATTTAACCTTATACGAACAATGACTAGACTGGATAAGCTATTATTCAAGAATGTGACTAATAACATAATTGTGTCGGGAGAGTACGCTGATGTATAGACGAGTTTGGTAGGTTTGAGAAATTTCCTTCGTGCTACATGCCAGGTTACTTGGTTTGATTCCCGTTGATTAAAGACATTTTAATGAGGTGAATGGTCGACAGGTAAATGCACGCTTCCTAATCACCACAGTGTTTACCAAGGTTTGAACCAAATCATAAACCAATTGCATACGGAGCCATAGTTAACGTCACTGTTCCAGGTTGTTCATTAGTCGGTTGGGTGATATAAAGCGGTCTTTCCTTGTTAAAATCACAGTTCGGCCATTTAGATTACGGTTCTTATGGTTTCCATAAATCCCTCCAGGAAATTACAAAAAAAAAAAAAAAAATTTCTACCATCCCCTATCGCCTCTAATGAGCTCGACCTTGTTGAGGCGTAAAGCTGGAAAAACAGTCGTTCAAATTAATAGTACTCGAGTGGAAGCACTGGACGTAGCCTCTTTTCAGGTGCCGAACATTCACAGTACAGCACAAGTCACATGGGTATCATTACACTCTTCAGATCAAGGGAATGCACTCCAACCACCTTTTACTGTCGAATATTTCCTATCCCTCCTCTGCGGGATTATAACAAACCTAACTTTTGTGAACAATAAGCATTGAAGATATAAAGGATAAAATTCAATGCATTTTTCCTTGTTTAAAAGCACAAATACACCTACAAAGAATTTTTTGTATTCCACTGACTTTTTTAATGATGGGACAATGATAAAATAGGAATGTACAGACTACTTCAATTCACATTTCCGCAGAACTACTGCCTTAAATGGTTGTTTTTTTTTTTTTTTTTTTTTTTTTTTTTTTTAGTAACCGAGGGGGGCGGTGTAACGGTTAGCGTTCTCGCCTTGCATTCGGGAGGAAGGCGGTTCGAATCCCCGTCCGGGCATCCAGATTTGGGTTTTCCATGGTTTCCTCAAATCACTCCAGGCAAATGCCGGGATGCTTCCTTCAAAAAGGCCATGGCCGAATTCCTTCCCATTCCTTGCCCCCATCCTTTCCCGTCTCTAAAGACCTCGATATTAAAAAGAGACGTAAAAGCAGTTACAAAAAAAAAAAAAAAAAAAAAAAAAAAGTTTAGTAGCGTACCACAGTCAATGAAACAAATCAAGTTGCCGGAAATAAACGTTTACGATTTTTAAACTACGTTAAAATCTTTTAGACACCTGGTGAATTTAGTTAGATGTTTCTGTTTAATTCGTCAATCAAGAAACTATTTTCTCAAATAGAGAAAATATTGGGGAGAAGTATAGGGCTATTCACTGTTAACATGGAAACTAAATTTAAACGTATTCACTCTAAAAATCAAACTGCTAGTGTAATTTACGTTTGAGAAGTGCGTGCTGACAAAATAAGAAAAAAATCAGTATCTATCATCACAAATTTCAATTCTCAACATTAAATTCGATAGCAATTTTCAGAATTAAATTTCATTCAATCATTCCCTTCAGAAATTCCATGAAATGTTTAGATGTTGTCTTCTATTTATAGTTCTATGTCACCGCATGTTGAATGCAATATATGTTTCTTGAAAACTAATATATGCCTACTAGAAATTCGTCAATTTTCCACCTTTTGTTTTAAGTGTGCCCTATTTCAAGAAGTAATAGTAAAAAATATATATATATAAATATTTTTGGTCTCTTTTTCCGTTTATTGGTATTATCAAGACGTTAGTAAGTATCAAAGACAATATGGGGTCAAAATTTTTAAGATGTGCTCCTTCATACCAAACAAAAATAACCACGGTAAGTGAACGTCTGAACGAAACTATTCTCGAGACTGATATGAAACATTGTTAATTTTTCGTTTTTTGTTGTTTTATTTCGATTTTATCAAGCGTTGTGAGTGAGTGGCTAACGCTCTGGCCTCGCATTCGGGAGAACGCCGGTGCGAATCCCCGTCCGGGCATCCAGATTTGGGTTTTCCATGGTTTCCCCAAATCACTCCAGGTGAATGCCGTGACGCTTCCTACAAAAGGCCGAATTCCTACATGGCCGAATTCCTTCCCGTTCCTTGTCATTAGTCCATGTTGCAGCGCTGTTATTTCGTGCTGTGCAGACAGCTGGGCAGACACTCTACGAGGTGTGAATGGACCATTTGCTTCCGAGTTGACGCTGCACATTAACGAGCATTCGGCAGAAAGAGAAGTTAGGACTCTAACACGGTTAACAGGTTTGTGTTATCGAGAATGCGAAAGTGTAAACAAGAAGCGACAAGCAAATGTCAGATTCCGAAGCTTCCACGTTATCGCTGTAACACCTCGGGTTAAACGCAACAGTTCCATGAAAACTTCACACTACCATTTCGCTCTGATTCCATTCAGTAAGAAGCATTAGCAGACTGGTGAAATTTGTTATTTTTCTGTTTGAAGTGCTCACCAGATTTTATGCAACCAACCCCTTTAGTTATCTTTACCTCCGGAAAAAGTATTTCGAAGTTTAATTAACATTAATGTTGTATTCGCACCGTAACAACAAGAGGTCACAGTATTACACATGCCAAGTGCTCCAAAAACATGGGAAAGAAAATATCAGTCCTTTAGTTGCTACTGACGGAACTGCACACTTAGACGTACTGTAATAATTGTATGTTTGAACTGTCACTGCCCTGAATAACTTTTATTTCACTACCAAATTAGTGATCTTGGGGAAGCGTTTCCCAGGATAAGAGCCCTTGTATCTATCAATCCTTAATGAGTTTTGCCGCTACTGTAATACAATATTTATAACGCAGCGTCGTTTCCTACGTGTCTGGCAAACCATCCTAGCATTGTACACTTTGTTTTGTAATACCGACCAAAATATGAGTTTGTTCATATCCTTTATATATGTTTATAGTTGAATATATCGTATGTAATCTGCTAAGTAATCTCGTTTTTATTTTACATTCAAATAAAAAATTAACGTTTTTCCAATATTTTTTGTTTAAAATGTACATTTGAAATTTTTAAAGAACCCTTTTCACTTAAATAATTTTTATTAATAAAATATTTAAAACTAGACGACCCATGCGAAAATTTCGCGAAAAAAATGAAGTGAAAAGTGAGGTTGAATATGATGTCACCAAAGCTGAGTCATTACTCTTCATACTCCTACTTCATTTATCGATTTTGGTTAAAAAACCAGGGAGATAAAAGGCTCGAAAGACATAAAACGTATTTTAAAAATATTGATATTTTTACCGTTTAAGGGCCGAATTACGAAAAATTCCTTTCTTAGAATATAATGTTACCACGGCGGAAACCTTAGTCTTTAATATGATATCTCATTTATCTATATCGGTTAGATATTAAGGGAGATAAGTCGCTCGTGACACAAAAATGCGTCATAAAAAATTTATTCTTTTTCCCTTTAATGGTTGAATTCCAAAAACATTATTTCTTAACATATGATTTCACAATGCTGAGCCACTACTCCTTATAATCCTACTTCATTTATCGATTTTTGTTAGATATCCAGGGAGATAAATGGCTCGAGATATAAAAAACGCATTTTACAAAAACTAACATTTTTGCCCTTTAACGGTTGAATTACGAAAAACTCCTTTCTTAAAATATAATGTTACCATGACGGAGACCTTATTCTTTAATAAGATACCTCATTTATCTGTATCGGTTAGATATTAAGGGTGATAAATCGCTCGTGACACAAAAATGCGTTAGAGAAAATTTTATACTTTTTCCCTTTAAGGGCTGAATTCCAAAAACATTCTTTCATAAAATATGATTTCACAAAACTGAGACATTTCTCCTCATAATCCTACCTCATTTGTCGATTTTGGTTAGATATCCAGGGAGATAAATAGCTCGATATACAAAAAAAGCATTTTAGAAAAAATGACATTTTTGCCCTTTAAGGGTCGAATTACGAAAAGTTCCTTTCTTAAAATATAATGTTACCACGGCGGAGACCTTATTCTTTAATATGATACCTCATTTATCTATATCGGTTAGATATTAAGGGAGATAAATCGCTCGTGACACAATACCGCATTGCAAAAATATTGATACTTTTTCCCTTTAAGGGTTAAATTTCGAAAAATTTCTGTCTTAATATATGACGTCACTAAAGCGGAGATCTTAATCTTTAAAATGATACTTCATTAAACGATTACAGGTAGGTATCAAGGGAGATAAGTGACTCATAACACAGAAAACAGCATTTTAGAAATATTGACATTTTTTCCCTTTAAGGGTCGAATTCCGAAAACTTCATTCCTTAAAATATGATGTGACCGAAGTGGCGACCATAAGCTTTAAAATGACACCTCATTCATTGATTTCTGTTAAGTATGAAGGAAGATACAGGCTTGTGACAAAAAAATACCTTATAGAAATAATATATATGATTACTTCATAAATAGATCGAGCACATAAACCCCATTACTGTATAGTTATATTTTTCTATTTTCCTTTATTTTAGTCAAACTACGACAGCCATTTATAAGTTAATTATTAACACTTACACTGTTGGTATAGAATTACTTTCACCTTCAGCTGTGACAGTGTCCTTGAGATAATGGCATGACTGCCCGAACGGCCACTCTTAAGCGACACCATTTGTAGAAAAAAGAAGAAGAAATTTTCAACAGCTAAAAAGCTAAATGTTGGGTGAAACTTTATGAGAAACGACGATATACATACCTAAAATTTGTAATACCTAGTAGTGTGGTAAACAGCATGTGGTGATAAGAATGACATCAATTTCACTATGATGCGGATTTTATTTACATTAGTTTGTGTGGAAACCTGGCGATTTTTCCCCCATAAATGTTAGTCGTGTTTATCTAAGAAATCTGACCAACCTTATCGTTGGAGCAAGCTACGAATCTAGATCGCCGCGCAGTATCCTCATCCATAGTAGTAAACACGATTCACAACCAAACAACCCAATATTGTACTTGCCCCACATCCATAGCCAAAACAAAAAACAAACAAAAATCAAAAAAAGGTAAGAGCATGTACTCGTATGTTGTAACGTGACGCGCTGTCGCCACGTTCTAATGTGATTTTTTATTATATAAATCATAATGTTAGAGTAATTTACATAAATCTTGGGCGACAAATTTCCTAAAGTACGCAAGGTTCCAAGTGAGGACTGTAATCCAATGGTGAACATTCAGTGTATCTTGTTAAAGCGAATATTAAAGAATTATTGAGCTGTGTAGGCTTCAAGCTAATCGTGGTCTTCCCGAACCATGGCGACAGGAACGGATAAAAGGTTTTGCCGGGCCACACATTCTGCTCCCTGGGGATTGGCGGTCAACAAGGTCACTCACCTGGCGGGAAATGCCTGCCGCCCGAACACAGAGTCGTCCCCGAACGCAGCTGAATATGTCCGACCTCTGTTAGATACGCGGAGCAAATAAGAAATCGGGGATATCACGTGACATTAGGTGCCAACCTGAAGATCCAATCCAAATGAGCATATAACTTAAAATCCTGGGAATTTTCTGTTAAATGTGATCTTCGAGACTACAAGGGACGGAGTTAGAAGTTTTCCTCGCGGAGAGAAGAGCGACGAGCTTCATTCTCCATTCTATGCTATGCGAGTCTAGTCTGTGGTGAAGTCGAAAAGTTGGCTTCTCTCGCCAACTGCTGCTGTCCGACTCCTGGTGTCGGAAAACTCACGCTGCCGGCTTGCTGGAGCAGGCTTATCACGGCGACACCGCCAATAATGCGAAGATGTGCGTTACCAGACCGGACGTGCCTCTAGCTGCCTTGTGAGACAAGTCTCACTTACCGTGGGTCATCTCCGAACACCGCAGACATCAGACGCAGACCTACAATGGTAACTTATTACAACCAATACATCTGATTGTGCATTGCGTGAAACTGAACCCTTATATTAAGCGACTTAGAGAAGATAGATCCATGTTCTAACTTTGTAATTGAAAAAAAAACCTGAGTTAGCGGCGAAATTTGCCAGAACTAGTTATTTTAGAATGATATATTGTTCATTCGTGGCGCCCATGATTTTCCATTAACTGTCACAGTATTATGATACCTTTGTCTGAGGTCGTCATAACTTGTATTTTTCATTGTTTCCAAATATCATTGTTTCTTGCATATTAATTCTGAGATGGATTTAAAAGTAAATATACAATTGTTTGCTTGCTCATGACGGCTAATTGTACCTCTGAGCGTTTCTTTGATGATTTTGCCAATTTGTGTTAATGTTAATGGTAAATTCGCTCAGACTTGTAATCGCTAATGATAAGAAATAAATGTCATATTGTGACAATTGTCCTATAATCCAACTAACATCGAGATTCTTGCAAAATTAATAAATTTTCACTCCTTCATAAAAATTAAAATTAAAAATCCCCTTTATTAATCATAAAGGTATGAAAGATAATTATAACGTAGTTTGCCCACCAAGGCACCCACTACAATGTGAAGGAAGATTTGACAGAGTTTAAGGACAGCTTAAAAGCCTATAAAACTACATAAACTACCAAAGCAAAAACGAAAAGTTTCATAGAGGCTGAAGTTACAGCGTGACCAATTTGGCAGGTTTTACCAGGCATTTAGAAAAATATTACAGTTCTAATATGATTTAAGTTAACTGCTTAAAATTAACAGTAAACCATTGTAGTTATTAAAATTACGTAGCGGGAAAGAACTGTGTACAAGGAACGGGAAGGAATTCAGCCATGACCTTTTTGAAGGAAGCATCCAGGCATTCGCCTCAAATTATTAAGGGAATCCATGGAAAATCCAAATCTAGGTGGCCGGACAGTGATGCGAATCCTCGTCCTCCTAAATGCGTGGCCAGAACTTTAACCGTTCATCCACCACGCTCATTTTTCATCTCAGCCATAAAAAAAATTAGATTTCTTGAATTAGTGATTAACGTACGCATCAAAATAAGAAATGAAGATAGGAATTACAGTCTGATGTCATATACCCTCGTTATGCTCCTGGTTGATTTGACAATATCTCCGTTCGTCTTGCAAATAGCGAAAAATGTTTTGTCATAAATGTTTCCTGATAAAACCAGTTAAAGTATTAGTTGGCATACGGTGTGTGTGAAGTATTGCACAAGTCCTTCGTAACCACAGTGCAAGGTGTTGCCTCAGCGCCTGTAAATCATAGGCGGTCGGTTGGGTCCATTAAGAGACGAGCTACCGGTGTTTGCTCTGCAGGATAACGTCGGCAAATAATTCCACTTCAAAACATTAGAGATTCCTGTTCAAACGTATACTGTGCTTAGTTTGTTACTTTTCAGGAACATCATACTTCGTGACACAATCCCTAGTTCCACGATTGAGACATTTCGTGGTAAATATTTGTCATACTTTCTGTTGGCATCGCATTTATATTGTGTTGAACTTTCCTGTTTTCCTGCAGGATTTTACGAACGCATAGATATTTCAGTAGGGAGGAAATGTTGCTTAGAATAGATTTTATGCAAATGAAGAATTTCAGAGTGTCAGAAATAAATTAAAATGACATGGAGGAAAAGTGATGAATGGAAAGAATGGCTGGAGCTGGACAGCGGATGCTCTGATGATAATTATGATGACCATAGCAATTTGCTGTTGTACTTCGCTTGAAATTTTCAGGACCAAGATACAGGACCAGATGCTTAACATTCCTTGATTTCATCTCGTATATGGGCCCAGCTCGCCTAGTGTATTCGAAGTGCGCTGTTGTGACAATATCACATCCTACAATCATTTGTTTCTTTAATTAAATGTATATGCTTATAAATGCTTATAAATAACTGTACTGATGTATTTGATTCATTGTATCTTAGAATTGCACATTCTACAGGGGGATAGAATAAATTAGTATCGATAAGTAATGTTGAGATCTTTGGCTGCTTGCGATTGTAATCAGCAAGGAGTCGTGTGCGAATTGTCATAAACGCAGGTATGTCTGCGGATTATGGAAATAGTAAAAATTATTGTAATGAGAGTCTGCAATAAAATCAAGCAGTGATGTTACGCATATTGAAATATCGAAATCCGTTGTTTCAAAATAAATCGAATGTTTTTGGTACAGTGATTATAATTCCTCCTTAACAATGGTTCCTATCATTTTTGGCTGATGAAATTAGTTTACGGTGTTCTAACTTCAAAATTAAACGATTAGAAGCTTAAATGTTTCTGAGTGAGGTGGATTTTCGCATCCATAACGCGCTGTTATTTCAAGTAGAGTGGAAATGCTAATATACAATCTGATTCTTAGAAGGGGTAACCTGGTTATTTAAGTCAGCTAATTAATTACCCTAAAACGTTTAGCTCAAACTGTGATCGTTATCTGGTTTTGATTACTCGTCATTCTATGTGTTCCTAAAAGAAAGTATTGGACCTGATACTCCTTTATCGGGATATCTTGTGAGTTACTAACCCAAGCGGTGTGGAAGACCTACAATTCATGTATTTGAATCACTTTCGCTCTTTCTGACTAGCTGATGTGAATCACTCTTTTAGAAGACCCATTTCACAACATAACTGTTCAAGTGCGATTTGTCCATTGCGTGATTAAGGTTACATACCCTAAAAATCATAACAGATATGTATTTAGTAATTCATACGGCAGTGGCTTGGCCTGAAAATAAATCATTGACATATTTTCAGAACAGGTTTACAAATGCGGTCCACGTCCTTTTAAGAGATTGTTCCGTTGGTGCCAAGCGCGGTTAGTGCTAATCAAATTTGGTAGTTGTTAGTACCTACTTCATTCGTTGGAATCCAGTGTGTCCTAAATTTTAACTATTTTCGGGAAAATAGTATTACAATGTTAAATAGCAACGTAAATGCACAATAAAAGCTTTGGTTGGTTTGTTCGATACATGGAAACTATTTTAGATAAATGTCCTATTTCTCTACTTGTCCAGTCCTGAACAACGATACCCCAAAAAAGTGTAGGATGGGGTTGCGCAAAAATAGTTTTTGACTCTCATTATTTGAATGGGACATCTAGAATACAATTTTATATCAAATCTTCGGTTTTGGGCCAATGCAATACATGAGAAACACAAATTATAAATCCAAAATTTATTCTCTTTAAGTGCTAAAGACCTAAACCTCATTAACAGAAGGACGTACAGCAAGAATAGTGACAACATTTAGGCTCCGTTTCATTTAGAGTACGGATGAAAAAATAATAATTCTTTCGGTTATTTGTGTAATACACTGTGCGTTGATATTCGTCACTATTTATCGTTGTGTTTGACATTTTATCAACACTGATTTGGGTGCTTATATTTATCGACCCTAATTCGAAATGAGTATCTGGAGTTTATAAATAAAAAATATTTACTGTTGACGAAATTTTGTAATAAGTTAAGAGTAGAACTAAATTACGGTATAGTAAAGGTGAAAACACGAACGCTGTATGTTGTTTCTGTGTGTATTAATGTAAACTTCATGTTTTCCCTATTCTAGTATTATTGGAATGAGATCTTCACGGGTGTACCGCAGTACTGTGTTCTTTAGGCGAGAAGACGGTGGAGCTACCGGTCGAAATATCGTGTTTTCAGAACACAATCCGTTGGTACATCGTTGAAGATTTAAATTGTTCTCTTATGCTGTTGATTAAAAGCACGAAACAACATCTCTTGCAATCAGAGAAGCTCATTTGTTAGCTAGTTACCAATTAAACTTCGCGATAGGTGTAGTTCTATGGTCTGAAAATTTTTGCCGATGCTGACAAACGGAGTGTTGAAACCAGAAGGCACTGTGCCATCAGCAATGCATCTTCTAAACCGTTTCTAAACTGCGTTGTCTGACCTCTAGCTAGCATAGGTGAGCCTAGGACCTTTACAACCACTCTTCTATCTTGTTGCACACTCGACTCTAGAAGGCACTAGGTGACATTATGAAACCTGCTCCCCCGCATTCGAGAGAGGGGGCAAAATGCCACCTTGACTGTCACCGTCTGGAGATGCGCTAGTGAAGAAGACCTGCAGCCTATCTATGTCACCCAAGGTCGCTAAGCTGTACCTGCTGCAGACGCACTCCCTCTGAATAATGCATCAGCGCCTCGGCTTCCACTACCTGTCACCACGCGTAACGGATCCCCACGTCAACCCTCACAAAAGGAGGAAAACTTAATGCACTTTTTATACAACTTCTTTGTAATTAATTGCGGCACTTTCAGAAGTTAAGGCGCCATGCAGCCGGACACATATATTATTCGTCATGCATTCTAGATATGAAAGTCTGAGAAACGTGACGATGTAATGAAATATCTTATTGAATGACAAAAGACTTTGCCGATACAGTTACTTCAGAATAATTGAATCCTCAATTGGCTTGTTTCCACTAAGAATAAATCGGGCGTATAGTAGTTTTTAATGATTAATCATGCTAAGGAGATAACAAAAAACAACTTTATTTAATTTAAAAGATAAAGATTAGAATTATTTATAGAAACTAAAATCGGCAAAATCAGCCATAGTGACACGTGACCGCGAACGCCAATGAGAAAGCATTACGTCACAGCGTCCCTAGCGCCACAGAAGTGGTTAACATTTACATGTAATAGAACACCTTGCGTAGTAAATTTTTCGTTTGTAGCACCTTCTGTGTTGCTAATTTAGTTATTGTTAATTATTTGGCGAAAGAGAAGTCTAATTCATTATGGAACAAGGTTTTAGCAAAGCAACAAGTTATAATTTGCCCAAAATTGACGCCGTAGTCGTTGGAAGATTTTTCGCCTCAAACATAGACTTCTGCTCGTCGGAATTCCGCAATGCAAAAACTTCCATGTAAGTATATACAAGTGTCAAATATATATTATAAGCTGAAATCAGTTTCGTAAACAATAATCTATTGCTTAGACGTACGTTTTTAAGTTAATTGATATGGTTTTGATGTTACTTTTGCGAAGTATAAGCAACTGTTGGGGAGTTCTATAATTACCGTGACGTCGCAATCTGATAACGATTTCTTGTAGAACTCGACGAAACAAATCGAAAATAAAGAATAATGTTTTTTGATATCTCGCTTCGTTTTCGAGATATAGCACGTTAAAAATGAGTTATAGTTCCTTGTTCGGTACTATTATTTCTGTGCCGTGTCTTAACTTTTCAGCTTCATCACGCCTAAGGTATGTTTTTTTATATGTATAAACCTTTTCTAGAAAAATATATCCTCAAAAACAGGTGTGATAAATTTTAAAGCTATGGTACTGCCGGTTTCCAGTCTGCTCTAAGCTTCATATCAGCCTAACAACATCATCTTTCAGTTACGATATCTCGAGAACCAAGATAGATATTAAAAACAATTATTCTTTATTTTCGAATTGTTTCGTCAAGCTGCTTAAGAATCTATCATCAGATTGTGGCGCCACTTAATGATGTTTATTCTATGAAAAATAACACTAACGATAGATTTTAGAACATAAAACCAAAACAAACTCAACTCATACCTTATTACATTATCATCACTAGAAAAGTAGTGGTTCTGCAAAATTCATCATTTTTGCTTTGGATTTAGAAATATATTATGCACAAACACTTAAATCAAAATGGTCTTCACAAAAATAGAAACTTCTGTCTGCAGGTAAACTGTGAGCATCCTCCCTCCATGCAAGTTTTAACCACTTTCTCCGTATTTTTTCATTGTTTGGAACATATATAAATAACTTATCTGGTGTTTTTATTGTTGTGCTTCTACACTTCGGCACTACATAGTACTTATAAAACGAGGAACTCATGTTTAACTAAAGAAAATCTACACGTGCCATATACGTACACGACTGTCTACATTCATATCAGACGCTATGACGTCATCCAAGACGCCATGACAGTCTAGAGCGTTTTTGAGCTAAATTTAAATTCGCTTTTACAAACGCAAAATACATAATGTAAATGTTCGATTCTTTACAAAATAAGAGGTTTTTTGAGTAAAATAGATAATAAGGTGAAGTATTAACCTATTTTTCAAATTTAGTCAACTACCCAATTATTCACCATGTTCGAATGTCGAAGTTCGCTGGCTCGAGTCCGACATTGGGTGTTTAAGTGTTGTGTGTGATAATGTTGCCCATGCTGTGGTGTCTATAACTAGTTACAAATAATATACTACGAAGAAAGCGAAAACACCGGATGATTCGTAACCACACTTGAGCTGAAAGAAGAAACACCATTGTCCCGTATTCAGAAGAATCAACCCAGAGCGTATCACTTATCCGTCTTGTTATTCAATACTCCAGTCAAGTCCATGTCTTCTATCAATCTGTAAATCAGTAGGTGTTCTATTTATATCACAGCCTCTAAGTCCATGATATGGGATATAACAAATACCTGCTGAATATTCATCATCCCACAAGTTGATTACTGACGGGTCTATATTTACATTGAAGATTTGAGATATTTTATTTAAATCCGCTATATTATCATGTCAAATTAGTTTAATTATTAACTTAACATAAAACAATATTTTGTTAACTTATGCCCCGGAGAAGAGATCAAAAGGTTTCTGTGAAATTATTTAAAAATTCAATCATAGTGCTCGGCCGTCTTCTTCTTAAAAGCCTTCAGTAGAGATCAATTATCCTAAACAAGGAAACCTTCTACACCCATCAAATTAAATTTAAGTGCCGTAGATGGTGATATATACCTGGCAAAAGGGATGCAAGGAGAAGAAATCGTACAGTGTTGAATCAAAGAGATAGATTCCTCCCCTTTTCGTATCGAAGACATCATCCAACATCAGTGGCCATTATCTCAGAATCTATCGAAGAAACGCCAATGTCCCGTATTCAAAAGAATCAACCTAGTGCTTTCTCTTTATCCCAAGTCATAAAAGAGAGAAAGAAGAACTGGATGAGACGCTTGCTGAGGGCGGAGTGCTTGCTAAAAGATGCCTTGGAAGGACTAGGAGAGTAAGATTTATTTATTTATTTATTTAACTGTACATTCAGATGGTTCGTTATCTAGAGTCTACAACGAACCGTTATTTCTTAATACTGTATTGAAATTTATAATAAACAAAAATTTTGTAAAATTAACACAAATCCTATATACTACGAAAATGGTACAAACAATTAACTATTATTACTACACACTGTAATTTATCAACCTGTTAGTAAAAAATATTACCCACTAATACTAAGTAACTGAACATCTTGAGTTTTCAAAAGTTCGTTTGAGGAGAGTAAGATAAGGAGAAGGTGCAAAATCACAGATAACATCAGAAAAAAGGGCTACTACAAGGATATGAAGAGAAGGGTAGAAGACAGGAGAGCAGCCATGTGATAACATGCCTAATGGCAGAACACTGATGACGATGATGATGATGTACTGTACTCTCCATCCTTCCACAGACTACTGCTAATTTCTTGCACGGTATGATTCCGGGCCTCTCAGCATATATATGTCACATACACACCAATTATTCTCTCGTTTGTAAAACTTGATCTCTAGACAACTCTCCAAATTAAATATGTTGCCACATCGGATAGGCGTCATTCACACCAGCTAAGACTTTGGCGAAAGTTATTATGATACACTCCATTTCCGCCCCAGTCCTCCTCCTACTTTTAAAAAAGCTAAGGTTGGCGAGATCCTGCCGAAGGAGGTATACTTATTCTGGTACATATTAGAAGTTTTTCTACCTGATAGGTGGAACCTACGGTTTAACGTGGTACCCTAACCACGGACCCTTGTTGGTGTACTCTATATGACAAAGGAAGCTGTGCCAGATGTGAAGGTCGGGTTACGGGTCTATTGAAATGTCGCCGAGACAGGGATTCGAACGGAGGAACTTTCGATCTTCATTCACATGCCTTAACTACTGAGCATTAGGAAATTGAAAATGTCGTTTATCTAATAAATTATCATGGTCTTTATTTTTCAATATCATATAGGTACAGAATAAAACTGAACAGATGTGTAAAGGGGATACAATAGCTGTGTGTATACTATTCGTCATTCTTGTTTTTTAGCAATTAATGAAATATTTAATGGCATACCAATTTGTTGTTTATAGTCGAGGAAGACATATCATGAATATTCAACGTTACTGCTGCCACTCATAATTTCGTCACAGTCGTTGATATGTTTCATCAGGCTCTTACTCATACGGATAGAGAAATTTACTTACTATAACGGTAACAAATACTTGCCTGCATTATTTGCAGCCTCTTAGATATCGTGAACAGTTCGCGCGAGTGGCTGCGCAAATTGCCAAGGTGTCAGTTTTGTTTACGAGCTAACAGCAGAGCAACGCTACTCAATCGGCCATTAACTACTGGCAGTTGGATAACGTCATCTACATGCCCATCATTTATGCTGACATGAATAGTACAAGTGCACCTCGTATCACTGTCATAGCGTATTGCGTACTAAATTCTATTATAGTAGCCCTCTCATTCTCATTGTGTTTAAAAGCTGCAGGACATTATATGTCACAACATATTCTCATTTACTAACATTAAAAGAAGTTCCTCGGCGAAATTTTTCCGTCTGAAAAAGCTTCGAACTATCTTCGTATACTGCCGGTATGTGGTGTTGTCAGTATCTGGAGATCGTGGGTTCCGAGGTCTTGGGTTATCAGAAATGTACGATCAGCAGAGAAAAACTGGTAGTGCTTCGTAAGAGGCATTTCGACACCTTTGAGAAATATTTCTTGTTATAGCTATGTGACAGGATGGAGAAATACCCTAGGCCCAGCTACTGGTGTCATTATTTTTCTAGGTACACAATAAAGAACCAACATTTAAAACAGATTCAATGTTATCTTCTCAAGTGTCCAGCACAACATTTCGACAGCTGTCACTGCTATCTTCATCAGGTGTCAACTAGGTTCGAGATGTTACAAGCTTGCTGTGATTACCTAGATTAGCTTTACCTGATATCGTTTAGAAAATTAAAAAACTTGGCTACTTACAAATTCCGGTGATGTAAACAACACAGCTAATTGTCGAAACATTGTGTTTCTATACCATCCAGCTGGAAGATTACCTTGAATCATTACGCCGAGAAAGTCTTCACCCACAAATTAATTAATGTTTATAACTACACACTATTGAACGAAGTAGAAGCAACAAAATCTATAAAACTGTACACCATTTACTGTAAAATACAAACAAAAGATGTGCAATACTAAATGGCCAGAAGTTTTGAGCTCCTCTTGGTATTTCTGTTTACATCTTACCACTGATCTCCATTTGCATTCCTACATCCACCATCTCTCCATTGACACAAGTATGACGTGTCTAAATCTGTGCGTCTATTTTCTTAAGTACTGTTCCATTTACATTAAATTGCCGTTTCACCGTGTCATAACAGATGAGGAAACAAAAAAATAAATAAAAGATATAGTAAGTTTAGTATCTTTAGAGGCCAATCTGGAGCTATTCAAGCTTCCGCGAGGTGAAATGTTACCTCTTTTCAGTTGACCGTGTTTCATATGTAGTAAGAAGTTATCCCATTGATTGCTTACTGTGCTTTCTAAGGTAGTGTATGGTATGAGTTCACGTCCTCCTAAGAATCATCAGATTATTCAGTTACAAACTTCCTTTCTGAATAATACGTGTGATTTCATTGATCAGTTCTCACATTCAAGAACTTTATGGATATTATCTATTGCTAATCATGAAATAACAACTCGAACTTGTACTTTCTTTTTTTGAGTTATCTATTGGAAGCTTAATAGCATATCCAACAAATCTTACGTTAACTGTTAGTTTAAGTGGGCAGCTGGTGATGAGTCATGGAAGATATTGGTGTAAGAATTAAAAGTAATGCATGGAAGGGAAAAGATGACCATGACCACAACCTGGCACTCGATTTCAGGCACCAAAGTGTAGGAAGATTCTCCTTTTTGGGGAAGGGTATCAGGGATTGGAATATGTTACCAAGAGAAACGATGAATAAATTATCGAAATCGTTGAAACAATTTAAAGTTAAAATTTGTAGAGGGTAAATGTAGGTGGATGCAGAAAAGGGGGAGATGGGTGGTAGTGAAATTGCCACCGGAGCGTGCGCTCCATTGCAATTTACTTTAATTAAATACACTGTGGGCCCATTCTTGATAGAGGCGAAATGCACGGCCACTTGAAACTCCGTCGTTCGACGGCCGAACTACGTGTATGGGTCTATCAGTTAGCAATACGCGTTTATGTTTATTTCAGTTCTCCAATGATAATACCTTATTTAAAAACAATATATCACGGCCAATCAAATTTTATATTTTTACAAGCCTTATGTAAAAGCAATGTGGTATCTGTATTCTATCTAATGAAATTATATACCAACTTACAGTTAATGGTTTTCTTGCGAGTCATTAAGGCTTTATGTTCATTCATACACAGTTAATGTCAAGTTTTCGTTTGATCATTACCCGTAACACTCTCAGGCACGTATCTTTATAGCCTATAATTATTTATTTAACAATGTTTGTACAGTGTTATATATTGTTACAACTAGCAGTGGAATCAATAACAAAATGTCACTTTCACCTATGATTTGCTTTAGAGGTAAGCAGTGTTTGTATAGCATCTCGAAATAAATTTACAACTCATCCGAGGTTCTCGAGGAGCTGAGTAAGAACTTCCATGTCGCCAGAGACACTGTCCCCCCATTCACTGGACGACGCAACTTCCATCATCATTAAAGAAGTTGATGACTGACTTAACGATGAACACGTAACGCTGTATGCTGGTGGTACTTGGCAGACTTTTGCGTCACCAGTGGCGGTAACAACGAAGCGCAAAACGAAGAGAACTGTTTCTGTATTTTAAGTTTCGCCATTGATTTCGATATCTTTGTGGGAACTGCGAAAACTCTATAATGTACGATGAAAATGGAGAGATACCAAAAGAAATGTTTCGTTGGAGGTTTTCCGCTGGGGTATTATATCCAGCCACGAAGATCTGTGAATCGTCCGATTCCAGTAATACAGTTCAAACTCTTTGCTCACATTGCCCATTGTGGCCACTACAAGCTCTAAAACTATAATATATACTTTCTTATTCACGATGAACCATCTGAAACTGTAATACAGGGTGAAAAGCTAATTTTTGATAATATTTCCACTTCAGATAGTATTTTTTGCTCTGTTAAAAAAGTACCGGGAAATGGTCAATAAAACTCAAAATACTTATTATTAATTAAAATTTATTGTATCGCCTTAAAAGTAGGCCCATTTTGAAATAACACTTATGCCAACCAATAATCAAATCACCCAAAACATTTTTTAACGCTTATTCTGGAATCAACTTCAGCTCTCGCCACGAATTCTCGTTTGTCTTGTATCGACTGAAAACGTGTGCCTCAAATTGGTAATTTGAGTTTTGGAAAGAGAAAAAAATTGGCCGGAGCCGTATCAGATGACTACGGTGATTTTTCGATGGTATTTGTTAAGTTTTTGGACAGAAATTCGTTCACAATGATAGCCATGTGAGATGGTGCGTTATCGTGGTGCAAAATTTGTGAGTTTTCTTTCCACAAATCTGTCATTTTTTGACGAATTTGATCTCGCAAACGCCGCACAAACCTCAGATAATATTCTTTATTTACCGTCTGACCTTTTGACAAGAGTTCTGAGTGCACAGCGTAGCGATAATTAAAGAAAACGGTCAACATCACCTTGACTTTTAATCAAATTTGACGTGGTTTTTTCGGTTTCAGCTCAGTTGGAGGAAACCATTCCGAAGCTTGTTGACTGGTTCGCATATCAGACATCTAAACCCATGTCTCATCACCAGTTAAAATGTGTTTTTTTGAATGTGGTGTCGGAATTGACTCGTTCCAACAGGTCTTCAGCGACCTTTAGCGATTGAGTTTTTGAAGAAAATCCAGGTCTTTCGGAACTAGTAGAGCGGCAACGCTTTCCAAGCCCAAACAATCGTTTAAAATGGTACGAATTGATTCGTGCGACAGAGAAAGTGCAGCGGCTGTCTCTCTCACACTTAAATGACGATTTTCAGTCTCCATTTCCTTTAGCGAAGTTAACGTCAGTTGATGATGACCGTCCAGAGAGAGTCAAATCTCTCCATCACATCACGACCGCTTTGGATTTCCTGTACCAATATTTGCACGTGTTTTTGATAAAGTCGATTCACCGCAAGTCTTCCGTAACATTGCAAATATATGAGACAAAAAATCAAACAGTTTGTATACATATGAGACTTGAATGCAGTACAACATTCTTGCAGAATAACTGGAATTCCCCAGAAAATCTCTTTTTCTTGTAAGGCGACATTGTTGCAGAGTGTAGAGTGCCTTGTAAAGAAAGTACTTGTTACAACTTCTTTCTTAACCAAGTCATCAACGAAAAAGATACTTTTTGTTTCTGTTCGTCTCTTATTTATCGTGTACTCTTATTCTACTTGGGATATATCCAGTATTTCTCTGCAAGTCTCGGTCGTGGTGAAGACTGCAAATACCACCTACCCTCTGTAGAGCTTGTCTCGTTCACAAATGCATTCTCTCTCAATGTCGAACTTATTTTAAGATTCAGACAACTTCACCGCTGACGAATTCTTTTGGACTGACTTGTGACGTCTTACCGATCGGTGGGTGAGCAGTAACGCTTTAGCATCGCATGCGGGAGGAAACTGGTTCGAATCCCCGCACGGCTATCCAGATTTTCCTTTCCCCAAATCACTCTCGGGATGGTTTCAATAAAAGTTCATGGCCAAATTCCTTTCCGTTCCTTGTTCCCTGTTCTTTCCCACCTCTAATGATCTCGACGTCGACGAAGCGTAAAGCCAAAAGCAAAAAAAGTGACATCTTATGCCAGAAAACGAAAAACAAGAAATGATACATTTCGTCATGTTGACTAGTTTTCTTACAGTTCGTTGTGAAAGTTAAGGACTAATTGTTTTAACCCAATTTGTAACAGAATGACCCATTTGACGTCTTATGAATCGTCCGCCGTTTCTAGTGTATTAACTTCGTTTTACTATTTAACTTCGACATACAGTCTACTGCGCAGGATTGATCGGTGTGACTGTGGTAGGACGTTGAAATTGGTGTTAGTTGGAACAGCAATAACAGTAAAATTATCGGTGATCCTATAATCACACTGAGTTAAAAATAAAAAATCGCGATGTTGAAGAAATTGCAAAGGAAGTATCAACAGAAACGTAAAAAAAGTGTATTATTGGAACTCTTACTGTTTTCCAGAGCCAACTTCAAAGTTTCCACACTTTACAGGTCCTTATATTCTGTTGCAGCTATATCCATCACTTTCGTTATTTGGAACTCAAATTTTTTTCTGATTTATTGTTTCATTTATTTTTAAGTTCTAGAATTGTTTTCGAATATTTCCCATAGTTTTCACATTTCTTCCTTATTTCATTGCTTAGATAATGTAACGATTTTAGTTAACCAATCTATTTTAATACAAAAATTTGATACGATTTTTATTATTCTCATTTTCGTACATACACCAGTCATTTTATGAAATTTTAATTAAAATAGTTAATGAGTATAGAAATAATTGATTCTTTTTCTTTACTATTTCAACTGCCAGGAGAATATAATTTAAACTAGTTATTTACGTTCAATTCAGGGAAACTTTTGAATATTACTCTGTTTAAATTGAGTTCGCTGATCATAATTTTTTTTAAAATTTGTTCTTTTAGTTTCTATTACAAACTATATTTCTATTGTGCTGAATTTTTCTCCTTATGTATTAGTATCGAATAATGAAAACAAATAATCTTTTTATCGTATTCATTCATGTTTGTGGTTGATAATTGAATGAGCGAGCGTGGTGTAACGGTGAGCGTTCTGGCCTCGCATTCGGGAGGACGCCGGTTCGAATGCCCGTCCGGGCATCCAGATTCGGGTTTTCCATGGTTTCCCAAATCACTCCAGGCAAATGCCGGGATGCTTCCTTCAAAAGGCCATGGCCGAATTCCTTCCCATTCCTTGTCCCCCATCCTTTCCCGTCTCGAAAGACCTCGTTGTTAAGAGACGTTAAGCAGTTTAAAAAAAAAAAAAAAAAAAAAAAAAAAAGATAATTGAACGGGACAACATTTTTGGTTCTTTTTCTCTTGAGGTGCGCATATAGCTAAACCTGATGGGTATACTACGTACACTCAGTACTATACCTATTATTAACTGTTTTTGTTATATGCAAATGGATCCTGCAAAACCAAACGAATGCTACATACGTGGTTTTGTGTTTTTGCTCTAGGCAATATCTATTAATTTAAGTATTCATCAATATATCAATTTTAGATCTTCTAATTTTGTTTAAGTGAAACGAGCCTAGTGAGTGAGTGGTACGATCCAGGTCTGGCATTCGGGATGACTAGGATTCAGATCCCTGTCGGGACATCCATATTTCGATTTTCAATGTTTTCCCGAAATAACTCCAGGCGAATGTCACTGTTATGGATACTTAAAAGGGCCATGGCCAAGTTCCTTCCCGTTAGTTACTCCGAGTCCTCTCCCGGCTCAAATATCCTTGACGTCAAGAAGGCGTAAAACAAAAAAGAAAAAGAAATGTTAAAACAAAAAACCAGAAATATTACTGCATACATCACTTTCTTCATGTTTTAAAAATTAGTTTCTCAGTTGTAAAATCATTTACTTTCTTTATTATTTTCTAATACTGGACATGTACTGTTTTATATTATTTTCCTGTGGATAGGTACTTCTTCATTCCAACCTGTTATTACGATGAATTTTTTCTGGTTCTGTAAATCAGAATCAGTGTTTTTCTAAACAACTTTAAACATGATATAAAACTTGATGCTTTTGGCAGGCGTCATGTTTGTAAATTCCAATTACTTTGCAGGCTGTGCTGACAAACAACGAGGGGTTGTAGCCAACCGTCAGAAGAGGATACACAAACCCTGAATAACCTGAGGAAGGGACCACATTGGGTGCCGAAACGTTCGCAGTGCAACAACATTAACGCAGCGATGAACCAGCAAAGGAAGTGGAATTTTACAACTTCAAAGGTAGCAGTAGCGAAGAAGAATATAAAGCATTATCTTGAAGACCTACTTTTATAGTGTCTACTGGTAGTCAGCTTTTCGGTTCTTTAAGATAACCAAAAGCTCGCGCTAAAACTGAATTACCTTTCCGTTCCACCTGCAGTGAGATGTATAACGAGTATTATTTGAGTACGTTTGTTTACATGTAATCGTAAATACTTCATCTTTTTCTGCCTCCGCCTGTAGTGATTTTAGGAAACCATTGGAATCCCGAGTCTGGATATCCCATTCTCCCGAACGTTAAGTACCGAGCCTTACCGCTCACTCTTCTGTAAATACTAAGAACGTACAGACTCGCACATATAGTCGGAAGCTGTAAGTTCTCTATTTTAAGATCCTTGTAAGGTGTGAGGAATTTCTTTATTACTTGTGACCTTGGCAGTGGTTTAATCCTCCAACAGTCTCTTTAATCATGCACTCTATCGCACGTATTCATGGTTAGGAATTCTTCATGTAATCGATGACTCACAACTGGAAACTGAGATCAGGTTTGTATTTATTCAAAAAAAAAGAACTGCCGACTACCGATTAAACTGATGGTGAAATAACTTACAGGTAGTATTATTTTCATGTATATGTTTTAACTTTTTAGATACATTCTAGTAAAATAAATCATAATCTCTGAAACTTAAAATTAAGATTACAGTTGCTGTTCTACGTATATATATGACTTAGTGAACTTGTTTATGTCATCAGTATCGTTCCGAAAATCGTTTATTGAGGTCGGTATTCATGGAGTTTATTGAATGCAGATTTCATGTGAGGTGCAGTTTTTGCGGGACAGTGGACTGTAAACAGTTGCAGGGTGATCTCGACAGGATATCTAGTTGTGTTGGTAAACATAGGATGAACATAAATGCAAAGAAGAGTCAGCTAATTCGATACACAAATAAAAAACAAAAGGTTAATTATGAATATAAGGTTGGGAAAAAATTGCTTGCTGAAGACTTGAAATGTAAATATCTTAGCATTACATTTGATAACAAGCTTAACTGGGCAGGACGCATTGGACAGGTGGTAGGAAAAGGTTTCAAAATCCTGTTGAGAGAGTGATGAGCGGATGCACGAGAGAAGTAAAGGAATTGGGTTACAAAACTTTGGTCAGACCATTGCTTGAATATGGTAGTGTAGTATGGGCCCCACATTTTGAGTATCAAATACAGGAGTTGGAGAAGGTGCAAAGAAGGGCTGCTAGATTTGTTTCTGGAAATTATCGCAGAATTTAATCAGTGACAGATATGATAAACTGGAATGGGATTCATTGCAAGACAGGAGGAAGATGAGGAGGGTCATGGGAGTATACAAGGCGCATACTGGTGATGAGGCATGGAAAGATATTGCAATAGCTATGAAAAGTAGTTCATGAAAGGGAAAAGATGACCATGACCACAAACTGGCACTCGATTTCAGGCACAAGGGTGCGGGAAGATTTTCTTTTTTAGGTAAGGGTGTCAGGGATTTGAATGATTTACCAAGGGGTAGGATGAATAACTTAGCGAAAACGTTAAAAGAATTTAAAGTTAAAATTTGTAGAGGGCAAATGTAGGGGGGGTGCAGTATAGGGAGAAGTTTGGTGTGTAGGGAAATTGCCAACGGAGCATGTGCTTCATTGCAATTAAATTTATTAAATTAAACTAAGTGCATTGATTGCATGGCAGATGTATCCCAGTCGAAGGTTTCTGAACACAGACTGGTGCTCTATAACCGCTCACGTAATACTCAGCAAACTTTGCCGTCTCCGTGAGGAAATAACACGGGCGATCTGAAGCACCCAGAATAAAGCTGCACCATAGAAATACAAAACTGGTTCATAATTACGTAATCTTTCTGGGCGTAGAGAATACAAATATTGTTCTCGGGTGACTAGCAGAGTTATAGTCAGTCGAGAACAATATTTGTACAAAACTGGTTTCTTTCTGGTGAGATGGAAATTATCGATAGAGGGGTTCTGCAAAATTTAACTCAAGCAATGAAAGAATCAGAAGTAAAATTGTGATTGCAGCATATACTTGTGTGTATGGAAATTGTAACTTCATATCATAGCTATCTGTACGAATAATCATAAAAAAAAACACAAGGAAGAATTGAACTGCTAATTTCTTAATGCTTAAAAATGAAACTCCATTCAAGGGAATTAGTAAAAAAAAAAAAATAAAATAAAGAATCAAAGAAAGGGAAAAAGAAAGAAAGAAAGAACGAAGTGGTAAGACCATTCATATTTGAACGTTTTTGTTTAAATTAAAACTGGTACTTCATGTAGAACAAAAGGTAAAGAACAGCCCGATTGTGGTGGGTGAACGGTTAACGTTCTGGCCTCGCATTCTGGGGGACGCTGATTCGAATCCCCCTCCGGGCATCCAGATTTGGGTTTTCCATGATTTCCCAAGATCACTCCAGATGAACGCCGGGATGCTTCCTTCAACAGGCTATGGCTGAATTCCTTCCCGCTCCTATTCCTCAGTCCTTTCCCGCCTCTAATGATCTCAACGTCGGCGAGGTGGTAAGTAAAAAATGTTAAGAACATAACTTTTTGATATTGCAACTATCAACAAAGTGAGATTTGTATATCTTCATAGATTACAAAGGAAAAAAAAGAGGATTCATAGCTTAGCTATGTTCATTATCTTCATTGGTGCATTAATATTCCCACATAAATACAGAAAAAAAAAAATTCAAACATACACAAAGCGGAGAGATCTGTTCGCTTGTTGCTTCGTATAAATCATGTCTCTTCAAAAAGTATCGGTTGCTAATTTTTTCAAATATATATGGAAAACTTCATGACGTTCAAGTGCAGATTTCTGTAATGATAATGCATTTTTTTTTCCTTCCTCACTGGTCAATTTAACATGGTATTAAGAGAATGTAGTATGCGCCCGTCTTCGTCGCTTCCAACTAAATACTGGAAGATAATGACCTCAAAGGGGTGTAAAGTTATAAGCAAACAAAAAAAAAAAAAAAAAAAAATAACCACACACACACACACTTTTAAGGTTTTGTTCTGCAAGCGTATCATTTTCGTGGCTCTGTGGAAGTGGTTACTCTCTCTTCGTCTCTTATTAAGATATTTATATTGATACTATTGATACTCCTTAAGACGAAAGGTATTACACGTGAGTCGTAATATTTAATTTAATTTAACTGCTGTAGAGCACATGCTCCGGTGGCAATCTCACTACAAACCGATGTTTTCCCTTATTCTGTACCCACCTACTTTTTCATTCCACAAATTTCAGATTTAAATTTTTCAACATTTTTGGTAGATTATTCTTCTCTTCTCCTGGTAACTTATTCCAATCCCTGACCCCCTTGCCCACGAAACAAAATATTCGCACACCCTTGTGCATAATATCTAGTGCCAGCTTGTGGTCATGGTTTTGTTTTCCCTTGCGTGCATTAATTTTTTACTTTTAATTCCTACACCAATATCTTTCCACGCCTCATCACCAACATACGCCCTGAACACTCCCATGACTCTTTTCACCCTCCTCCTATCTTCCAATGAATCCCATTCCAACTCTTTTATCATATCCGTTATTGTTACTGTTATTGTGTGCAGCTGTAATTTTCAGAGATAAATCTAGCAGCTCTTCTTTGCATCCTCTCCAACTCCTGTATTTGACACCCAAAATGTGGGTCCCGTACTATACCATCATTTTCAAGCAATGATCTGACCGAAGTTACGTAACTCAAATCCTTTATTTCTCACGTACATCCCCTCATCACTCTTTCCAACAATTGAAGGTTTTTATACCTGTCTGTCCAATGTGTGCTGCCCAGTTGAGCTTGTTATCAAATGTGAAGCCAAGATACTTACATTTCAAGTGTTCAATAAGAAATTCCGCACCGTTACCAGTTAGGAATTGTTTAGTCCTGAAGAGAGCTACTACGTGGGTGTTTTCATTCTGCCACTCCGTACCACCCCCTTGACATCGCTTCTATGGCTCTCCTTATGCTTTGAAATTATTATGGAAACTATTCCACACATTATTTGAAGTTATAAACGTAAATTTCCAAACTGACGTAAGATATATGCAACTGTTTGAGGAGAAGTGTGGAGATCACCGAATGTAGTAAAATTTCGTATCTAAGAGCTAGCAAAGAGCATTACCATCTACAGTGAATGTTGAGAAATTTTTCAAACTACTTCAGTAAAAGATTATTGCTTATGGCCCTGTTGGCCTGCAGACCCCTCCCAGTCTGAGAACTGTTGCGACGTGCCTGGCATTTTGCCTCTGTAGTGCCTGAACTTATTGTTCTATTGTTTAAATGAAATCCAAACCTTGATGCATCTTGCTACGTGGAGCATTGGAACCAAGAATGAATTGTATCTCATGTGAACGATGCATATCTATAAGAATTCATGGCAGCACCGGAATCAAACATTTATTTTTTAGCTTCGCGATTCGTCGATATCAAGGTCATAAAGTTGGCAGGGAATACTGGGGGGAGGGGGCAAATAAAGGAAAGGAATTTTTGCGATTCCTTGCTGCATCAAACAACCAGGCATTCGCCGGGAGTGATTTTGGGAAATCTTGGAAAACAGAAATCAGTATGGCCGAACAATGATTCGAATCAGCGTCCCCTCAGATGCAAAACCCGAGCGTTACTGCTGTTTTGCCAGTCTTACTTTTAGTTTGCGATTCGGTGTCGGAGCTCTAAAACTTACTTCATTGTTCTAACCTATAGCTCATCCTTTCACTCCCCATAGTTGGCTTCTTTGCCTGGCTATCTGCCATATTTCCTTTCTTACTTCTGTTGTTTTTCACATTTGGCAAGCCTTCTGGACTTTAGAGCTGCCTCTTCTAGTTATGATAATGAAGAAATAAAATAATGTACAACATAACGGACTGAAATTAAAGATATTTCACCTTTTTTACTAAAATAAAATTGTACTATTTATTTTTGATACTTTAACACAGTCAAGATTTCAACAAATAAATAACCGTTTTTTCTTGTTTTTGAAATGTAACTGGTAAAATACAATAATTTATATACAGTGCAATAAGTTAAACGGTGAAAGAAAGATTTCTTCACTAAATGAGAAAAGTATTTTTTATTTCTCTGCAAACCAAGTAACTGTTGTCTTACTTCTTATTATGTTACTGTATCGAATTTTATAGCAATGAAGCAGAAAAAAGGACAATACCATGGAAAACTGACTGAATATCATAATCAGGGGGGATCGTAAGCTATTGTCGAGATTTCAGCTCGCGTAAATATTACTTCTGCATTTGAATTCCTCTGTTTTGTCATTGTATGAAACATCATTCAGGTAAGGACTGATGCCAAATGTTTTCTGTATCATAATTATTTTTACAACAGATTCGTCATGTCTCGTTATGTACAGGAAACAATAAGAGAAATGAAAGTAAAATTTTAATGAGACATAAGGGATCAAAGAAATACAATCTTTATGCCGCGATTTAATGAAGACATTGTCTTGTTAGCAGACAAGGGTGAGGATACTGAGAAATTACTACATTACAAAAACAAAATATCGAAGGAAGAATTTGGACTAAATTTAAATCGAAGCAAGACAAAAATCATGAAATAAACAGAAATAACAGAAAAACAGCAGGTATTAAAAAAAATAACCTCAGATGTAACAAAAATAATTTTGTTATTGCAACTCATAGTTGATAAAAAGCAGTGTCAAAACTACCACAGCAGTAACTAAAATGATCATTAAAAAAAATTAGTTTCAGACATTGATCCAAAACTAAGAAAGAAGTAGTGAGCATAGTTCTTTATTGTAGTGACTCTTTAACTTCAAGAATCCAAAAAATAATGAAAATTGAAGCATTTGATAAGTATGTGATTCTATAAGTGTATTCTGAAAACTATGGTCCGGGAGAATGGAACGTGTTTTGGAAATGATGGATGAGGAAGGAAGTTAATTTAATAGTCTCACAGAAAGAGGAGATAGCACTGTGGGCCAAATTTTGAAATATTCAAAAAAACTTTAAAGTTGTTATTGGAGGGAATAGTGGAGGAAAATAATTGCATAGGAAGACTAAGATTATATTATATCAAACAGATGATTGAGGACGTAGAATGTGGTGGGTATGTTGAGATGTGATCCTATAGAAGTATGCTGAAAATTCAGTTGACAGACAAAATACAGAATAAACGTGTTTTTTAGATGATCGGTGAAGAGAAAAGGAAGTGGAAGAGTGTTACAGAAAGAAGAAACAGGATGGTGGGTCACATTTTAAGACGTGGTTTTGGTTAATTTATTTCCATGGTTTCCCAAATCACTCCAGGCAAATGCCAGGATGCTTCCTTAAAAAGGCCATGGCCGAATTCCTTCCCATTCCTTGCCCCCATCCTTTCCCGTCTCTAAAGACTTAAAGAGTAAAACAGTTAAGCAGTAAAGCAGTTTAAAAAAAAGTTAATTTGTTATGGAAACAACAGCTAAACTAAAGAACAACAGAGGTAAAAAAATAGTAGAATATGCGAAGCAGATGATTGGAAACGTAGCTTGTGAGGGATACGTTGAGATGAAAAGGTTAGCGTATGAAAAGAAGAGAGAAAGGATTGTCTCAAACCAGTCGAGTGACTGTTAACAAAAAAATTTTTTTTGAGATTAATGGAACAGCTAAAGATTGAAAGTCTTCGAGGGTTGCATAAAACGCCGTTTAGGGACTAACCACAAAAAGGTGTCGCTTGCAAGAAAAATTCTACCTAAGTGTTGAAAATAGTCTTATCAACTTAAGGAAATCAGTTCACTATTTACTAATAGTATACGTTACGTGTGAAAACAGTATCTCACTCCATTATGGGCCAAGAAACTACCTAAATTTTCAGAATCGTGATGGTGACCGCACTGCACGTATACTGGTTGCATCAACCACAACTACAGCATTGTCTGTCATTACCTCCGACCGCTGATCCTTGACCTATGAATGCAGCGCACTGGATGAATCCCTCGGCATCGTGAGCAGCATAGAACAGCGAACTCCTTAATCTGATCGTGCGATACCGAGTCACAAGCTGCTTTTTCTTCTGCTAGCATTGAGGTCTACTGTGTGATTGAAGCAGTGGCTATGTTATTATAGGTACTTTGTCTCTGTCTACTGGGAACAGTATCAGATGATTCTCAAATGCTGCGGTAAATGTCATTATTCAGATTCTTTTCCGGGAGAAGGCGATTCTTGAACTTCATTTGTAGATTTTATTTCCTTTGTAAACTTAACTGAGTCTGTATAGTAACTGCCTGCAAATCAAATAATGGGACTTAAAACACCAACTAAGCAGAGGATTTGTTTTCCATTTTGGACATCCTGATAATCCCCACAGTCTAACTCGTCCTTTTATCAAGTAAATTCTTGGAAGGTTCCTTAAGCATGCTACTCAACCATGTTGCTGAGGTCAATGATTGGAACACTAATTCTGCCATTCGGCGTTAAGGTTTCAACAACGTTTCATCCAGCCTGAAATCATCTAAATCATCATAATAGTTTTTAACACCTACCACGGACTTTATGTAAAATAATAAAATTATAGCAATCAAAAGCTTTTTTTATATCAATGCTTGCCAACGCAGCAATATTGCTTAAGAAAGTACTGAGCCTTAGTTTGTCAGCTAAATATCCTCAACTCTAGTAACAATGGCCTCGCACGCAGTTACCATGATCTAGAAAACACGTATTCAATACATAGTCAGCAACCAGTGTAACCCAAAATTATTATGACAGTTAATGTAAAAATAATTCATTAACAGATCCTTGTTAACTGTTTGTTCAACACACATAAACAATAATTTTTATTTCGTCATTCGAAATTCCATCGCAAGAAATCATTGTGTTCGACTTCAAATCGAGGAAATTTTCTAACTGCGATTGAATTAATACATGACCGATTATAATTGGAAATGATGTGGTGGTTGACAGACATTAAAGACATAATACTCTATGCTAAACGAAAATCAGTCAAATATTCCAGAAGTTAGAGACAACCAAAAATATACTCCTGCGTAAATACATTTCTTCGTATACTACGCTTCAATAACGTTAAAATACATAAAAACGATGCTCTACCGAACAATATTAATAAAGAAACAACTCACTGCTGATTATTTGTGAGAGAGTTAATTTTTATGTAGAAATCGGCTCCGCTGCTGTACCAAGTAGACGTCGTTAAAACGCAATAACTGTATGTATTACTCTACCAACAGATTGCTGTAATGAATCCCAAATCCAGGGATGTAAGAAAACAAATTTAATCGAATACTGCCGTATTGCGCAATTTTACAAAATTACTTACGCTATTAATATTTTGTTAACTATTATGGTCACAAAACTATGATAGCAATACTAGAATAGAATAAAATAATATAACTAAATATTTTATTTTCTGGCACCATTTACATTATTCATGTGCCTTTAAATAACATTTCTGAACTCTTAAGACAATTTTAAAGCCATGCAATATCTCATTCACTCACAGACAAATTAGCAATAGGTGTCAGTTATTTTTCAGACGGAATATCCTCATATTCCCGCATCGCTAATAACTATTCTTTACATTACTCTCAAATTTAATTCTGCAAAAAAAAATACTAATGACTTTTAAGATTCGATCCACAGCTATTTCATAACAAGTAGATTTGTTGGGAGCGGTTTGGTGGATCACTGGTAAAAAGATATCTGATTCGAAAACGTATGTCGGTGGGGATTTTCAAAGGCCATTGGCCCTATCTTCACCTCTTGCACCGCTCTCTGTGTGATGTGAAATACGCTTCCGTGGTTTGGATTTCACATTGAACTGTACGTCCTCTTTACCTGGAAGTATTATGAGGTTAGGTTATGTTAGGTAAGGAGGGAAGAAACTGGCCTACCTACCTCTGACATCAGACTTACTTCACTTCCTTCTGGAGGGTCCAACCAGCCTTCGGGTAGAGGACCACGCTTATCTTATACTAGTCTCGTACCCGCGACTTCGTACGCGTGGATTAAGATTTTTTTTGCCAGAATGAAATATAGAAAGTTGTAGGTAACGAAGGATTGGTCCCAAACAATATCGAGTCGTCATAATATGACAGGGAAGCTATCACTATATCATTCTACCGTCGAACCTGCCTCTTGAAGAGATTCAATTTCCAACAAATATCTGTCACTATTCGATAAGATCTCAAAATTTCGTGGCGACAACTGTTAATCATACTGGAAAAAATATCCTGTGCCCTTCATACAGCTTTCCTTACAAAATTCCATCACAACGATATAGCCATTTAGTCGTCAATACGTAACAAAAAGACAGAGACTTACTTCCGTATTTATATTAGTATTACTGTGGTTCTCACTCACACACTAACTGCGAACAACACCTGAGGGATCATTATAACGTAAAAAAGTGTACACCTACAAAATTGCAAGACTACCTACGATTTGCCTCGCATTGCACCCCTAACTTTCTAATATCTACAGTTTAACATTCAATCCGAATAACCTACGACCCAGGCCAGATTCTTACGATGAAAAACAATTTTTAAAAATCTTAGCCTCAACGGAGATTTGAACCGGAGACCACGACGTTCGTAAACAAGCACTTTAGCCACTGAGTTGCCAGTTCACTACACGGAAATACGGTCTGGAGACGTCCACATCCAACTTGTCTGTCTATCGCCGTATTTCGAAGTTATGAGACAACATGTGTTATTTATACAGATAATTTTTCAACCAAATGTAGACAGTATTTTTCTCCTTGTTTCAAAGGATAAGTGTGCAAAGTTTCATCGAGATCGAATGAAAACTGTGGATTTGTATGAAGAACAAACAAATCAACAAACAAACAAACAAACATACATCCATCTTTATATATAAAGATTACTGTGGTTCTCACTCACACACTGTCTGTGAACAACACCTGAGGGATCATTATAACGTAAAAAAGTGTACACCTACCAAATTGCAAGACTACCTACGATTTGCCTCGCATTGCACCCCTAACTTTCTAATATGTACAGTTTAACATTCAATCCGAATAACCTACGGCCCAGGCCTGATTCTTACGATGAAAAACAATTTTTAAAAATCTTAGCCTCAACGGAGATTTGAACCGGAGACCACGACGTTCGTAAACAAGCTCTTTAGCCACTGAGTTGCCAGTTCACTACACGGAAATACGGTCTGGAGACGTCCACATCCAACTTGTCTGTCTATCGCCGTATTTCGAAGTTATGAGACAACATGTGTTATTTATACAGATAATTTTTCAACCAAATGTAGACAGTATTTTTCTCCTTGTTTCAAAGGATAAGTGTGCAAAGTTTCATCGAGATCGAATGAAAACTGTGGATTTGTATGAAGAACAAACAAATCAGCAACAACCAAACATACATTCATCTTTATATATAAAGATTACTGTGGTTCTCACTCACACACTGTCTGCGAACACCACCTGAGGGATCATTATAACGTAAAAAAGTGTACACCTACCAAATTGCAAGACTACCTACGATTTGCCTCGCATTGCACCCCTAACTATCTAATATGTACAGTTTAACATTCAATCCGAATAACCTATGGCCCAGGCCTGACTCTTACGATGAAAAACAATTTTTAAAAATCGTAGCCTCAACGGAGATTTGAACCGGAGACCACGACGTTCGTAAGCAAGCTCTTTAGCCACTGAGATGCCAGTTCACTACACGGTAATACGTTCTGGAGACGTCCACATCCAACTTGTCTGTCTATCGCCGTATTTCGAAGTTATGAGACAACATGTGTTATTTATACAGATAATTTTTCAACCAAATGTAGACAGTATTTTTCTCCTTGTTTCAAAGGATAAGTGTGCAAAGTTTCATCGAGATCGGATGAAAAATTTGGATTTGTATGAAGAACAAACAAACCAACAAACAATCTTTATATATAAAGATTGCAAGAAATGGCCACATCCACAAGCGAATTAGAAGGGATTTAGAGTAATCAGACACTTTAACTAACTTCGATTCAGTGAGAGCCATAAACTATTATGTTTCTATCGGAAAATAAACCCATAATTGAATACTTATGCAGCATGTTGGCTGATTTGGTGCTTTCCTATTCATAATCACCAGATTAAGTACCTAAATTCTTGGAAAGTCGTAACTATCTGCAATATGTTTGGAAAGAGAGTACACGACAAAATTGATACTGATTCCTCCATCGAGATGGAACGATAAAACCGGCAAATTCCTTAATTTATTTAGACAAAACTAGAGGTTAACAGAGTTTTAGCTTCTTCATACGGAATACAATTTAAGAATTCAATGCAATCATTTACGCTACTGTGACAATCAGACACATGGATGAAAAGATTGCTGACCCTGATTCTCAGCAGGGTTCGATCGTCTGTCCCAATGTTTGAGATTCACAGTGTAAGAAAAGTGTAAGAAATTCAATGAAGCGGTTGAAACGCCGGTGGCGATTGATAGAATTTGACGGCTAGCATAGAGTCCTTGAGGACATTTTGCTGTGAGAGCCCAGTAATACGGCAGAGTCTGGGCATAGTTTCCCTGCTAACCTTGAGTGAGACAGGCGTCTGACATATCCAGTGAGCTTTGCCACTTGACAGTTTTACTATTCCTTCTCGACAGGTTTTATGGTGTGATTTGTGTTGTTTCTTTGCGTACTCATCTTCCCAATTACCGTATTAAGCGAGAACATATAAAAATAATTAAGTAGCAAAGCATTTAATTTCATACTTGTATCGTTATTCAACCGCTTGAAGATCCATTAAAATCTTGAGATGTACAAACAACTGGTTAGTTACATTAACGTATAGCAAACCACAGGTAGCAATCGCACGTAATATTTATTTTGTTAGAAGCGCTTTTCTCCGAACAAAAAATGTACTATGAAACTATTAAAGACGTAATAGATCTTCATTTTTTAGATTTACATATTTTGACTTTCCTTCAAGTTGGTTTTACTTAATTTCGTATAATGTTCCCGTACAGATAGAGGATTACAGAATGTAAATTTATCTTAGATCATTAGAGACAGGAGAAAATGGGGGATTTTTTACTTTTACTTATGGCTTTGAGCCTTGTCGAGGTGATTAGAGGCGAGAAAGGACTGAGGACAAGGAACAGGCAGGAATTCGCCCATGGCGATTTGAAGGAAACATTCCGGCATTCGCCTGGACTGATCTGGGAAAACCATGGAAAACCAAATCCGGATGGCCAGACGGGGATTCGAACCCCCGTCCTCCAGAATGCGGGACCGGAGCGTTAACCGCGTACCCACGATGCTTGGTGTGTGGAGGGGGGGGATGGAGAAATCAAGGGACGAGGAAGGAATTCCGCCTTGGCCTTCTGAAGGAATCATCCTGGCATTCAACTGTAATGATTTCGGAAAACATTAGAAAACCGAAATCTGAATATCCGAATGGGAATTCGAACCTGCGACCTTCCGAATGGTAGATCCGAACGTGTTTAAGTTTTTATTTCTTCTGAAACAAATTGAGTATATCAATCAAAAAAAAAAATATGTTTTCATTACGGTTTTTTGTTTGGCTAATGTATTTCTTACGGACGTTTACTATTTGTAATTTGGAAACTGATCAGACACTGGTTATTTTCTCTTTTGTTTTTTACTTTTTTGTATTTGTTTTCTCAAAAGTCACACTAAACATCATTTAATTTGTCCCTTTTACTCCGGCATTTTCAATTATTAACTGTAATAAAACATGTTTGATAAACTTATGAAACTGTTTTTATTTTGACAATAATATGGCTGGAAGAAATAAAAAAAATTGAAATTGCACTTTGATTTACTTAAAATCAGTTGGTGCTCTGCAAACAGTAAATTGTACAAAGTGCTATGATTATCTCTTATTTTTTGTCCTTCAAAAGTGATGTTTACAGTTCTTCGTCACAGAGTTGTAGTTATAACCGGATACAACTTAATTAATTGTGCAATAACTCTACTTGTATTTTAAATGTAGAAGTAGAATTTTTTTTTCAGGAGAGGAGATACATACACATTACGTTACTTTACAGTAACTTGTATGTTAATAACAGTACATTGGATACAACGAGTGAAAGTTGCACCTATCTGCTCATCAGAACGATATGCAATGCGGATTCAAGTTGCTTGCGTTTGAATGCAAACTCGCCTCAATGTGGCTACCGTACATATCGCGTTTAATTCCTGTCGTCATAGACCACAGCTCAGAAGTACAATATAATGTCTCTGACTAATTTTCTTTGCTGTCATTGTAGTAACAACTAGTTCTATTTCAGCTGACGTGAAATTTTATACATTAACTTTCAGTAAAATATCGGTTATGGATTGGAGCTTCACCTGGAAGAATAGAAAAAATAATTTAATGAAAATTTGTATGAAATAGGATCATTGTTACAGGAATTATTATCGTCAGAAACTTACAATAATTTCTCAACAACTTTAACCATTTTCAACTAAACTTTTCGCAGCCAGTAATTTCCCGAAGGAAGGTGTCAAGAGCACATTCTTTTAAAAGGTGGATTCCACTTATGAACATAATTTCTTACGCAGATAAAGGTAATTCTAGACTGCAGTTCACGGCTTGAATTGTTAAGAATTCTAACGTACAGACGGAGATAACGTACAAAACTCTCGTTCATCCAGCTCTGCACTTCGGTTGTGAAGTTTGGATCCGTATCGAAAAGGATTGATCGAAGTATGAGAAAGCGCAGAGAAAATCGCTCTACTTGTGACTGCTTACCACGGTCCTTACGAAAGCGTCGCAGAATTGATACATAGATTTGGACTGGAATTTTCAAACAAACAGACGATGTAGTTATCTTTTAAATCTACCGACAAACATGTGAACATCCACTTTATTTTACGAATGCGATGAAATATTTCGTCGATCTACCTATTTTGGTCGGAATTACAGGAAAGAAACGATTATCATTTGTAGTGGAAAATCCTGAACACTTCAATCCTAATGCTGACATACGTAGCCATAATACTAGGAATAAATATAATATTCACAAGGATTACAAATCACTGTCAATTGTACAGAAAGGGATAAAAGTTACTGGAGCTTTCTTATTTAATGTCTTACCAACAGAAATTAAATGTTATCTACTAAAACCCAACTACTTTAAGTCCAAACAGAAAGAGTTTCTGCTTCAGAACCCATTTTACTCTGTGAAAGAATTTTCCTCTTGGAATTTGGTAACTAAGAATGACTGATAAAATAGTATATATGGTGTATGGAAGTGGGGGGTGACAAAGTTGTCCACAATTACTAAAATGATATATGGTTTTTCTTACTATTGAAACTTTTGACAAATGAAGAAAATTTCACTGTTTTCAAAATTCACTCATATATAGGAGTTACTAACGTGGAATAGCATGCACTCAAAAATTGCTGTGAAAAATTATCATGCTTACAGGTTTTAAGTAATTGACTGCTAATGAGTTGTTGGTAATATAATTGATATTTTTAATAAGTGTGTGTACTGTTCCTTATAAATAGTAACTGACATGATACAGTATAATATGTAGTTGTAGATTACAGTGAAACTTGTAATGGTAACTGGTTAGTAAGAAAATAACTGGTTATTAGTTGCTGGTAACAGGTGAATACACTGTACCACATAATAAGTAGTAATTAACTGGGGATTGTATTTGTAGATTACAGGGGATATTGATTATACTAATGGGTTGTAGCTAACTTGTTATCAATGTATAATAAAAGTATCTATTATATAGTAATACTAGCTGACCCGGTCACGCGTTGCTGTGACATAGTAATTATAGTACGTTGGGTTAATGATATTCTAAACTTTCTAAAGTAGTCAAATTAATATTCACTAATAAAGACAAAACATTGTAGTCGATTTGGAAATTCAAATGTAATTGGTAAATAATTACGGAGAGTTGAAATTAAGGACAAACGATCATAAAAAAAATTAATTTACATTTTATTAGAAATTACTTAATTGAAATTATATAAAAATTGATATTTATAAAAATAAATAAATAAATTATTTTTTATTTATTTATATTATTTATTTATTTATTTACATAAACTGAAATTTTAGTTTTATAAATGAGGCCTATGAAGTTGATTTTTAAACATTTTTAACAATTATTTTCATTATTTTAAATTATTACAATTTATAATTTTAATTTATCTAAGCGCTAATTGGTGCACAATATTTTTAGTTAGCCTGTCTTTTGCTAATACAAATAGATTTAATGGTTTCCCTACATGTGAGCAGGCGACATATAGTTGCCCATGGGAGAAACACGTATTTTCCAAATCCAAGCCGCAAACGGACATTGTTTGGCCTTGTGACTTATTTATTGTCATAGCGAAAGCCAAACGAATCGGAAATTGAAGCCTTTGAAATGGTATTGGATATTCTGACTGTATCATTGGAATACGTGGCAACAGGACGATTTCTCCTTTAAACATTCCAGTCAAAATAGTTGCTTCAAGAACATTTCCAGTGATCCTTTTGATCACCAAACGTGTACCATTGCATAATCTAGGTGGATTCAAATTACGAAGAAGAATAATCGGTGAACCAATCATTAACCAGAGATTGTGTGGCAGCATTCCTGTTATATCCAAAGAGTTTAAAAACTCATTTGGAAAATTTACGGCTTCATTTTCATCTACAATAGTATCTGTTGATTTAAAAGACATCAGATCAATTGGCAACAACTGTCGTATCTGGAAGTTAATTTCGTTGACATCAACATTTTTTGTTGCCAAAATAGCACGATTACTGATCCAATTATGATCTAAGTAATTATTTGATATATCCAGGAACACACGCTGAGTTAGTTCATTTTTGAGTGAACAACAGTGCAGAATTTGTCTGACAATTTGATGTATTGTGTATTTCGATGGAGTTCTATTTCACCTTTTCCAATATCCAGCAATTGCTTACAAAATACTTGTGCCGATGGATCATTTTGCAACTGTACTCGCATGTTCATGGTCAATCAAAGTGTTTCGACATTCCGCCATAAAAACGATTGTTTTAAACATACGTTAATCTCATCGGCAAAAGTAGAGCGAGGAATCACTGGTAATGTCTGTCGGAAGCCATCACATTCTTGCATACGACGCTCAACTGTCCAGATTCTTTGAACTTCCTTACTTGCCGCGATTTGTGTTGCTGATTGATGAGCTCTCTCGTCGTGCGTTGTGCCTCTCTGCTACACGCATTGTGGAGGTTAGATTCCTTGGCGACATTTCACTGAAAAATATTTTAATTGCAACAAAAAGTGCCTTTCTGAAAGCCTTAAAATAAGACACTATAATACAGTGGTGAAACCGGAATTTTTGGGTCCATTGAAAAATACAGTAAAATGGAAGTTAAGAACTAATGAGGAAATATATAATAACATTTAAAAATAATAGAAAAAGAAGATTTATATTTTTTTCGATACATTTATAGCATGGATGACACCAGGCTTTCAAGAGGTTTAGAAAGATTTGAAACGAAATAATACCAGTGAACTGTATGGAAAGAAATTTTTTTCGATAGCAGACTTTGAATATGGCAGGATTCAAAGGTAGAGAGGAGTGCAGTTATGAAGGAGTACTGGGGAGGAAGAAAGAAAAAAACACAGGAGAGGAATTGAAATTGACACGTGGTCTCTAGCTGAACAAAAAGAAGAAAAAAATGATAAGCTATCGAGAAATACTTACACGATTCGAATTTATCGTAACGTTTTCTTCAATGTTATATTCATGTGTGTAATTACTTTGTCGTTAGGTATAATGACACACAAACGATGAACAACAATACGGTATAATTATAACACAATACACAGCACAAATAAAATTGAAGAAACTCGCACTCGTGGAATAGACTGTAGCATAAATAAATCGAAATTCAACCCCACCTAATTAATGGTTCGATAAATTAACACACCGCCATCTGTTAGGAATAAACTGTAGCATAAATAAATTGAAACAGAACTTGATCTACTGGATGATTATCCAACCTAGCTAACCAAGTGTTGTATCGATAAGTTAACACATCGCCATCTGTTAGAAACTTATGGAACTATAATAATAATTTCGTGTGGTCGCAATGACCTGGTGACATGGTTTCTACTGGCTGGGCATTCTGCCACTGTCGTAGGCGCCTTTACCTAGCCCGCCCACCCTGCCTGGTACAGGAGAACCTAAATTTTAACGTTGAATCCGAACCACAGTACAGTCCTGGCGTATTTCACCTCACACAGCATGCTGCACCGGAGATTAATGCCGGATTAAGTGTCTATAAAAATCCCCGGCGAGACAGGGACTCGAACCGACGACCTTTCCATCTCCAGTCAGACGCCTTAACCACTAAGCCAACGGACCGCTTATCTTTGGGAGCTTACAAATAATTAAAAACCATTGTCCTATGACAAACATTTAATGAACATTTATTTCACAAATAATAAATATTGAGGTCTATAATCCAGATAAAAACTATCCTATCTTTTAAGTTGGACTAAATTACACACAGTAAACCAAATTTCATCTAAATCGGTAATGTAATTTCGGAGTTCATCCCGGACGAACATCGTGACACGAGATTTTTATATATATAAAGATAATTGACATTATTAATAAGTGTATGTACTGTTCCACATCCCCGAGATTATTCTCACATGGGATCAAAGTGAACATCTCTATCTATCTATCTACAGAAATAAGATAGCGTTCTGATGATTACATGAATTCTTTCTTCCCTGGCGTTTTTTGGAACTTCAGTATACATCTGCGATTTTGTGATTTGCGGAGTACAGATGGCGCTCAAAAATAAGTCATTAAAAGAAAGGTATAACTGTTTGCTATGAATGCATTCCTCTGTGCTACTAAGATTTTATAATCACTTTTTCAAAGCTGCAAGCCGTGAGGAACAAGGCAGAAAGGTCCTACCTATTTCCAAATCTTACTCATAAAATTCTCGTAGAAACTATAACTGTGATCGGTGCATCGGCAAAACGGTTGGAGACATTGCCTCTGCAAACATTGGGCCAAGTACCGATCAGTTTGTTGAGTTCAATGCCGTACAGAAACGGTGACGATTAAGACATGGAGAAATTTCGAAGTTGCAGTAACTGGTCAGTGCAATTTCACATGTAGTGATTTCTAGATTATAGATGGTGCATCAACACTGGTCCGGAAATGGTTGATTCGCAGGTTAAAGAAAAAATTGTTTTGTGCTTCCTATGAAAGTGGAATAACAGAATTTACGAATCTTTGTTTGCAGATGTAATAATTTTCATGGCTTTTATAAGTTGTCAATATATTTACCACACTTGTTTTAATGGGCATCCCACAGCTTCAATACAGGCAAAATAATGTCGAACTAAGTTCTATCGAGCTGTATGGAACATCCAGGTTTCGTTTTAATAATGCCACAGGAAGCAAGAATTCTAGCCAGGAGATCTTCTTCGATTTCTGCTGGTTTGTAGTACACAGTACTTTTCACATAACCCCACAGCGAATAACCAGTTTGTGTCAAATCAGATGAACGAGCTGAAACAGGACGTTCTGACTAACTAGTTTCACTTCAACACATGGTATAAAATTAGAAAAGCTTTCCCGAAAGATACTACTCCTCTATCTTTACTTTTATATGCAACTATCAAGCGTTTACTTTCCGTGTCTTAAATTAATTGTTATTATTTTACTTTTACCTCAATATGTCTTTTTCGTTATTTTCAGCCAGACGAGAACATTTTAAACTTAGTTGACTTATGATGTAAGCTGTCGGGTTACAATCCCGAAAATCTCATCGTTTGTTCCTCTTATGTTAGCTAAACTATATACTTTACATTGTCTTTTTTTACTCTTTTACTTCCAAATACTCGTCAATTACGTTTTCATCAACAACTTTTTAAGATAGCCAAACACAGCCATTGTTTCACAACTTTTCATTCTTAATAACAGACTAATTACAACTTTTATACGATGCAACTGAGTTTTCCACTTACAGTCCAGCTGATTTTCCATTTCTGTAGCTTCTTGCCAGCTTCTTACGCCGCCCAAGGCTTCTTCATTCTTGAATTCATAATTATACCTTTTCCTTGACTCTAAATCGACTAGTCCCTCCTTGCCTTCAGAGACACTCATAAAATAGGATTAGTATTGTACATTTATAATTCTTAATGCAAGTAAATAAATACGTTATTTTATACATATAATTATTAACATACGTTTGTGACGTTGCGACCTTCTCTCCATATCGATTCTTCAGGGAACTTTGACTTAGATGTTAAAGGGCACCATCAGAGAAGTGATCAGATTGAACCCGCATATGTTGACGAACGATAACCCATGGAGTATATCACAGTATTCATCGGTGCCGCTAAGCAGGACCGAGCGGGGCGGTGTAACGGTTAGCGTTCTCGCCTCGCATTCGGGAGGACGGCGGTTCGAATCCCCGTCCGGGCATCCAGATTTGGGTTTTCCATGGTTTCCCCAAATCACTCCAGGCAAATGCCGGGATGCTTCCTTCAAAGGCCATGGCCGAATTCCTTCCCATTCCTTGCCCCCATCCTTGCCCCCATCCTTTCCCGTCTCTAAAGACCTCGATGTTAAAAAGAGACGTAAAGCAGTTAAAAAAAAAACTCTATGCAGGGGAAGGGCAGATATATATATAGTTCTATTAGGCTGACTATGCCCGAGCACAAGTTCACTGTAAATCTGTGTTTTTGGCATCTTCATTGATATATTAAAGTTTAAAACTTACACAATCTGCCTTGTATTTTTTGAGTTATGTTTCCCATCTTATCATAATGAATAAAGACATTTTTGCTGGATTGTATACCCTCACTTGGTTCTACAAAAAACGGCCACTTTTGAACCCGCTCCCCTTTGTAGCTTGAGATGCCTATTGCCCCCCCCCACTTCCCCCCGTGTGGAGCCTATTTTTCATATTAATTCCAGACGAAATTTGATGCGGTTTTCTCTTACCAGACAATTCATAAAATTATAGCGTATTTTATGACACGACCAATATTCGTGTTGTTTACTTTCCTATAATTATAAAAATTCTGAATGAAACGGTGACAATAACCACTGCAAATGATCAATAATTGGGGAAAAAAGTCTTTCTTAGGTACAGTCATGGATTCTTTCCTTCTTGAGGTGTTTACTAAAATCATTTTCCTCATCTCATTCGTCATTGTTTATAAATTGATAAAATAGATCAAAATAAACCGGCCACGAAATAAACCGATAAGCCTAATAAATTTTGCTTTAAACGCTAGACACCACCCTTTTAACTTGAAATATCACTTCAGTAAGCATTGGGGTTAAAGATGCACTGAAATTCACGAGACAGAACAAAATTATAATTGTTTTGTCAACGAGCGGTGAGGTAACATACGGCTATCTGAATAAAAATAGTTTTTTTTTTTTCAAATCTATATGAAATGTCACTAGCGTGGAAAATCCCGTGTGATATCTGTAGGCGACTTTGAGGCTTGTGCCTAAATGTTAACCACGTAATACACCGTCAACTGTCGGCTAGTTGAAATAGGCTGACAGCGTGCGACCCGAACACAATGACTTCAAGTCAGGGGAATGTACGACTCTGTCAGTTTATTCGGTATCTAAATTACGTAGAGAAAAATAAATGACGGGAAAATATATCCACATGCTGTTGTGCATTTTGTACCTTGTTGTAATTGTGACAAATAAAAGGTATTAAAAGCTATATAGCTTGGTCGGAATCCCCCCCCCCCTCCCCCCTTTAGCCGGCGTGGGTTTTACGCCTCGTCGACGTCGAGGTCATTAGAAGTGGGAAAGGACGGGGGCAAGGAACGGGAAGAAATTTGGCGATAGCCTTTTGAAGGAAGCATCCCGGCATTTGCCTGGGAGAGAATTGGAAACCATAGAAAACCCAAATCTGGATGGCTGGACGGGGATTCGAACCCACGTCCTCTCGAATGCGAGGCCAGCTCACACACCACACTCGGTCTTACTGAGCCCAGCGAAGTATATAACCAACGCCTTCCTATCTTCTTGACGTAACCACGTAGTTTATGGACGCTCCCTAACTTGCAACTGAGTGTATACGAGAGTGGGATTCATTATCTCAAATGAATACATTTGACTTTGACAACCATCCAGTGGCTTACCTACGTCAACAAGGGCCCCAGTGCAAAAAATTTATTTTGGGCCCACACGCCAGGTGGGTGACCTTTTCTTGCTTTGTGTTGCTGGTAAGGGCCCCCTGAACTGAGGATCGGACCCTTGAGTTGTGCTTAGGGGCCCCCTGAGCAGTGGTTGGGGGCCCCCCTGAGCAGTGAGAGGCTTCCTGTGTCACGACTGTAGAGCTAAAAAAAAGGTCGCCAGTTTGCCATGAAGGCCCATATGGGCCTCTGAACTACACTTGGGGGCCCCCAGAGGTGCTCTTTGGGGCCCCCAGATGTGCGCTTTGGGGCCCCCTGAGCATAGGTGCCCCGGTGCACTGCACCGCCAGCCCCATAGTAGCTACGCCCCTGCAACCATCCCTGAAAGTT
>CM061914.1:152277471-152341789 GCA_031002005.1 Vandiemenella viatica | reverse complement strand
TTTGCAGCGAGCACACCTGTGTAAACACGCCCCGGGCGGTGGAATTTCCCCGCTAGCTGGGGGAGTGGAATATCTGCGCCCAAAGATATTAAGCCCTTGGGAGATGGTGCCATCTGTGCGGCCGATCGGTGAACTAACATATGCGCAAGCCCACCCGGTGTCGCCATCTGTGCGGCTGGTTGAGGAACTAACGTGTGGACGTCATACGACCTTGGACGCCATTGGCTGCTCACTTCGTGACGTCATGCAATCCCTGGACGCTGATTGGCTGTTCCAGGTCCATCGTTATCTTCCTACTTTCAGGCATTAAATCCAATTCTTCGAAATTGCAGATGGAGTTTAATCAATTAAAATGTAAAGAAGATGCCTAACGAGTATATGAAGAAGACAGGTAAGAAGTTTATTCCTATATACGGCTTTCCGTGACGAGGACATCGAATAAGTAATGAGCATATGAATCAGAAGAAATTTGCAGCATGAAAGTTTTTAGAGTTGAAATCCCCTGGTAGAAATGCCACCAGAGTTCATTGGTGTTGTTCTTGTTCAGTGTTGTTGGCAGACCTGGTAGGATGTATAAGAGGCGTGAACATCGTCAGATATTCAGTGATCACTGTGAAGTATTAATCTGGTGATAGGCCATATTTCCGCAGTTGTTGAACTACAATTTTATAAATAATTCCGTCAAAAACAACTGTTTTGGTGAATTTTGTTTTTATTTGATTCCCCAGACGCGTTTCGCAGTTGTGGTGTAGGACATCTTCAGTGGCTGAAAATTGTTTTACATGTGTTGTTATACATATATTTATAAAGAATTGTACTGTAGATAAATATTGTACCAACACATGTAAAAACACTTTACAGACACTGAAGATGCCCTACACCACAAGGCCGAAGCGCGTCTGGTGAATCAAATAAAAACAAAATTAACGAAAACGGTTGTTTCTGACGGAATTATTTGTAAAATTATCACTGTGGAGGACACAGGATGCCGTGTGAGATAACGCAATCAGCTCCTGGCGGATTTTGAAATGGGGCTCATTGTGGGTATCCATTAGGACGCCTGGTCAAATAGTTCAATATCCACATCATTCGTGTGTGAAAGTGGCCCTATGTTGGAATGCTTGGGAACGTCAAGGCTCGCATACTCGTCGTCAACGTTCCGGTCGACAACGTCTGACCATCACAAGCGAAGATCGCCATATTGTGCACCATTGACATTGAAATTACATTAGATCTGCGCCTGCCATGCAAGGGCAAATTATGGACACTCTGCAACAGGTAGCGTTGCCAGATGTCCCGATTTGCGCGGGACGTCCCGATTTTCGGAGGTCTGGGGACAAGTCCCGATTTACCCTTGATCGCGATGCCAGATGTCCCGATTTTTTAGCTAAGTGATAAAAATCCATCAATCGTCGCAAAAAATGAAATCTCGCGACGCATCGCATCCAACCAGCAGTGCTATTCACGGCTTATGGTTCAACTGACCCTACTAACCTGCCAAAAACAGTTTACTATATCTCATGGAGGCAAAAATGTTACAGCAAAACACCAGAAATATAATGTAAACAAGAAAAAAGAAGGGTGTATCATGCACACCTTGTCATTTAATTCACTGTATTGAGAATCAAAACTCGATCGTGCTTTGTATAACGATTCTAAAATTGCTGAAAAACTGTCACTTGGAAGAAAAAGGGCCAGTGGGATTGCAAATAATGGTTTAGATTCGGCATCTACGCAAGAAGCGATCGAAACTCTTCTAAATGATACATTTTATACTGTTCAATCACAATGATACAAATATATATATATATAAATATATATAAATATATAAATATATATATATATCCGCTGGTGACTTTACAACCAAAATACAAATTCAAAAAAATTGTGATTTATGAAGACTTGAATGAAGCTCTATCACATAGGTATAAAAATTTAGTAACACCACTGAAGGAGCCCAGTATTACTAGTTACTATGCAGGCAGTTCAAATGTGAACTTTAAGTGCCCCAATTCAGTTTTTCCAGTTACTGCACCATGATAATGATCAAATTATATCAGCGGGATGTTCCGCACACATTTTGCATAACAGTTTAAAATAAGTTGTGGGTATGAGTAAATTTGAATTGTAGAATTTCATCCCGAAACTGTATCGTCATTTCTCACACTATTCCAAACGAGCTCAAACTTAAAAAGACTTTTACGAGACACATGAATCTGAATATTTGCTTTAATGGAATCAATACCGGTTTCAATCGCGGCAATTGAAAGGAAATTTTTCCAGACTAATATAATTTGGTCTAAGTGCTAGAATAATCACTCGATCATGTCAAAGCAGAGATCTTATAATTACGTTATAAAAAATCTATGATAAAAGTAATGAAATGTAACACAAATACAATTTTAATAAAAATTACTTTATACTTATTAACAGAATAATTAAATACTTAAAATTCAACTTGAAAATACATTATTTCTATAATATTTTGTTACTAGCGGTAATCAACAAGTCTAACTACTGATGTAATATTTAGTAATAATGTTAATAACTTCCTATTAAATGATAGACAGATACCTATAGAAAATATCTTTGTCCTCCATATATCATAAACATAAGTGTGAATTATATAAAAACATATTTCTTGGGGTTGTCCCGATTTGTAACCACGAATCCCGATTTTTTTTTACCTTCCGTCCTGAATTTTTTCAATCTGCACCTGACAACACTAACAACATGGCAGGGAGAAACACAGTAGCGGACATGTAGGTTTAACGTTCGACATATACTTCCCCTAGTAATCACATCATTGTTAGAAGCTTAGCGAGAAGATCTCATTGTGAGTGAAGTTCATCGGAACAGTCATGTTCTAATCAGATCCAAATCGTTTCCATTTCGCTCACATTTTTACCTCAGGAAAATGGTGAAGTGGTAATGAACTACGTCCCTGGAATGGGGTTGCCCTCATCAGTTATAAAAATTGCATGTCGATTAGTCCAGACACGGTACGTGTTGTCAAATAATGCAGATTGGCTGTTGTTGTCTATTCGTTCTCACAACCTGACGTGGGTTGGGAGTTTCTGCAGGTGGCTGCTTGAGATAGCAACGAAACGAGAGTGTCGCATCACACAATAATGTGTCTAAGCAAAGAAGCGACGAAGTGTAGTCCGCTCGCTGCATTCTCGGTTCAAATAATAACAAAGAACACGCGTGCACATAAGAAATAGTTAAATCTTTCCGCTAAAGGATATATCCTGTTGTAAAAATAGCCAAACGTATTTTTTTAAATACCACAAAAAATGTTAGATCGCGTTAAAAGGCCACTACGGATAAGAAAAGACCGACCTGATTATGGCGTATAATGGCAGTTATGTGATAGAATTAGGTGAATGCTATAACGGTAACCAGTTTCAGGCTAAAAAAATTAATTTAATATGTAACACAGAGAAAAATACTTGAATGGTTCACCGACAAATAACGACACATCCGCTTGCTCCCACTTTTATTATAAGTGCCACCAAATTGTTAATGAATCATCTGGGGTGATTAAGACTGGTATAAAACCGAAAAGTCGTATGTTTTTAATAGGACACTTACTGAACAGACGTTTTGCGTAATTACGGTTTGTTATCAAGGTTTGATTTTATTTTCACATAGAAAAATAACACCTTTAAATCTTAGCTAAACTGAATTAAATAATGGTGAGAGGGGTTAATGCTGCCACAAAAATAAAGAGTATGAGTAATGAAGGACACACAGAAACGGTGCCTATATAGGACTTAAAATTTGACACGAGGTCGTGATATTAAAAGCATTTTTTTACATAAAATTGTGCTCGCGGCAGCAGCGAAACATTAAGAACAATTACCAGATTGAGTTAACGTTTGTAATTATTACAGAACACAGGTATTAAAAAACGTATCATCATGGTGAATCAAGGTTGTAGAAATTTTTATAAAGAACAGTTTTCTCTAGCGAGTAATTTACTTAACTTCGAACATAACGTCCGCTTCTGAAATACTTAATACAGCATGAACTACAATGAAGCAATCAATTTGAAAATGTCAAAACAAAAATGAGATGTAGTTTTTTAATATTTGCATTGTAGTAAACCATCTGCGTTTTAAAGTTCATGGCGATCTACAGGTATAAGTATCAGTTATCAAAAGAATCACATAAAGCAAACCACGTGAAACTGATAACCATTATTAATTTCGAATGTCCAGTTTCACGGAAGTCTACATTCATTTAACACTTGACAATTTAATATTTGTGTTGAAACTGAAGTAACGTTTATTTCATACTAAAAGCATTTTTTTTTTAATTACGTCAATAACAAGCAGCCTCGCCAAACTTTTCAGCTCTTCTTATTGTAAATAAGATTTTTTTTAATAATGGGTGAAAAAGAATATTAAGACGGGTACTAGAGAAATTATTCTTTTAAGATATATTTGCAGTTGTTAGAAGAGCTACTGATTACTGTAAAACCTTGAACCGGCCACAAAATGGCTCTTACAAAACGGATAAGTTAAATACCTGACATAACAGTTCTTCAGAAGGTCTTTCGCTGCCAGAAGTGGTTTCAAACTTAATATTTTGTTTCATAATCACGCAGAACTGTGTTTCGTAATTGGTTTGGACGCATCCGAGTTTAGCAGTGATTTGAAACTAAACTTTCGGATTTCTGATTTGTGAAAAGTATATACTGGTTTCTCTTTCTTGAGAAACGTAAGTTCAGTTTCTCATCTGAGAAGATGAGCACTAATTAGTTGCTAAAAATCAAAAGTAATACAACTTTTGAGATTAAGTTTCCAGGCTAACGCACTCGTCAACGGTAGTTACGCTTTTCTATACCATTAAAATAGCTTTATTTCTAGTGTCAGTATAACAAATATATTGCCTGCGATATTTACTCTATCTTGGTTGTTATATCTATTAACAAAACATTTATTCCCTGCTACTCAAAGAATTTTATTCTTCTACGAATGCCTTGCCCATGTTAGGGCATAGATGATATTATCCTCTTGTAACGGTACAAACGCTGATCCTGTGATTAATTAATACTGTTAGTTTCCTCTGAACATGACCATACATAATCATTATAACATTCGGTGCTGATCAACTGCAGATTGCAATTCAGTTTCAACACGGCCGCCACGGGTAATTACCCGAAATTAAATACTTACAGTCACTCAAAGGAGCCACAACCACATCAAATAAACAATCTTCCTTGAACACAGTTTTGCCTTTATTATTACGCTAAAGTTCACAAAGAAGATACAGCACACAGTAGTAAACCACCAGATATGTAACTCTAATCGGACTTCGTAAATCTGAATATTTCGAGGTTCGATTAAGAAGTAAACGCGACTATTTGCGATCGTAAGAACCGTCACACATTGACTGCACTCAATTTCACTGTCCACAGTTCTCACTCATTCTCGTATTGCACTTAAACTATCACCGACACCACCACCAAAGCTGTTGTCACGCTTTCTCAAGTTCCTTTTAGCGACCATACTGTTCACTAGTTCATGACACAGACAAATACCACGCGCGAACACACTCCTTCATAGTCTCTCGCCATCTTTTTTATGTATATGTGGCATTTGGATTCCTGAGGCCATACAGCCAGCTCAAGCTCGTGTTTAGTTCATCCAGTGTATTTTTCAATTTCTCTACGTGTATATATATCTTTCAAGTAATTTTAGACACACCGCAGGACGGACACGACAAGCACACTCACGCACAACACTTAAAAACCCATGCCCTCGGCCGGACTAGAAATGGCGATCTTCTGTACGTGGGGCCATTACTCTAGCCCCTACGCTACCGAGGCCGGTTCTTTCGCCATCTTCCCTTCCTGTTAAGATACTTTCTAAGCCGCAAGTATCGATATATCGATAGTATCGTTACACCTCCATGGGAACGTTTGGGAAGATGATTTCTCGTTGCCTTCCCCAGGGTAACAATCTTCATAAGTGTTGATGACTAAGCCAGCGTGAGTGTTCAGTGAGGAGAGTTGTTTCTGTTGTGGATAAGAGATGAAAGAATGGAGAGGATGAAACAAAGTGCCTACTTTTCCGAAAATCTCTAAGGCCAACGCCAGCTTAACGTTCCCATTCGACGGACGGATCGCCATCACCAGTGTCGTGTGCCCTCACTCCATCCGCACTGCCCATAGGTTTGGGATTTTTTCAAAAATTTATTTATGGTTTAACGCCTCGCTGAGATCATTAGAGGCGAAACGGGACTGGGGACACGGAATGGGGAGGAATTTGGCCACGGCCTTCTGAAGGAAGCATCCCGGCATTCTCGGGTAGTGTGATTTTGGGAACCCGTAGAAAACCCAAATCTGGATGCCCGGACGGGGATTCGAACCGGCGACCTACCGAATACGAAACAAGAACTTTAACCGCTCACCCACCAGGCTCGGTGGTTTTGCGATTTAATCCACGACTTTGGTGCACAATCTGGTTGACCACCACCTCTCCTATACTGCCGGACAAGTCCTGATTCTGAAAATTTCTTCCACCACCAGAATGCGAACCAGCTAACCCAGTGTCAGCGCCGGACACCATCACAGTGCCGTAGCCCAGTGAAATATCGGGTCGAGAATTCAAACAACACTTCCTCTATCAATATTCAGTAAAGATAGTGAAGTAATCTTAAAAAATTATTTTAAAAATTCCAAAGATTGACCGATGTATGATTATCAGTCGAAAATGTTGTGTGGAGGTTTCAGGAGTTGGAACTGAGAGTTTCTTCTGACGAAAAATTAATGTTTTGCACTGTGTTTACACAAAATAGGGTACAGCGTATGAAAGATTTTCAATGGAACTCATCTAGAACTCTGGTTTCCCGAATGCCAAGATGGTTATTTCAAAATGGAATGGCTTAATTTCTTCTCGATTTCTGACCCGCAATCCTATCCTAATTTCCTGCACAAATGATGCCATGAAGGATGATATCACATCTTCACAAGTGAAAATCACCCCGGAAATAATGGTACGTTAATGATTTTTGTCACATCTTATTCCCATTAAACATCAATTTCTGATTTAGTTTCCGAAATTACAAATCCTACTGTTATCCCCCCCCCCCTTTTGGAAGTCAAAAATAAGTTAATTTTATGAAGCAACAAATCTCTTGAGATATCGTATGAAGAGTAATTCGAATGAAACTGTTAACTGATATTTCTGTTTCAAATTTTCTCAGTTACATTGTAACGTGATAGCTTAATTTAACAAGTTAAAGGGATTTGAATGAATTATAAACATTTTATTTCAAATATGTGTTTGATAGTAAAAATTAAGATGCTAAAATTATAGATTTTGAAGAAATATTTTAAATCTAAAAATATCACGTTAATTCCAATTTCCCTACACCGCCATTTTTGTATTGCGCCACAGTTTTGCTACATCATTTTGCTGGTGCTTATATTATTGACATTGTGCTATTAGTTGTTTGAGTTAGCAGATTTTTTTTCTAACGTTCTTCGTTTACCTTCATTTTCAGTCATCATAATTATTATAATACTAGCCTCGTACCCGCGACTTCATACGCGTGGATTAAGAATTTTTTTGCCAGAATTAAATATAAAAAGTTGTTGGTAACGAAGGATTGGTCCCAAACAATATCGAGTCGGCATAATATGACAGGAAAGCTATCACTATATCATTCTACCGTCGAACCTGCCTCTTGAAGAGAATCAATTTCCAACATTTTTTTGTCACTATTCGATAAAATTTCAAAATTTCGTGACTACAACTGTTAATCATACTGGAAAAAATATCCTGTGCCCTTCATACTGCTTTCCTTATAAAATTCCATCACAACGATATAGCCATATAGTCGTCAAAACGTAACAAAAAGACAGAGACTTACTTCCGTATTTATATTAGTATTACTGTGGTTTACACTCACACACTTATTGCGAACAACACCTTAGGGATCATTATAACATAAAAAAGTGTAAACCTACAAAATTGCAAGACTACCTACGATTTGCCTCGCATTGCACCCCTAACTTTATAATATCTACAGTTTAACATTCAATCCAAATAACCTACGGCCCAGGCCTGACTCTTACGGTGAAAAACAATTTTTAAAAATCTTGGCCTCCACGGAGATTTGAACCAGCGTCCACGACATTCGTAAGCAAGCTCTTTGGCCACTTAGCTGCCAGTTCACTACACGGAAACACGGACTGGAGACGTCCACATCCAACGTGTCTGTCTATCGCCGTATTTCGAAGTTATGACACAATATGTGTTATTTATACAGATAATTTTTCAACCAAATGTAGACAGTATTTTTCTCCTGGTTTCAAAGGATAAGTGTGCAAAGTTTCATCGAGATCAGATGAAAACTGTGGATTTGTATGAAGAACAAACAAACCAACAAACAAACATTCATCTTTATATATAAAGATTATCTAACTGATGTTTTGTTATTACTAGATACCGGATTTTGTACAACACAAAAGCTAGAAATATGCATGAAAAATGCTTAAAATATGCATGAAACGTGTCAAAAAGTGTAAAAAATATGCAAAATTATAAAATATAAAACTAATAATTTTTAGGGTTTTTATTTCAAAATCAGAATGCAATTAGTAAGTAGTTCAATAACATGTTTATAAATTCAATAATTATCAATTATTTAACCTTTTTTAACGTAAACAGTCGGGGTACTGATCCAAATAATAATTAGTAAGATTGTTCCTTCGATCTCTCAAAACATTTTTATAAGTGTATGTGGTCCTTTCCACATTCACTGATGTAACTGGGCAGTATTTGGAATTGGATTCTGTGTTAGCAGTAATTGTTCCTGGAAAAAGATCACCCGTCCCATTTCTAAAACTATGAATTTGACACAAAGGTTCAAAACCTTGGTTATTGTTCAAAATATTTTCAAACTTCACTTTAAGTTTACACAGAATACCTCTCGCAATGCGAATTTTATTCATTAACTGAATAGATTCACTCAAAGTCAAACCTTGAGTTTCAAGCTTTTTAATACTGGCAGGTATGTGGGAAAAATCACAGCTATGGTTTTAATAGTAGAATTGTTAAATGCTTCCTTGAATCGACAAACTGTCATAGTCTCTCCACTATCAAAGTTTACTACACCTTTGATGGCCTCGAAATGTTCATTGTAAAACAGTACAGCTTCAACCCACGTCACCTATCGAGTTACCACTGGTTCAGGAGGTAAAGGCACATTTGGAAATTTCGTTATGACCATTATTACGATAACTTGCCATAAGAAACAGTTTCTTTGATGATGAAATCAGTTTATTTACATTCCCAAACGTGGGTCGTAGCTTTTCAATGAGTCACCGTAGACTAAAAGCTGTTCTGCTAGTAGGTTTTGCCGGCTACAACGTAAGATTTTATTTATTAACTACGTATACAACTGAAAATATTGTAAATGTAGTGAAAATATGCATCATCCAGTGCTGCCATCCACTTGGCTTTGAATATCTGTAGATGGCTACCAAAATTTCCGCAGATTGGGTACAAAAATCCGGAGATTCTCTAACTGAAACAATAATAATTGAAAAGAGAGTCAAAATTAAGAATACTTTTTATTTCCATGACTTTAAAATTCGAAATACAAAATAATACACTGAAAGTATGAAATATCTCTGAAATTGTTCATCACTTTCATCACGCTGGTGTGTATACCCTCTCTTTTTTTGGGAGGGGGGGATCATACATTTTCTTTGTTGACATTAGAATTAGCATATCTTCTGTACCAGGAAATGTTGAAATCTGCGACCCTTTTAATTCTCAGATGTTGGTTAGGCCTCCTCGTAATGCACTGTTTTGTAAGCCGTGCCAACCAGCGTGTCACCGTGCATAAAGAGTGCGCCGATAGTTCTGTATTACAGTAATTTAAGATCTGTAAAATCTATAATCAAACAAAATATGAGCTATATTTCAATTTTAGGTTCACACGAGCGATTACAAGGAAACGATCACAATTATTGACAATTCTATAACGTGTAAGTGGAGACTTTCCCGGCGTATCAATGCAACAAAATCTTCTCGGGTGTCCAGCCGGATAGTGGTGTAAAAACACGACGTTTCCACAGCTGACTCTGTTGTCCTCATCAGGTATCTTGCAGTTCTCAGCTGACTGTGACAGAGGCAGAGACAGTCAGCTGAGAACTGCCAGATACCTGATGAAGACAGCAGAGTCAGCTGTCAAAACGTCGTGTTTTTACACCACCATCCGGCGGGACACCCGAGAAGATTTTGTTGCAATTCTATAACGAATTATCACTATACGCTCGAAGTTTAACAAAACGCCAGTATAAGGAAAAATCAACAAAATTAGAAAGTATAAAAATCCGTAGATATTTTAACAAAATCAGAAAATCCTAACTTTTTATAAAAATCCGTAGATCTACAGATAAATCCGTAGAATTTGCAGCACTGGAATCATCACTAGGTTTTAGGTATAATATGCAATAACCGGTGAAAATGGGCTTAATATGCAATTGCATATGCAAACATGCAAATACATATAACCCGGTCTCTAGTAATTACGCTTAGTATGTTTTGCATAAATCTTCTTCAAACCATATATTCTAAAAAAGGATTTGGTGTTGTAAAATCGTTTCTAGAAGTGATAAGTCATTAAATCAATATGTCATACACAACTAGTTTTAAGGGATTATATTTCGCTCATTGTTTTGTTTTCCAGCAAATCTCGTTTTAATTAGGAACAATATAATGCCAAATGAAGTCCAGGGCCAGCTCCTGTATTGCGTTACTGTATAATGCTACACTTATTCCGCTTCCCAGAAGATTAAAAATAATATTCATTCACTGTGTCAGAACCTGTCTCAGGTCGTTACCGCTCCTGATGGCGTGCCTCGCCTATCACTAGCCTGGTTCGTGTCCCGGTGCCGAAATAAAATATAACCACTGGTTACTCGACCAGAATGATAGGAAAGATGAGGGTGAGCAAATATTTTTTTCCTTGTAGCTTTACGCATAATTGTCATTGAGATCATTAGAAGAGAGATAGGGCTGGAGCAAAGGAATGTGAAGGAACTCAGCTATGGTCTTTTTAAAACACCATGCCGGCATTCGCTCGAAACTAAGGACAACCCAAATCTCGATGGCCGGAAAGGCGCCCTCCAAAGTGCCACCCTTCAGCCCACAGTTATAATTTTAAAATTAACTGCACAAAATAATTCTTTCGAGGAATACTGTCTAGAAACGTCTGCAATGCAATAGCAGTTTAACACAGTAATCAGGTCAGCTCCCGCCAGTTGCTTTTTTGGCAACAGTACAACAAACAGTTTGTATCCTAAATCAACCTGTTACATTCATTCTGATATAAGAAAAAACACCTTCACATCAATACATACGTAGGTACGTACACCACAAGTCTCATCTAATTGGAGCAACAATTTTTTCCTCAGTTCGAATTGTAAAAACGTCGTAAACTTCAAAGTTAATTTCAAGTATAATTCACAGAAAAGCAAAAAGAAACGTGGAACACATGTGCCAAGAAGAAAGAAGAACTAGAGTACAACAGACGTAGACTAGGTATTATACCGATAGATAAAGAAAACCACTCACGGAGTTTAAGAACTTATTAGATTAGTTTTATAACGAAAAACTGGAAAACTGTGTTAAAAATTTTAAGGAAGTAAGAATAATAATTTTTTTACCTTTATAAGAATGAATGAGCCAAAGTTTAATCCATCCATACTCATATTCAACTTGCACCTAAAAAAGCATTTAAGGAAGACAAAATGGAATCTACCAAAAATGTTCGAAGGAGAAACAATTATCAAGATGAGAATTTCTGATGATACTGACACTGTTAGCTGATAAGAATTTTAAGAAATGAATGAATGACTTTAACAAATTGTGGAAGAAAAATTCACCCCGAGCGCAAACCCAAACGAAATCAACACAAACGTCTCAGCGTATCAGGAAAAAAAAAAAAAAAAAAAAACAGTAAATTAAATACAGAAACAGTATGAGATGTAGTGGAAGATTAAATACAAATTGGTTATTTAGGAAATAAAATTAGAACCGATGACAGGAATGACCAGAAAATCAGAACAGTTCCAGCGAAACAAAACTTCTTTAAAGAGTGAAACTGTGTCAGGTGAAGTCGATCACCTGGCACTCAGATAGAAGTTCCTAAAACCGTACAAATAGACCACATGAAAGTGAAACTGGGACTGTAGAAATAGCAGAAAGAAGGAGTACGGAAGCACTGAAATAGTATTATACCGCTCGTGGTGGTGTAACGGCTAGCGCTCTGGCCTCGCATTCGGGAGGACGGCGGTTCGAATCCCGGTCCGGGCTTAAAGATTTGGGTTTTCCATGGTTTCCCAAATCGCTCCAGGTAAATGCCGAGATGCTTCCTACACAAGGCTATGGCCGAATTCCTTCCCATTTCTTGACCCCCATCCTTTCCCGTCTCTAAAGACCTCGCTGTTAGAGAGACGTTAAACAGATAGAAAAAAAATAGTATTACAGATGATAAAAAAATGGGAACAAGAAATACGAAGGTATATATTTTGGAAGTGATTCTTAAAGAAAGAAAGTTGTGCGAGAGTCTCACAGAAAGGAGAAATCGGAAGGTGGATCACATTTTAAGGCATACGGGAGCAGTCAGTTGGTAAGTGGCGAAGGCCAGGGCTAAAGAGGAAGGAAACTGGATTACATAAATCAGATAATTTTTGTTGCTGTAAGAGCGCTGGCTTTCACGGCGTTATGTATTGATAAAATACACAGCCTGACCAAAAAAAAAAAAAAAAAAAAAAACAAAGAAGTTCACGTGTTGAGAGGGTATGTGAAGTTATTTCAATGATTACAAAATCGAGTCAAATTTTCGAATAACTTTGAAGTATGAGTCCATTTGTCAATATGACGTTCCATCCCATCTCACCTAATTATATATACATGCACAGATTCACTTGGAACGAGTGTCATAGAGCCTTCGTATTCTATCCAGAGGCAAGTTGACCCACAACTGTTGTAACTGGTCCTTGATATCCTGGATAATGGCACTGGGATGGAGTTGATTGTCAGAGCAATTCAATGGTTTCCCCGAATCACTCCGGGCGAATTGCTGGGTCGTTCCTTCAAAAGGCCATTGCAAACTTCCTTCCCGTTCATTTCTTACAGTCCTTTCCCGCCTCTAATCACGTCGATGTCTCGTAAAGCCTTAAGCAAAAGAGAAAAGCCCAGCTGATTCCACACATGTTCTATCGGGGAAAGATCTGGGGAATTAGCTGGTATCGGGAATACCTCATCATTACTCAGACAGTTCATCGAGACACGTGCCAAGTGTGGACGAGTATTATGGTGTTGAAAAATCGCACCACGATGCTGTCACATGAGAGGCAACTCATGAGGACGAAGGATGCCCGCGACTTACCGTTGTACCGTCAGAGTTACCTAAATCACTACCAGACGTGACCTGAAGTCATAGCCGATAGCTCTCCGCACAATGACGCCCGGAGCAACACCGCTATGTATCTTCAAATCATTGGAAGAATCGGATCTCTCCACAGGTCACCACCGTACTCGCCGACGATGGTCATCCGAAGTCGTGCAAGGTAGTGCACAACCATGAGTAATCACTGAACGCAATGCGATTTGGGGAGAGGTCCCACTCTTTCAATGTTTCTGACATGCACGGCGGTGCTCAACCTGATGTGGTGGTGTGGGAAGCCATGAAGTATGACTTCAGGTAACGGCAGGTAGTGATTGTGGGAACTCTGACGGCACAAAGGTACGTCACAGACATCTTGCGTCGTCTTGTGTTACCACTTATGCGACAGTGTCGTTGTGCCATTTTTCAATAGAACAATGCTAGTCCACACGCGACGCGCGTTTCTATGAACTGTCTGTAGGTACTCTTCTGGCTAGCTAGATCCCCAGATCCGTCTCCAATGGAACATGTGTGGGACCAGCCCGAACATTAACTACGTACCAGTGCCAGTACCCAGGATGTCAATGATCAGTTCAAACAGTTGTGCACCAGCTTGCCTCAGGAATGGAAACAACACTATTACCAACCAACTAAGTGCATGCAAGAATTGAGGCCAGAGGGGGTGCAACGTCATGCTGATAACTGGCTCATACTGGCAAATTTGATTCGATTCTGTAACCATTGAAATAAGATCACATATCCTCTTAACCCCGAAGTTTCATTTCGTTTTCTCCTCCCTTCTGGGTTCTTCACCTTTCTTGTCAGGACGTGTATCCTGGAGCTTCCAGCACGTACCAATGCCGCATTCCTGGGAAGTTTGAAGGGCCATCATCTCTGGCTATCATTCTGAGTCAACTGAAGTAAATGGAAATCTTGCATAATCAGTGTTCTTTCTGGCACTGTCATGAAAAATATTGAAGATGATGAAAGCCGAACCTTGACGATGGCCTTACCCCAAATTTTGCATCTTCCTGGAGCGCTGCTTACTTAAAATTTTGATCGACAGGTCCCAGGCAACACAAAGCTGGTATCCGGTATCCTTGTTCATCAGATGATCAGCTGTTATGATCTCAATGACTTGCGAGACGACGCTGTTCCAGGAGTCTTGGGCCAGGACTAAAATCCTACTACGCTGTTTTACGACAGTTGGTTGAAAACGAGGGTAGGGAGGCAGATGCAAAATTCGTGTTTGCAGGAAACTCGAGCATCGATGACGCTGTAAGTTATTAATGGTATACTGAGAACAACAAATTACTTAGAGACACGAAGAAACTAAAGTTTGCTTCAAACCTTATGAAAGATATTTCAGATAAAAAATAAAAAATGGTGCATATATTTTGTGTTTAGCTTTTATACTGGGAAACAACTTGGACAAAATTCTCTAATAACATTGCTACAATCAATAAATAACATGCGGGAAACATCAGCGAAATAAAATGTTTATTTCAAACAAATAAAAACTATTTTTGTGTTCCTTCAGATCATTCCTGCTAGGACCATGTTACAGTTCTTCATGCTTTGTGGTTATTTTCCTTCCGTTCAAACCAATATTCCTTCATCAGCTCACTGTGATCCTTCCTTCTCTCTTCACTCCTCGTCGGATCGTATTTCTTTCCTCTTCTGTTTTGGAATCCTGAAATATTTAATACTTTCTTTCTAAAGATCAGTCTTTGAACAGTTTTCTCTTATTTATTTATTATACTATTATATATTATTATTATTTACTATCGGAATATTACGTCCCATTAAATACTATTAAATGCTATACATTATTACAAATTATTGTACTATTTTATGATATGGTTATTTAGAGACAGTGTATTGATTGCTATTATTATTAATTTATATTCCTACTATTATTGTTCTATTTCCGTCTTACTTGGTGATTTTGTGTCTCACACTTATGTAATCAGAGGTCTATGGTAAAGGAAATAGGAGATATATGTTCCACATTTAATATGTTCCACTGTTTAAAATGATCTTAAGTGACAGTGGTCAGTATCGTAGCAGCTTGTATCAAAGTATCATCAAGTGCGCTTGCACATAACTCTAAGTGGACATGCGCAAAACGTTAAGTGAGCATGCAACGAACGTTAAGTGCGCATGTGGATAACGCCAAGTGCCCATGCGGATAACACCAAGTGCGCTTGAGCAGAATGTTAAGTGCGCATGCGCAGAACTTTATGTGAGCATGCACACAATGTTAAGTGGGCATGCGGATAACGCCAAGTGCGCTTGAGCAGAATGTTAAGTACGCATGCGCAGAACGTTATGTGAGCATGCACACAATGTTAAGTGCGCATGTCGATAACGCAAAGTGCTCATGAGGATAACACCAAGTGCGCTTGAGCAGAATGTTAAGTGCGCATGCGCAGAACGTTATGTGAGCATGCACACAATGTTAAGTGCGCATGTGGATAACGCCAAGTGCCCATGCGGATAACACCAAGTGCGCTTGAGCAGAATGTTAAGTGCGCATGCGCAGAACGTTATGTGAGCATGCACACAATGTTAAGTGGGCATGCGGATGACGCCAAGTGCGCATGAGCAGAAAGTTAAGTGCGCATGCGCAGAACATTAAGTGCGCATGTCGATAACGCAAAGTGCTCATGAGGATAACACCAAGTGCGCTTGAGCAGAATGTTAAGTGCGCATGCGCAGAACGTTATGTGAGCATGCACACAATGTTAAGTGGGCATGCGGATAACGCCAAGTGCGCTTGAGCAGAATGTTAAGTACGCATGCGCAGAACGTTATGTGAGCATGCACACAATGTTAAGTGCGCATGTCGATAACGCAAAGTGCCCATGCGGATAACACCAAGTGCGCTTGAGCAGAATGTTAAGTGCGCATGCGCAGAACGTTATGTGAGCATGCACACAATGTTAAGTGGGCATGCGGATGACGCCAAGTGCGCATGAGCAGAAAGTTAAGTGCGCATGCGCAGAACATTAAGTGCGCATGTCGATAACGCAAAGTGCTCATGAGGATAACACCAAGTGCGCTTCAACAGAAAGTTAATTGAGCATGCGCAGAACGTTAAGTGCGCATGTGGATAACGCCAAGTGCTCAAGAGGATAACGCCAAGTGCGCATGAGCAGAAAGTTAAGTGCGCATGTGCAGAACCTTAAGTGCGCATGTGCAGAACGTTAAGTGAGCATGCGCAGAACGTTAAGTGAGCATGGGCAGTTAACTCGCAGCAATGACAATTTTTTTTCCACTACAGTGTCCAAAGAGCTTTCACTTCAAAAATTAGGCTGAGGATCCAACCGACAGAACTGAAATTTTGAGCGACAAGTGTCAGTAGCTGTGGCGGTATATTGCGCAGTGACCTGAAACGCGGTTCAGTAAACGGCAGGAACGGAGTCACGACCGATGCCGCCCCCGCGGTGCTCTTCTGGAGCTATGTGGGCCACGGGTCGGGCGGGGTGCTTCCCAGAGCGAGATATCTGTCGCACAGTGGCGCAACTCGGCCGCCGAGCGTGATGGGCAGCTGCCCCTGTGATCCTCGCCGCTTTCCATTTCTTCGAAGCAATATCTTCCTCACTGCCAACGTCATCTTGTCACAGTGTTTCCCGCGAACAGATTGCAATCAGCGTGACGTGAGGAACGTGACCGCAAATCCACGAAAGAAAAATTTAAATAACTTAACTTTTGCCATCACTGTGAAGGAGCTTTCGTAACACCTGCTCGAATCTTGTCATCTACACGTGGTTAGAAATCCGCCTTCTTAGAACTACTATAAAGCCTGAGACTTCGGCATCGTTCCTTAGTATCATCGGATGGAAGTACGTCTTAACCTGAGACAAACAATCTTAACTGACTGGATGATTACAGAATGACGGAGTTAAACGGTTTGGAGAGCGGTCAATTTTTGGAGACGGTAGACACAAATTTGCTAGCGTTACGCTTTATGCGTTACGCGTGGCCCGTTACTAAAGCATGTGCACAATGTTCCGCGCAAGCTCACTTAATGGTACTTTGATGCATCTACTCGTGTTAAACAGTAGATCATAATAACGTTAAACAAATATTTCAGTTACCATAAAGCTTTGATTACAAAACTTTATGATGCAAATTCACCACATGTGACGGAAGTAAAATAAAACCTATGGTCATAGAATAAAATCAATAACACATAATTAGTCTTATATTATTAGTATTCGTTTATATTATTCACCTGATAAAATTTTATAATTAAGACTTGATATATAAATTATAGCTAGGATTCTTCATTTGCTTCGTTTGAAATGTCTACGAAGTGGGCAATGAAAGATCACGTCACGAATGGTTTGTTCTTCCTCACAACACTCGCAATTTAGTGAATCTGTCAATCCCTATGTGCGAAGAGATGAATAAGATCTACCGTGACCAGACCTAACTCTGTTGTGAACTGCCCAGGTCTCGCGGGGAAGGTCGAGTCCTTTTAGTGCCTGTTGATTGTCAAACAGAGTGTGTCATTCTGGTGGGGCTGTGGCTATCCATTATGATATCCACGCCTCTCTCCCGTTAAAGCGATGGATATACCCTATTTTGTGGTTTTTACGCTTGGACTTCTCAAATTAAGTCTCTGAACTTTGGTTTTCATGTCTTCGTGTATGGGAAGGTCTAAGTTATGATAGATCTTGTTATATTGGGCAATTAGGGCATTGCGTCGTCGTATCGTAGGTGGTTCCATGTTACTCAAAACGGGTAGCCAGTACAGTGGAGTGGATACATCCACCAATTATCCGCATTGTCTAGTTCAAACTGTGTCGATGCTAATCATCCAGACAGATGAGCAGTACTCAGCGGCGGAATACAGAAGGCTCAGTGCTGAGGCGAATGCTCCCCAGGAGGAGCCAGATAGCTTCTGCAGAATATTATTTCTAATTCTTAGTTTTGCTGCAAGGTTGTTCAAATGTTTATTATACGACAATTACGCCCAATCACTTTGGAAAGTGCTTGGGTCGTAGGGGAGTGCCATCAAGAAGAACGTCAAACGACTAATAATAAATAGTAATGTAGATTAATATTAATAATAATAATCAACATCAATATACTATCTGTAAACATCAATACCGTGAAATAGTTTTAATTTGTTCCAAATAAAAAATTTATTTGCTGATGTCTCGTATCCCATTGACTGGAAGAACGGTTATCAAATCATTTTGTCCAAGGTTTTCTTCGATATAAACGCCATACACACGAAATACAGACTATGACTCGATGCCGTGTTCTATAATCTGGGGGAGTGTATTTAAATTTTGGATAATTTTCATTTGTTTACGGGAATAAGTTTGACAAAGATTCTGTTTATTGTACAGATGTAATAAAGATAGTATCGTTCGACCACTCGAATGCGAATGAAACAAAAAAAAAAGTACAGAAAAAATACACTGCCAAAACAAAAAGCAAAAATGACCCATAGAAGTGTGATTTCTTGCACATGTACGCACAGACACACGCAATGTTATTTGGTATGGCCTTTATTATTTTTTGACATTAATGCCATTATAGCCAAGGAAGTAATGGGGGAATGACCTATCCCTCACCCGTCTTAAATCCAGAAATCCATGACATATTTGACTTCGATGTCAAAGAAAAATGGCGACATAAATGAAACACCGCATCTGTGAAACATCAAGATATTGAAGATCCTACACCTGGACTTCCGGGATTCCATCTGATGAGACACCAGTGAGTCAAACTAGAACGTTTAAGAACAGGCTACGCCAAAGGTATCGCCATGCTCCATAAATGAGGTTCTTAGGATTCTCTTGTATGTGACTGCGGAGTGTGGAGCGCATTATCAAGGAAGTACGATGGACCATTTTAAGAGGTTTGCAGAGCCACAACTTCCTTCATAGCATGGCTGCAACAACTGGATTTGTGAATGCTACCAACGTTCTTATCATTGTCACTCACTGCCACAAATGTCAAAAATTTTGGCACTGTGCAAGCGAGTGCACCAACCCAGTCAGGTGCGTTTGTTGCGGGGGCGGCCATGGCGCGGCGGAATGCAACCTGCGCCGCGAAGACGCCATCTGCTGCAATTGTGGCCGAAATCACGCCGCAGCATGCCAGGGCTGCAGCGCATGGAAGAAGGAGAGCAGCAGGAAGCACCCAACAAGGCAGAGCCAAGGGCAGTATAAGAGGGCCGCTGCGGGAAACCATCACACCGGTGCCCCCGACACCAGCAAGTTGACGGCTGCTGTGAAGCACCCACGCCATACAGCAAAGAAAAAGATTCAAGACACGGGAGAGACAAGCCACGGAAGAGAGGCTTGCTGTCACCACACCTGCGTTCGCCAGGATGATAGACTGCAGCCTCTCATCCAGCTCCTCACAGAGCTCCTCACGCGACTTCCGCTGAGGGAAGTCACGCCAAAGGCGACGAGTCTCCCCTAAGGCCCTTCCACCTACGCGAAGACCACCGGTCTCCGCCATCCGAAGACAACAACTTCAGTCAACCATAAGGACATATCGACAGCGACGACAAAATCACAAAATGCTGAGGAATAAATGCCGAAAGACAATACACTCCACAATACGCTGCTCCAATATGGCGGGAGCAGTTAATGGCTACTCTGCTGCAGAGCGTGATAGAAAACACTCAGATCTTCTATCGAAGTCTCTTGCACTGACAATTCTAGGTTGTTACGACCACCCAGTTTGCAGTCAATCGGAATCGAGCGGTCTGGTGGTTCAATGGTTAAGGCGTCAAACTGGAGATTTAAAGGATCACCGGTTCAAATCCTTGCCTCGACGGGGATTTTGAAAGGACTAACCTTTGTCACAGCTTGCTGTTTAATTTAATTACGAAAGATTCCTCCCCAAACTATAGGTCCCCTTATCCAGTAGTATTACTGGATTAGGTTATAGGTAGCCTCAATAGAAGCTCAAGCGCTGCAAATAGAAATAAGTTAGGGAATTGGCTTACAAAACTTTGGTCAGATCATTGGTTGAATATGGTGGTGTAGTTTGGGACCCACGTTTATGGTATCAAATACAGGAATCGGGGGGCGTGCAAAGAAGAGCAGCTAGATTTATTTGTGGAAATTATCGCAGGACCCAGACAGTAACTGATGTGGTAAAGGAGCTGGGTTGGGAGGAGGGTGAAAAATGCTGGGATTGTACAAGGCATATAGTGGTGATGGGGCTTGGAAAGACATTGGTAGAAGAATTAAGAATACAAGCATGGAAATGAAAATATGACCGTAACCACAAGCTTACATTCGATTTCAAGCATAAGGGAGTGGGAAAATTTTATTTTGTCAGTAAGGGTGTCAGGGATTGGAACAAATTGCCAAGTGGAATGATAAATAACTCACCTAAAACGCTGAAAGAATTTAAAAATAGATTTCGTAAATCGAAAATGTAAATAGAGAAAGAATTTTTATACTCAAATTATATAAGATAATTTAAAAAAAAAAAAATGGGTAATTAGATGACAACCGAAGCGTGTGCTCCACTGCAATTAAATCGTCTGAAACTATAACAATATTCCTCTAACGTTTAGCTCCAAGTACCCCCATAAATTTTCCCAGGCAATGGCGAACCCCCTTAACAAAAAACTGCGACTTTCTTTTTTAGCTCCACTACTGCCAAAAATGAGCGATAATCACCATTGTGCATGTTATACGCTTGAGAACGCCAGTCCGCCATTACGTAAATCTTGTCGCGAATCCCTACGATCAACTGGCGAATTCCTAGGGGTTCGCGTACCCCACTTTGAGAAACACTGAACTATAAGAAAACCACTCTAAATGGTTTTTCAACAAAACGATAACTTTCTCTCGCAGTTGAAGTATGTACCTTCTGCTATAAAACAAACTCTAACCAGCCAATTTATTATTCTTAGAATATCAATATAATGCATCGATTTTCGGTTGGAATCAATAGAGTTAGTTAAACCCAATATTTTGCAGAACAAATTGAAGGAATGGAACATACTTTGCAGTCAGGTTGCAACGTGACAAGGCTAAAATTTCCATGTCACACCTGCAATAGTCACTTACAGAGCGAATGCCATATTTCACTCCTCAAAATGCAAACTGCTACTCTGTAATTACTCAGTTCAGTCAATAAGTAAAATATAGAACACAATTCAGTTCTTTTGTAGGACGTTACCACTGTTGATGTCATTAAGGCATGTAGAAGTTTGAGGTAAATAAACGGGAAGTCAAGGAACTCGGCTATGTGATGTGCTTTTTAAGAAACAATCCCGTTATTTGGGGGGAGTAATTTCGGGAAACCATGAAAAATCGAAATCTATTTGGCCGTGGATCAAATGCACGACCCAGCCCTGATCACTCAGTAACTGGCTTTAGCAGACATTAAGAGTATCATCCAACAATTCGACTTGAATCTCCAGCCACCTGTGTATACTAATCGCTGAATGCAGTGAAGAAGAGATGCTGTCCCTCTTTTTAATCTGATATTCGTTAGACTATTTCACGGAAGATTCTAGCGACATAACAGAGCCCAGAGCGATTCGTTTAGCGACGGCGAGATTGCGCGCCTGGCGAAGGTCCCAGATGTGCTGACAGCGGCTATTAGCTGCCCTTCACACATCGGCTTCCGCAGTGGTTACTAGGCTCCACGTAACATACGCCTCGTCATCAGGTTGACGCTTGCCGTAACTGCGATACGGGTTGGCCACTGTCTAGATGAAAAGGTGTCAAATAACAGTATCAAGTGGCTGTGAGACTTGTTATTGTGAGTGTTGATCGCTTAATTAAATGAAAGTAGAATATTCCTGTTACTTCTTTTAATACATCTTTAACTAAGCAATCCATGATTTAAACAGTTGCTAGAATTACCCATTAGCTGTGCTCGCATAAACCTCACATTTGGCAAAGGAAAAAAAAAGACATTTTCTTGAAGTGGTACCCACAAAACACACGATGAATTTAGTTTTTAAGAATTAAAATTGACGAGTGCTATTTACTGATATCATTTCTATGGTCTGAAAGTGAAATTGCCTTCACTGGTGCTATGTTACTAAATAATCGAAGTAACGAAGTTGACAAAAATATTTGTATAACACCTAGAGTGGAGTTATTATCTTTGAGTTAGTTTGATCTTTGGTGCCTATCTATTGCGTTTATGTAAAAACTATCATTTATTGCTCCAACCACAGTTCACGTTGACTCATAAGACATACCACTGCTTTTATGTTACACCCGAATGGATTCGGTAGTTTATGCATGGTGTGTGGCCAAAGAAATCCCAAGGAAAAGGCAGTTTACGGATTTATATACGTAGTGATCAGTTGGAAAATTGTGAATTCGTGGAGAGATGAGACTAATTAATTGACACCACAATGAAGTTGATCTAGAAATACTCGCCAGTTTTGCTAAGTGCTCTGAGGCGCACCTTCAGGATCGGGGTGTTATAATGGGACCCCACATACCAGCCATCCTGACTGCCGTTATTAAGCGATTTTCCGCAGCTATAAACGCGAATGCCACGATTGTCCCCAATATTCACATTTTACAAAGAAAAAATACAGATATCACCCACAGAAAATAGTTACACATTTCGCAGACAGATGGCAGAGGGTGCTCAGCACCAAAGCTAATCTCTTTGTTGTGCATTCCAATCCCTAATGGTACGAGGGAAAAAATAATTCATATAAGAATCATTGCGGCACCTTATTTCTCTAATCTGATCTTTCCTGTCATTCCGGCTCAAATAGGTTGGTGGACGATGTGTTTCACCACACTCGTGAGTGAAAGTGGGAGTACACATGTTTACCAATAAGTTTAAACGAAACGTGCGTCGTCTATCTACCAGATACTCCCAGCCTAGTCTACTAATCAGTTCTGTGACGCTTTCATAAGGACTGTAGCAAGCGGTCACAAATCGAGCGGCTTTTCTCTGTACTTTCTTTATACTTTCGATCAACCCCTTACGAAACGGATCCCAAATAGCACAACAATAGTCCAAATGTGGACGCACAAGAGATTTGTACGCTATCTCCTTTGTTTGATCATTACAATTTTTCAAGATTCGACCTATGAATTGCAGCCTAGAATTAGCTCTACCTACTAACGAATTAATGTGTAAGTTCCATTTCATGTTCCTTTGTACTGTTACTCCCAAATATTTCATAGAATTAACCATACCAATAACTGAATTGTTTAATTCGTATTTCTGAACAATTGAATTCTTTTTGTTAGTTATGTTCATTGTCTTGCACTTTTTACAATTTAGCATAAGTTGCCACTCAGCGCACCATGCCAAAATAATATCTAGATCACACTGAATTTCTAAGCGATCGGCCAAATTCCTTACTTCCCTATAAATAACCGCATCATCAGCAAACAATCTAAAAAGGCTTATCACTTTGTTTCCAAGATCGTTTATAAAAATTAAGATAAGAAGTGGTCCTATAACACTTCCTTGAGGTACCCCCCATGTAACATCTAGATTAGAAGAACTTTCTCCTTCAACGACGACATACTGCGACCGACCAGTTAGAAAATCCTTGATCCATTCACAAAGCTGATCCGATTTACCATACGCTCCAAGCTTCACTAAAAGGCGGTTGCGTGGCACAGAATCAAAGCGTCAAATTTGACCATGCCAACGATGACTAAAACTCATGAAAGGCAGCCGAACCTTATGCCGGGAAAATGTGTTGAAAAAGAAGTTGATATCTAAAACACTACAATATGTCTTTCCTGATAATTGTGCTCACCAATCTCTCACTGTTAATAATCACCGAGTATTGAATGAACTACATGCGTCTGATACATTCAGTCAACCAGAACCTCTCAAACCAGAGTTCAAACTAGTACATTGCAGGGATCTAATCACCGTTTATTCTCAAAGCTTAACAGTACCAGCGAAAGAACCACAACAACGCCTCGCTCGCGTGAGGAAGATTGACAGAATATTATTTACAAAATTTTCTAGAACATTAAAATTAAGGAAAAGGTTTAAAAATAGTTCATATCTGCAATACAATCGTCACATAACGTCCTAATAAGCAGAATGCTCCTACCTTTGATTTAAGGTAAAGGTCACGGGGTTCCTACGACTACTGCCGCTTCCCGTAGGATTCACGGAGATAGAGCTCGGCACTCCCATTACAACCGTTGGCACTGGAATGGGTGTGACGGGGTCAGCACCATGCTACGGCCGTTCTTTGCCTTCCCGCGGAGATTCCTCCACGGTACTCATTGAATAGCAGGCTGAGTGGGCCTGAGCAGCCGTTCCGCGCGTTCAGTTTCGAGGAAGGATCATCGGCTTCGTGAGGGGATCAAACCCCGGTTGTCCGGGCCGCAATCAGGAGATCTACCAGCTGAGCTACACGGCCACCAAACTTTGATTTAATGACGAGAAATAATATTATTTGCTCTTGAATTCACAGTGCTTGCTGACACGAATTCTCTCTTTCAGATGTAACCGGCATACTGCTGGTAACACGTAGACATTTCAGAATGTTGGCTTAAAGAGTTCTCAGAGCTATTTTACCCATTACCGGCAACCATTTTGGGTTCAGAGTCTTGGACAACAGTGTTTGGTATTAATAACTGTGGGCCATTTCCTCAATTGCAAGTTAATCAATTTTTTATTATTATTATTATAAAGGTGAATAACACGCCAATGCAATTGAATTTTGTTTTATTTTGGTGTCGTACGCTTTTCGCTCTTTTTCAAGAGCATCATCAGCGCATCTGTTTGGTATTTATTCATTTAGTTAGTTACATTTGGTTTAAAACAATATAAAGTTGAGGTGAAATTAAATTTACTTACATGTTACTTTTTTACTTTTGTCTCATGTAAGTAAATTTAATTTCACCTCAACTTTATATTGTTTTAAACCAAATGTAACTAACTAAATGAATAAACACCAAACAGATGTCGCTGATGATGCTCTTGAAATAGAGGCGAAACGCGTACGACACCAAAATAATTGCATTGGCGTGTTATTCACCTTTATAATAAAAAAAATTGATGTGTTTGGTATTGTTTCCCACGGATTGGGCTAAGAACATTTTTACGTCCACACTGTACATGTAATTAGTATAGAAACGTTGTATCTGTAATGACACCAAGAGATGAACTAGGACCAGAAATTTAATCAACGAAGCATCTGCACAAGTTAGGGGCTGTAGTTGTTACATGCAGTAGCTGAAATTTACAGATATTTACTGCGAATTGTAGTTACAACAGAAAGTAGTCATTGCGTCCGATAGGCGTTGCTGACAGTAGTTGATATAGGCTATAATCTCCGCATAAAGTAGTTACTACCGACAATAATTTCTACATAATGGAACGATTTTAGATCATTGCAATCACAGATAGCAGTTATTGTGGTCAATAAGTATTCTGCACAACAACTACCTTGTACTATATCTCTCAAAGACAGTAATGACTACTTTGAATTGCTGTTACTGCCGACGGTACGCTCTGTCGATAGAGGTTACTCTGACTCTAGTTACTTTGGATCATAGGTACTCCAGACAGCAGCTCCTATGTATGTTAAAAACTACTGCCACTTTGATTAATAACCGTACGCAGAAGCTGTTATGGAGATTGATAACTGCATGACGTAACGGTTTCATGCAATAGTTACTGTGGTATCAATAAGGTTCTATGGTCGACATTTACTACAGGTACGAGTCAATAAGATTTGGAGTAACTGTTAAATTTCAGAATTACTGGTAACAGTATAGCATCATAGGCAGGAGAGATTCTATATAATTTATAGTTAGCACGTCCTTAATAACAACGGCGATGGTTATTTTTTGAGTATAATGTTTTCAGGAAAGATTTTGTTTAAATTGATTTCAGTTCAAGTCAGCCATGAAGGAAGTCGCAGGTCCGAAAATACAGAATATGTTATCAGCTAACGTCAACAGCAAATTTTTAGTAATTAATCTCACTTATTTCACAGAAACAAACTGATTGTTGAAAACATTGCATTACTGTTATTTTTGCGATTAACATCGAACCAGTTATTAAAGTGAGACACATCCGAGAATTTTCTGATGGGGCCTCGCACAGGTTTCTTAGTAGCAGATAAGACATACACCCATACCTTACGTAAGATGCGTATTTCTCTTTCAAAATGAGTGTCAGTAATGTCTTGACTTTGCACCTTAGGGATTCGTCCTTGAACTTTTAGATCCACGCAAGGCAGCGGCAATTACTTCATAACAACAAGATGCTAGTGTCAGCCCAGTACGTTTATTAAAAATTCTCACACAGTAACATCTTTCCAGCGATTTAATAAATACTTTCTAAGAATAGTTTTACCCGTAAATTGTGGCCGAAGGCAGTTTACTATTTATAGAAAGTAATCACCGGAATTATAGAGCAAGAAGTTACCGCGGAAGACTCCATTTCTTGAAGATCTGTCATTGACCTTTCAGATTAATGAAATGTTAAAAAAAACCTGAACCTAGTATTCATTTTGCATAAATTTCAGTAAACATATAAACTTGGACAAGCCTGGCTCAAGATCAGTATCAGTCAATCAGCTAACTTAAATATGTTCAATATTTCAATTTCGGAGAAATCTTTATGTGCCTACACCTCCTATTCTGTGTAATAAACTTTAATTTTAATTAAGAGATAGAAATGACGTAAATTGCCAACAGTGACTTATGACATGTTTGACTTAGAAAGTGGTTGGCACATATACAGAACGAAAGGATGTACGTTGGATTCTAGTGCTTTCTTTGAAAAGGTTGAGAGTTGCGAAAGACGAACTCAATGGGTGAGTGGTTAAAGCTAGGGACTTGCATTCCGAAGGACGTAAGTTCGATCTCCTCTCCGACAATCCAGATTTCTCTAAATCATTCTGGCTGAATGGAAAATAACTCCTTCAAAAAATTTAGACTAATTCCATTTTCTCCTAATCCTCTTCCGGTTCGAAGATCACAAGATCGATTCTGTTAACCGTAATTGTTTCTATTGCGATCACCTGATACACTTACAGGAAGTGATGATTTTTTTTATAAACAATAAGATAACAACTCGTTAAAATTTTGTAATCTTGTTAAATCTCTCAAATGCTAGTTCAAAGACTCCAAAATAATGTTAACAGATTTTTTTGATTCGAGCCGTCATCTGGAATTTATAGGAGGGTATTTAATTATGTACACTATTTTTAAGTTTGTTATTCCCGAAGAATAAATCGCTTTAAGTATATTCCTAATATTAGTACCTTATAGCATGATTATCACTTACCATCTCATCAAACCAACAGAAATTTTTAATAACAATTTTGCAGAGTGAACCCTTACAATCAATAAAAGTTCACGTTCGTATTTCAGACAGATTGAATCATAATCTTTGACCAAATAAACTCATTTCTTGTCCCTAAAAACTCTTTTTCTTTTCGTTTAGTCTCTGTTCTATAGATTAAATTGACCATAAGACATCAAACAATGATCAAACTCAAGAAATACATCACATCAGCTGGCAGGGTTATGGCCTGTAACCTTAAAATCTAGTTGTCCTTAAAAATGACCTAAACTTAATCCAAAGTGTTAAGTGGGTTTCCCATGGGTGAGGGTATTTTTTATTATTATTATGTCATGCAAAATCCTCCGAACAACCGAAACAGATGGCGACCTGTCCTTACAGTTGCAAACTAAGCATTTCGCTGTCATATTGGCATTTGCCATGACAGTGAACAAACCGAGCGTGCTGGGTGAGTGGTTAACGCTCTGACCCACATCTCATTTCTTGTCCCTAAAAACTCTTTTTCTTTTCGTTTAGTCTCTGTTCAATAGATTAAATTGACCATAAGACGTCAAACTCAAGAAATACATCACATCAGCTGGCGGGGTTATGGCCTGTAACCTTAAAATCTAGTTGTCCTTAAAAACGACCTAAACTTAATCCAAAGTGTTAAGTGGGTTTCCCATGGATGAGGGTATTTTTTTTATAATTATGTCATGCAAAATCCTCCGAACAACCGAAACAGATGGTGACCTGTCCTTTCAGTTGCAAACTAAGCATTTCGCTGTCATATTGGCATTTGCCATGACAGTGAACAAACCGAGCGTGCTGGGTGAGTGGTTAACGCTCTGACCCACATTCGGGAGGACGCCGGTTCGAATACCTGTCCGCGCGTCCAGATTTTGGTTTTCAATGGTTTCTCCATATCACTCGAGTTTAATGTTTAATTTAATAATTTATCATTTCGTATCAGTTACCAATTAGCTAAGTGAAGCGGAAAAATATGCTAATTGCTTACATAAAACTTTCTTAGACTGTAAAATTGTAAACTGTTAACATGGTTTATCGCCAGAAAACAGGTTTGGCCTGCCTCCTCGCGGGGACGGGAGACTGTGGAGGCTAAACCACACAGCTGAGAGGCCAGATTAAGCAGTAATGAAACCAGCGACACTGGCGGAACCCTTAATCAATTTAAAAAATGTATGTAATAGGGCCTAATTTAGTATCTAGATATTAGGCTGTATAAATGTGAGATAAATAATAATAATAAAAAAAATCACTCCAGGCGAATGCCGGGATTCTTCCTTCAAAAGGCCATGGCAAAATTGTTATCCGTTCCTTCTTGCCAGTCCCATCACGTTACTAATGATCTCGACGTCGACGTGTGAAAAAATGCCAAGGGCAGAAAGTTCACATTTACCTAATGGAACCTGTCTACCAACTGGTCGCCTTGTTCCTTCTCCGATTCCATTTCTGCACTGAATACCTCTCTTAGTAAAAGCTTTAAGACAGTTGTCTCTTTGTCTTGCTTAGGTCTTTAAGTGTTGTGGACGTTGTGGTCATAAGAGAAGTGCGAGAGAAAATTGAGGAAAAGAAATAGGAAGTAATTCCTTCATGGACTTCTGAATGAAGTATATCAGAGTTGCCTAGAATGATTACGGGAAGCAGTAGAAAATCTAAATATGGACGGACGAACTAGGGATCAAATCTGCCATGTCCGAGGGGAATTCTACGATTACCGTGCCACCACAATTTCACTAAGGATTCGTATGTAATTCGACGAGACAAATCGAAAGTAAAGAATAAAATATTTCGATATCTCGCTTAGTTCTCCAGATAATCTGTCCCAGAGGTGAGATGGTTAGGTTGAATTGCGGCCTGAACCGGAAGAAAAATTTCGCTAAAACCAAATTTGATGATGGATTCTTATGTAACTCGAGGACAAAAATTGAATGTGAAGAGTGAAGGTTTCGATTCCTCGCTTAGTTCTAGAGATATATCTCAAAACTGAGATGGTTAGATTGAGATGCTGTCTGTACCAGAAAAATCGGCTTAACCACAAGAAACTACACGCACAGTGGGTGTTTTTTTTCTTACTCCCCGTTGTGGTTGTTTTGAAATGCGGTCTGGTCCAGAGGAAAACGTCGCAAAAGACACATGGAACTATAACTAATTTTAGACAGTCGATGTACCGAGATCTAAGCAAGATATAAAAAACATTTATTCTTCATTTTCGATTATTCTGGTCAAATTACATAAGATAGTATCATCAAATTGTGGCGCCAATGGTATGACAGTTTTGTCTACTTGTGTTTTTCTTCGGACCCTAATCCTTGTGAGCGTTGCGGCCCTGAGAGATGTGTGAGAGGGAATTGAGAGCAAAAAACAAGAAGTAATTCGGCGATGGGATTCTGAATGGAGTACGCAGCCATGGCATCGAATGATTTCTGGAAACTATAGAAAATTGAAATATTAACGTCTAAACTAGGCATCGAACCTGCCGTATCAGAGCCTCAGTAAAATAATTATCAACACCAACATAAATTTCGTTTTATGAATTCTACGATAACCGTGGTGCCGTAGTTTGATAATGGGTTCTTATGTAACTTGATGAGACAAATCGAAAGTAAAAAATATATTTTTTCTATTTATCGCTTAGTTCTGGAGATAATCTCAAAACTGAGGTAATTTGTTTCAGAGGCAACCTAAACAAAACAAAACAAAAACGCGCTAAAACCACAAGGAACTTCTCGCAGGATAGGTCTACATCTACATCTATACTGTGCAAATCACAAATACTGTGGGTGGCAGAGGGTGCTAAGCACCAATCCTAATTCTGCGCATTCCAATCCCGAACAGATCGAGGAAAGAAGGAATACATAAACGAATCAGTACGGCATCTTATTTCTCTAATCTTATCCCTCCTGTCATTGCGGAAGAAGTATTTCGTTGCACTCGTAACTTAAAGATTTTTGCATATTCTCCAGCAAATTCAAACGAAACCGACGTCGTCTGTCCGCCAAACAATCCCAGCCCAACCCACGAATTAGCTCTGTGACACTTACGTAAGGACTGTAACTAGCAGTCACGAATCGAGCTGCTCTTCTCTGTACTTTCTCTAATGTGTCAATCAATCCCCTGCGATACGGATCCCAAATTCCACAACAGTATTCCAAATGCGGACGCACTAGTGTTTTGTACGCTATTTCCTTTGTATGAGCATTACAACTTCTCAAAATACGTCCTATGAATCGTAGTTTGGAATTAGCTTTTCCTACAACGGAAGTTATGTGCAAGTCCCATTTCATGTTGCTTTGTACTGTTACGCCTAGATACTTCAGGGAATCTACAGTGTCAACAACTGAATTGTTAACTTTGTACTCCTGAGCAAGCGGGGTCTTTTTATTAATTATGTGCATTGCCTTGCACTTTTTACAGTTAAGTGTAAGCTGCCATTCACGGCACCATTCCGAAATAACATCCAGATCGCGCTGAATTTGTAAGCAATCGTCGGAGCACCTCACTTCCCTATAAATAAGTGCATCATCAGCAAAAAATCGCATCCTGCAATTAACGTTGTCACCGAGATCGTTTATAAAAATTAAGAAAAGAAGTGGTGCTATTACACTTCCTTGAGGAACGCCCGAAGTAACATCTAGTTTAGAAGAGGCTTCCCCGTTTACAACGACATACTGTGACCGACCAGTTAGGTACGGTGAATGTTATTTTTTTTTACTACCAGTTGTGGTTAGATTCAAATGTAGCCAGGACCGGAAGAAAAGCAAAAGGAACTACGCTTTTCGACAATCGATATGTCGAGAAGTAACTTAATTTAAACTTAACTTAGTCCACAACCCGAAGGTTGGTTGGGCCCTCCCAAAAGAGGCATACTAAGCCATTGTGTCAGAGGTAGGACGGCCAGTTCCTTTCTTCTGATACCTACAGTTTAACGTGGAACCCGAACCACGGAGCATATTATCAAACACAGTTCTCAAAACTCCTTCGCGTGGCCGGAATCGAACCCGGCACCGCAGCAGCGAACGTTTTGTAAGCAAGCGCATTAACCACTGAGCTACCTGACGGCAGTTCTATCATTACCATGGCGCCAAACTCTGATAATGAATTCTTGTAGAACTCGACGAAATAAATCGAAAATAAAGAATAAAATCTTTTGATATCTCGCTTGGTTTTCGCGATATAGCATGTTAAAAATCAGTCATAGTTATAGTTCCTTCTTCTTTTGGTGTTTTTTCTTCTGGTACAGGCCGTATTTCAACCTAGCAACAATCACTAGGAAGAAAATAAAACACCTATAGTGCATTTCCACCGTGTAGATATGGTGGTTTTGGTTAAAAAAAAATTCTGGTCCAGGCCGGATCTCAGCCTAACATCTTCACTCTTGAGTTACAATATCTCGAGAACTAAGTGAGATATCAAAAAACTTTATTCTTTACTTTCACTTTGTATCGTCAAGTTACATACGAATTCATCATCAAATTCGGTTATAGCGAAATTTTTCTTCTGGTCCAGGCCGTATTTCAAACTACGTCCATTTTGAGATACCATATCTCGAGAACTAAGCGAGATATCAAAAAATTTTATTCTTTATTTTCGATTTGTTTCGTCGAGTTATATAAGAATCAATCATCAGTTTGTGGCGCCACGATAATGATAGAATCCCCTACCTGACCGCTAGTCGAGAACTAAGCGAGACATATTCTCAATTTTCGATTTTTATGTAAAAATTCATCATAAAATTGCTGCACCATGATTGTGATAGTGCTGCATTCGTTTTTGTACCTCCATTAGAGAGTGCTGGGTTCATAAGAATAGGGAACATCCGAACAGTTTGAGTTGAGAAGCTCCGATAGCTTTACTCGTGGCGAGTGGTAGTTGATTCCTGTGGTGGTCTGGCGGACACTGTGACATTCGTCTGGGCGACCTCTCCTGAGCTGACGACACTGCAGTCGGCCATTTGCATAAGTGGCTGCAGGCCGCCGCACCGCCGGGAGAAAGGCAGCTCGGCTGACATTTCTCATCTAATTGCGTTGCGACACCCTGCGGGACGGGCTGCTGTCCTTTTTCACACCTCGTGAGGATGCGCCGCCTCACTGTGTCACCGGTCCAGCGACTGGATGAGCCTCGGCTTCTGTTGATCTTGTTGCTCAGCAACGACGGTTGTACCGGTTTTTGTTGCATCATTTTTAATTCTTTTCCGTTTTGGTCTCTATGCACCACGTGGTTCTTAACTCTGGTGAACTTTCCTTTCAGCCCAATATTCTTTCATCCTTGCGCAGTGGTAGTCTTTTTTTTTTTGGGTCCATTTCACCCCAGATCTGGGGCGCAGTGCTTCGGCTGTTAGCGACTGGAGAGAATCGAATGCTTTAATCAACGTTCTGTACTTATCCCTGTCGTAAATATAATTGGGTCAATTTCCAGTTGCTCCACATCTTTTCTGACTATCCTTGTCCATTTTGCATTTGTCGCTTCTACTCTAGAGACGGTGCTGAAAAATAAAAATAAATAACATTTTGGAGGTGAGTCTATGATAGTCCAACCCAACTATGTAACCATGGACTCTCCTTTTTCTTATGGCTGTTGTGACGCTCTCCAATTGTTGGTATAGTTTCTTGTTATGGCTGAGTCTGTATTTTCTTTCTTGACAGGACCCATGATTTTTCTCATGATCTTACGTTCTGTTAACTCCAGTTTTCTGAATAGTCCCTTTCTAACCATGTTCAAATTCTTTGATGCATACAGTTCTTATAGTAGAACCACGGTATTATAGTGCCTGAGATTGAGGTTTAGGAAGAGGGTTTTAGATCCGTCAATACATTTCTGTTCAATTTCTGCTTTATCGTTTTACTCTTCCAGTTCAAAACGTCCGGTGACGTACTGGTTAACATTTAAAAAATTAAGAAGTTCAGAAAGTTTTCGGTACCTATCGGTTTGTGACGTACATGAGTTCACTGTTCATGAACTTTAATATCATAAACATATTCAGTTATTACTTAGTGGTAATTATGTAAACTAACTTCGATGTTAAAGTTGTAAAAAGAAAAGAACATTAAAGCCTGGGGAGGAAGAAGATTTTTGTTGACAGTTATTCAAAAACAACAGTCACGGGAATATGAAGAAGGTCGAAATCTTGGAGACAAAAATTGGTTTTGTTATTTCAAAGTATAAACCGGAGTACAGTTAAGAAAATTCATAGTATGAATAAATTGTTATAAATGTATTTAAATTGAGGCATATTTATTGAAGGAATTACAAAAGATAAATAATTGTAGAATTACAAATTCTGAATAATCTATTTGAATTAATGTTTGTAAAATAATTTCTCCTTATAGAGAAAGTAAGTGAGATTTAAAAAAAAAACATGTTTGTTTCATTGATGGTATATAAAAACTTCTATTTTTCAGGTAATTTTACAGCAGTGGGAGCAAACCCGGAAGTGGATATATAGATGGTTAATGAAGACGAACCGAAGAGATCCGATACCAGAAATGAAGAAGTATAAATAAAATTATTTCATATTATTTAAATTGTAAGGGTAAAGACAGCAATTGCATATACAGGTATAAAGCCCCTTACAGAATGATTTCGAAATGATTAGACGTGTTCATTCTGATCATCCAATGCAGAAAATATGCATCTGTAAAGCTATCTAGCCAAATGAATTTATAATAAACTTAATTTCAACATCTCTTATTATTATTTAAAAAAAAAAAGCCAGGCAAGGAATGAATCTATGAGAGTCCTAGAACACGAATGAAACATATTTGGAGTATTTACCTTAACTCTAGTTCAGTTTATGCCGAAAAGTATCAGCTTTGTGGCAATATCTGTGCTTAGTTACCGGTGTTTAAATTCAGCTATGTACAACCTAAAATAGAATACTTACCCTTGCAAAACTTCTCAGTTTGCCTTCTTTATTCACGAAATACTGATTTAGCCTCCACTCAACATAATAAACGTGTTTATTCTTCTGTCGTCCGAATTTTAATACCCAAAATATCAGCTGCCAATTTACTACAGATTCGTCAGTTGAATTTTGTAGTGTCTTTGAAACTTTTATGCAGTCTCTCACATTAAGAAAAGTCTTGTATCATCCATCTTGACTCGATCACACTCTTCTCTTTATTCATTGTAATCGGTCGATGTACACCACTCTTACTAATCCATGCCACAGCATCTCCGCTCAAATATGAACTTAATATTAATATTCATTATTATTCAACTAACATCTTACATCAAATACATTACTGGCATCGGTTAATTACGTCCAACAAGAAAAATAGGAGCATTATAAATGTTATCCTAGAGTTTTAGTGATCACTCGGGAATGGGAATTTTGTTTAACTATTATGTCCGGCTTGTGTTCTGCCTAATGGTGTACACACGAATAATACGCATTACAAAGAATCAATACAAAAGCACTCGGAGAATAAAATACATGTTTAATTGATGATGTACACATGGAGATAAAATACAAAATGTTTTAGCTGTCTGTATGGATTACCGATTAAATTTGATTTGAATAAATTAATATTATCACGGTATCAGGTTGAAAGTTTGCCACAGTATTTGATTTTAAAGTTAGTTACTTTTACTTTCTGAAGTTTATTAGTACTTACTTAAACAAAGGTTCTCCTGTTCTAATCGGTGATGTGTTTTACCATTCTGTTATCAAAATGAAAATTTAAGTAAATGTTTCCTGATTCTACACTGTATACCTTACATATAGTAAAATTTTGTTTACAATTCTATAATAACAATCACACAATACTTTATTTTATTTTCTTCACTTTTATAAATAATTTTTAGTATTGATTTACTAGCTGGTGGGGAGCGTTTGTATTGTTAAAAGGATCGTGTCTGTGCCCTTTGAGATTAGTTACGAGGATCAGAGTTGAAGGCAGCAGTAAAGCACGCGGACAGTCCGTTAGGATGAGCAGGTTAGTAACGGTACGTCAACTAACGAGTGACGTGTCTCCAAGACCAGCAGCAGGTAAGGAAAACTTTCCTCGTCTGCAAAACAGTCACAACAAAATAAAAATTTCTTTTAGATCTCATAAGTGTCTATACTAATTTGATACAACCCTCTGTAGAGAACATTATATGGCCACGGGATACCCTTTGGTTCCTCAAGCATTTGATCATTTCTGATTTATCAACAGTTAGGGAACGTTTCCAACACCTAGGGCAGGAGGGTACTCTGGTCGACTCTCCGCTCTTCCGCCCTCCTTTCACTAGGCCGTTGGAAGCAGTGGGAATCATTCAATCGCCAGAGCCTCGTCCATGCAAACGGGGAACACCACCTGTACGAGGAATTGACATTTGGTTGGAATACGCTAATATATTCTCTCCCAAATCCATACACATCAGAATAACAATGACGTGTATTTCATTTTTCTGAGATAATAATCAACAGTAACATATTTATACGATGTTATTTTCTTTCATAGAGAAGTGAGGAAAAACATGAGAAAAACTAAAATAAGTGGTAAGTATAATTATTTTAATTCTTAACTGTATGCTTCTTAAATTAAATTAAATTACTAAACATATACTTAAAATTATCGTCAAAATATTTCAGTATGTAAAAACGACTTTTTAAAATACAGAGGAATAGATAAACGGGTTAAAATCATAGGAGAGAGGCTAAAAAACTATTATTTAATGGTAAAGGAAGAAATTAGAAAGGACTCTTAAGCTAATTTCCGTTTCGGTTAAAATAAAACATCAACGACAACACTTTTTCTCCAGTAACCAAAATGTAAAAAAATTATTGTTTTCATGCTTAAAAATTAATAGCTGTATTCACTATGAAGCTATCTATTTGATATTTATCACAATATTACGAAATACTTCAACCGTACCGTTCTTGATTTCCATTTCAATCAATCAACTCTCACAGTTTGTAACAGTAAGCAATATCTTTACCACTGAAGACTGTCTTTTAGTCGAATACTTCGCAGATTAACTAATGAGTATGAATTCTAAAATAAATTTACATGATCGTTATTAGTATTCTTTCTTGGAATTATTAGAACATCTAATAACAGTAATTAAAAGACACCAGAAAACGTAAATAATTATTTAAGAAATTATATTGAGAAAGGGAGATAGTAAGTGCCGTGACTTTTTAAGCGTTAGTGAAGTATACAGTGTCATGAAATCATACCTGTTGCATTTAAGTAACCATTAACTCAATGCTTGCGTAACTAGATAATATTTATACCAAATTTTACTTCTTTGTTTTCTTGTCAGTTGCCAAATATATTGCAAGGACATACAGGTGTGTAATTAGTTGTGTTGGAATTAAGTATCTGAACAAAGGATAAGATATTAGAAAATGTTTTAAAAACTTCAGTATAGATATCTTCTCAAGCATTATAATACTTTTTTCACATAAAGATATTCCTGAATAGAAATGTAGTACCACGACGAGTGCATTAGTAGCATTCGTATGAAGTAATTATTAAAATACTTCTTTACGCCTGTAGATAGTAACGAAAGAAGGCACCTGGTTATTGTATACCCAGAAAAAAACTGCTTCTTAAAATAAGTGTTGGATCGTGAATTTCATCTTATTTTTAATCAGCGCAGCATTCATTCAATGGATGTGAATGTTAAGTGTTTCTCATCCACACGACATGTTTACGATATTGCTAAATTATGTGTTTCTCAAATGTAAATAATTTATGTTCTGAAATGAGAAAAAGAATAAAAAATTTAAATTCATATGCATTTGAGACTAGTAGGCCCTGAGGATTTGTTAGGCCTGTTTCGATCTGGAATCCAATAGACAGAGAGGTTGTTGAGGTGACAAATGGGCGTAGAATAACAAAGGTCGACAGATAATTTAAGGGCGCGGTAGCACAGTGGGAGCCCCTGCGTGCAGGCCGTCCCGCGGCACACACCGTGAGCTATCTGATGGGTCGGGCCCCAAGGCCGCGCGGCCCGTCTGTGCTGTGTCGGTAGCGGTAAAAGTGGCCCCGCGAGTTCAAGGCGGGCCAGAGGCGAGCGCGCCACCGCGGTGACCTTGAAGACGGTTCCAGCCGACACCGACAGAGCGCGCGGGCGTGTGCTGAGACAGCTTCTCCGCCTTGCTACCTGCCAATCTATGCTACCAACAACACCAAAATTAGGGTTTATAACGCTTTAAAATGTTTATTTGGAAGCAAATATAAAACCATATATCTACTTTTGGACACTTTCGGTCACCCAGACGTACGCTTTTACCATGTAGGGTTTGCGTCTCTATAACAGATCCCTGGAAGAAAGTTGATTGGGAAAGTCTCCCCTTGCCTTTTCCATTGTATTTAAATTCTGTTCCATGCGTTGGTCATGTGTTGCGTGTTTGCACGAGCACGCTGTGATGTGTTGTTTATGGTGTGCATAAGAAATTATTGAAGAGAGGACGTTCAAGCCTACTATTCCAAAATACAGCCACAACCACCAAGTTGAAGTTCGCATCCATAGGAAGAATCACGATCGCAAGAATCGTATCTCCTTGATCAATACGCAGTGTGATGAGGTTTCGTATTTCAATCAGACGTCTTGTAACGCACTCTGATCATTAGAAATAGTGCACTGCTACCGCTTCGACTATCCTGTTGGTTAAGAACCAAAAAGTAATAATTTCTTACACCTCCGGTATACGAAGCGAACGCAAGGCAAAGCTGCTGTGCCGTTTGAACATGGTAACGGAGCTGATAAATACACTATAAAATTTCGTAAGCAGAAATTTTGATTGTGTAACTACAATGCGCAGTCAGTATTTCAAGGGTGTTGAAAACATTAAATCTTATAAAGTGCACAAATACTTGAATTAAAAAAGAAAAAAATTTCACCATGTATGTAAAAATGTTACCAGAATATTTTAATGGGCATGCGAACAATATTTTCTAAACAAATAATTCCTACTTACGTGTACAATGTAACATTTGAAAAATCATTAAAATTACAATCTTTAACCAATAAAGGATGACAGAATGCCAAAAAAACATATGTTAACGGTTGAAAACTAATCAAATTAACCAAGATAAATAAGAAGACTAATATTTAAAAGGACACTAGTGTAATCCGTGAATGAAGACGAAAGATAAAGAAATGTTTCAGATGTGTCATACGAGAGCAAAAGAAATAATCAAAAATCAGTAATAAAATTACAGCAATTCGTAGTAGCTGGATTTCAAACATTATTATCGAAGTCTTTTTGATTTTTGTATTTGTCGTGGACGAAACTGAAGTTACACCTCAAGCAAAGGAGGTGTTTTCTCTTATTCAACGTTGTCATTTACTAATAAAAAGGGAAACTTCTGCATTTGTATTCAAATTAATGTTTCAAAGCTGATGGTGACGAAGCAATGTGAGTCTGGAAAAGAACTATTCCAGTATTCACTTGGAAATATTTCTGAAATAATGGGAAACTGAAATGTGGACAATCGTTGCCAGATTTGAACAAATTTTCTACGGAATATCCAGTCCGAACTATTCATACTCCACCAAGAGAGAACAATCCTATACTTTCAGGTTTCATAATCGCCTAAAACATTGCCTTTTTTTAAATTTAATTTTATGGTTACGCCAATCACATATAATAATTATCTTATATCATCATACTTAACATACTTTTCATGAATTACATTTTATTGGTAGAATATTCACCGAAATTTCAACAGCGATTTCAACAGCGATTTCAACAGCGATTTCAACAGCGATTACCTAAAGACTAGACTGGTTCAATGAAATTTTTTCGAGTTTATCTCAACTATAGCGATTCTTTTTGATAATTCTAAGTATTAATTGAAATTAAATTTACAAAATGTCTCCGGAGATGTATTTGCTTGTAGAGAGCTATGGCTATGTAATTGTTGTTAAATTAAACAGTTCACGATCCGTCAATATCATCTTCTAGGCCGAGATTTCTTGGACTGGTTGGTAGATGTAGATACCAATTATCTATCACCATATCCAGATTAGCTTAAACAATGACAGAGACAGAATAGAAATACTGTCACCAAATCACTCTTTAAAAATAAATCAGCTAATTTTGGATTCGAATAAATAGCACTCTGCACCAACAGAGCTAAAATTGCAAAACGGCAAATTAATAACGGTGGTAATCGATGTGCAGTTAATAATATAAATAACTGGTTTCCTTCTCTTTATTTTCATTTTGCACGCAGTATTCAACGCTTAAATTTTCAACCCATCATTACTGATTACAACCGTGAAGCGAATCTTGTCGATGATTTATGGTAGTGACAGAAATGCTAATCGTAAGCATCATCGCACTTGGTCACCGTTATTTATTCTGAGTTTTAATTGCTTATCTCGCGTGACGGCGTTACATAATGTGACCCACTGAGTGAAGACGCCTCAGCAAGCCACTCACGTACCACTCCTCAGAGGACCGCACTACCTGTTAATCACACTTCCTGACTTAAGTCAGTGTAGTCATTGCAGAGGTTATACCTTCTTGTGGTGGATTTATCCTAAATTATTTAATTTTTTGAAAGCACAAGGAAAGAATTTGATTTGTACAAAACAAATTATCAAATTCTTCGTGTCCTTCGTGCCTGATTTCATGTAAAAAAATCCAAAAGTTCTGTCAGTAATATTTTTTGTAACAGTCAGAAGAATTTCTGTTTACGATACGATTATAGCACTTCCTGACTTAAGTCAATGTAGTCACTGCAGTAGTTTTTACCTTCTTGTGATGGATTTATCCTAAATTATTTAACTTTGTGCAAGCACGAGAGAAGAATTTGATTTGTACAAACAAAATATCAAATCCTTCGTGTCCTTCGCGACTGTTTACATGTAAAAAAAAATAAAAAAATTCTGTAAGATTTTTCGAAACAGTAACGGTCAGAAGAATTTCTGTTTTTGATACGGTTATAGCACTTCCTGACTTAAGTCAATGCAGTGATTTTACCTTCTTGTGATGTATTTATCCTAAATTATTTAACTTTGTGCAAGCACAAGGGAAGAATTTGATTTGTACAAGAAAAATATCAAATCCTTCGTGTCTTTCGCGACTGTTTACATGTAAAATAAAAAAATTCTGTCAGTAAGATTTTTTGTAACAGTAACGGTCAGAAGAATTTCTGTTTTTGATACGATTATAGCACTTCCTGACTTAAGTCAATGTAGTCATGGCAGTGGTTTTTACCTTCTTTTGATGGATTTATACTAAATTATTTAACTTTGTGTAAGCACAAAGGACGAATCTAATTTGTACAAAAAAAATTATCATATCCTTCGTGTCCGTCGCGCCTGTTTTCATGTAGACAAAATTCAAAAGTTCTGTCAGTAAGTTTTTTTTGTAACAGTAACGGTCAGAAGAATTTCTGGTTTCGATACGATCATATTTATAGAAAAAATTTACGTTTGCTTTCAGACAGTAGTTCATCATTTATGCATAAGTTAGGTTAGATTTGTATGATGTTTCATTCTCGGCAGCTTTGTGTGACTTTTTACTTTATTTATGGTTAAATCATTTCAAGGTCGGCAACAGCTTTTATAGTCATGACGCAAGAGTTACAAAATTACCAAATTATGTGTTTGTATTTGTTGGAACTATTTGATTACAGATGTCTATTCTATTTTTATTTTTTTTAAATGTTTTACAGCAATCCGAAAACGAGGTCATTGGAGTTGGGAAACTATTGCAAGTAACGAATAGGAAAGAATTTCATTACAAAAAAACGGAAATCGGGCTTGACGAATGAGTGGTAAAACGCTGGCGTCGCAATCTGGAGGACGCGGGTTCGAATCTCCTGCCGCCCATAGATATGGGTTTCAATGGTTTTCCGACATTTCTCCAGGGGAATGCAGGGGCGGTTCTTCAACATTCCACGGACGAATTCCTTTCTGTTCCTTGCCCCAGTCATTTCCCGTCTCTAATGACATCAACGAGGGAAAATGCTGTAAGAAAATTAAAAAATAAATGGAATATTATGTGGCTGGCTTTGGGATCAAAATAGCGTCCTAGGGAATGTCAGCCCTGGACGCTTCCGCTTCTACCAATTACTTTTTATTAATAATGCGACAAAATTTTTTAAAAAAATGTTACTAGCGAAACCAAAATTAACGCCGTTAGAAAAGTTGATTGTTTTGTTATTAGTTTCAGCCACGTTTTTCATACTATTAATACGTGTTTTATTACTGATTAGAAACTCATTGAAATATTATGTTCATTTGAATCTATCCATGTTAGAGACCTAACCCATTATATCGTATTTAACGGTTTCGCTAATTTGCTGTTCGTATTACTGAATTCTTTTAAAAATCATTATTGCTGATTAACACAGCAAAAGCCATAAAAAAAACAGTAGTTTGTAGGACGTTTATTACTGGAAATGTACCCACATTTTACAGGTGTGTATGCCTCTAAACGGATTGCTGATAGTGTTAATAATCGAGAAGTACCCAGGTTGGGTAAACATGGGATGAAGATAAATGCAAAGAAGAGTCAGCTAATTAGATACACAAATAAAAAATACAAGGTTAATTATGAATATAAGGTGGGGAAAGAATTGCTTGCTGAAGACTTGAAATGTAAATATCTTGGCATTACATTTGATAACAAGCTTAACTAGGCAGGACACATTGGACAGGTGGTAGGAAAAGGTTTCAAAGTTCTGCACTTGTTGGAGAGAGTGATGGGGGATGTACGAGAGAAGTCAAGGAATTAAGTTACAAAACTTTGGTCAGACCATTGCTCGAATATGGTAGTGTAGTATGGGACCCACATTTTGAGTATCAAATACAGGAGTTTGAGAAGGTGCAAAGAAGGGCTGCTAGATTTGTTCCTGGAAATTATCGCAGAATGCAATCAGTGACAGATATGATAAAGGAGCTGGAATGGGATTCATTGCAAGACAGTAGGAGGATGAGGAGGGTAATGGGAGTGTACAGGGCGTATACTGGCGATGAGGCATGGAAAGATATTGCAGTAGGTATGAAAAGTAGTTCATGGAAGGGAAAAGATGACCATGACCACAAGCTGGCACTCAATTTCAGGCACAAGGGTGTGGGAAGATTTTCTTTTTTAGGTAAGGGTGTCAGGGATTGGAATGAGTTACCAAGGGGAATGATGAATAACCTACCGAAAACGTTAAAAGCATTTAAAGTTTAAATTTGTAGAGGGCAAATGTAGGTGAGTGTAGGATAGGGGGAAGTTGGGTGTGTAGGGAAATTGCCACCGGAGCGTGTGCTCCATTGCAATTAAATTAAATTAAATTCTAAATTTTTTATATTTTTATTGTTTATATCGTTACACTTGTCGATGTCGAGATCATTAGATGCGAGAAAGGAATGGATACAAGGAACTGGGAGGAATTCGATGTTGACATTTTGAAGGAACCATCCCGTAATTCACCTGAAGTGATTTGGGGAAACCATAGTAAACCTAAATCTGAATGGCGGGGAGGTGATTCGGGCCAGCGTCCTACCTTATGCGAGGCCATAGCGTTACCACTTTTCCCCATTTTTCTAACGGCGCAGTACGACGTGACGCTGGATTGCAGAAGCTTTGGCACTTGTCGCCGCGCTACCTCAGCACCGCGCGCAGATCCGTTATCGTGTCAGGCGCGCTGGCAACCTCGCGGGCAGATGCTCCTCCGCCGCAGGTGCGCTCTACGGTCCTCAAGGACTGCCGCGCGACGCGGGTTGCCTGCCTGTGCAGGCGCGAAATGCCACAGTGAGAGCGGGTACAGTCCGCTCTGGTCAACACTGCACACTTCCAATCAGGAAGAAACGTGGTACTTCAGATGCACAACGAACTTCAATTCACAACCAACAATACGGGATGCGTATACTCCCAAATAAGAATATATTTTCCGGCGAGTCATTATTATCCACCATAGGTCCTGTATAGGCCATAGAGTGTCAGGAGCAGGAATAGTTAATGTAGAGTTCCGTACTGTACTTCATTAGTTGATTGTTGCTATGGAGTTGATATTGTCAACCTTTGTAATTTTTCGATCTCTTACTTCCCTGAGACAACCATAGCGGACTAAATAAAGTGATGGCTTGTTTGCAGTTACTGGTGACTGCTCTAGTTAATGACAAGTTAATTATGAATAATTACAAAAATAGTTTTTCTCATTGCAGTAATAATCGTACTAATGTTGTATTTCTTTGCAATTTAGTGAACTAGTTGTTACTTGCGACTTCGTACGTGTGAACGTAGAATTTTATTGTTAGAATTGGATATAGAAAGATGTCAGTTACGTAAATAGTATCCAACAAATTGACTGCGATAGAAACAAAGAGTGAGTGACCGATGTAAAATTACAGGGACTTACACACACTGTCCGACTGTCTATAACCGTTCGGTTATTTTTCAAAATTTCTCGACAAAATATGTTACTTATCCAGAAACAAGTATTTTATGTCCTCCCTGATATATAGCTTTTGTTTGTCAATTTTCATCAAGATTGGTGTTGCCGTTTGGTTATGAAAACGTAACAAACAGACAAAGTTACTTTCACTATTATAATATTATTAAAGAATCCTAGAAGTTTCTTTTATACTCATCACATGAAGTAGCTTCTTTGACTATTCTTAACCACAGCTGAAAAGGTAATCATAAAACATATCAGCAGAAATCCACAAAACAAGGGAACAATTTGCCGTTAAAGTCGAGGACATATCAACCTTCTAGAGTATATCTTTGTGGCTGCTCCAAGACTGCGGATATTATTATCTCCTATCCGAAGACGTGTCGTATATTCTTGCTTTGTAGTAATCTCTCTGGAAACAGAATTTGCTAAACTTAAATCAAGTGAACTCTATTGCTGTGAATCATTTGACATTCTTCGTTCACCAAAGAATTGTTAAACAGTGCCATTAACTCCTTTGATATGCCAGAAGATTTTTGCTCATTTTAAAAGTTGCTGTAGACTCAGAAATAGAAATATTTCTATGAAACCAGGTAGGCTTTATTCAATATATACAGTTTTGTTATCCTCAAATACATACGTTGCCAGATCTAATGAAGTATATTTACTACTTAAATTCCTCACCCACTCACTCGTTTTAACGAATTCTCACTCTTAGTTATGAAAACGTAACAAACAGACAGAGAGACAAAGTTACTTTTTAGGATTATAATATTAGTGAAGAATCCTAGAAGTGTCTTTTATAATCATAACATGAAGTAACTTCTTCGACTATTCTTAATCACAGTTCTTACATAATAAGTAAGAACTGTAATAAGTCTGCAATTTAATCAAGAGTTACTATATTGTTCAGACATTAATGCCTTCACAGCGATCCTCATTATACTAAAGCATTAAAACAACTTCTTCATTGCTAACGTATCTGGTGCACGTTATTGTGCTCTCGAGTTGCATGGGTCCTCTTTTTGAGTCAGATCTGTTTGATGAAGTATCTGCTACACATGCTGTATTCGTACTGCCTACGAGATGAACATAGTCTGAAATGCATCTGCGAGTAACTACTACGTGACTGCTTTGGTTTTGGATCTTAGTCGCCGAACGTCAGTTTTCCTAAATAAAACATCTGTATATATGATGATAATTAGTGTCTTGGTACCAATATAAGTGAAATGAACAAGGCATTATATACTGTATCAAAATAAAAAGTAATCTTAACCTTATAATGTACTCAGTATAACTTTAAATAGTACTCCCCCACAATTTAAAACAAATTTTCTGTTACAATCTAAACATAACATTTACAAATGTATGTCTTGGTTTAGCGGTATGGTATCTCAACGGAAAAAAGTGGTTAAGGAACGTGCTTACAAAAAGTTCTGGATACGGTTTCTTATTCAGATTTTTGTGGGGCTAGAAATTTTAAAGATTTGATCATATGAGCTACGACTGGACGTTCCATGCGATGGATTCCATGCTAAACGGTTGGTCCCATCAGAAAGGAACTGGCAATTCTACCTCTTACACAATGGCTTAGCATCCCTACCTCGTGCATATCCAACCAACCTTCATGTTGGCGTCTAACTTAGTTTTCTTAAACTTTTGTAGAGTTATGGTTTTCGGAAATGTGTGTCAGAATTAGATACTCAAACCTACAAGCAGAAACTCTAATTAAGTAGCCAGAGCTTTATCTTGAGACTCACGAGACCTCATTTTCAGCTGAGATATGGGAATCGAAACCGCACTTCATCTACGTATCGATTGAGGCAGAATTAAGAAGTAAATGCGTACGGTATCGATCACATTTCTATCAGTTTTGCCGTTTATTCCGTCTCTTTAGTGAGTTAATGCAATACGGGAAACTTATCGCGTTAAGAGAATCCACCTAGTTACAATTTTACTTGAGGTAAAAAGTTTTACATGAAAAACGAAAGTGTTGCTGGAGGTAAACATCCGTAAACATTCCTGCCGAGATCGGGATTGAGCCGGAGGATTCTCACACAGGAACTTGCGAAAATTTTACAACTTTTTTCGGCTATTCTGTCATCGATACTGACTGTGATCGCTTGATGAAGAACGTGCGTGAGGTCTTTTCTCGTCTGCCGTCCGTCACGGTGCTAGTACGCAGCCGTGTGGTACTCCTCTGCCTCTTGGAATTTCATCTCCGAGCGTCGAAGTGGTCCTCCTTGACCCACAGTGAGCGACACGTCTTCCGACGCAACCGGACCCCTTCCCCCGCCGCCGAGCCCACGCTATTTGGTCGTTTTGCCTCTTATACTGTTTCTCTGAGTCAAATACGTCTTTCCTAAGCCCAAGTTTTATTTATTCTTGCTTGTGGCCAAGCCGAACGGGTACACACGACATTTTACGGTCTGTCCGAGGCGGCTACAAAAATAAAACAAACGTACCTGTCGGTCGAAACCACTTTCACTGCCGGAGTCATCCTCGTATCACGTGACCAGCCGGCGGGGACTGGTTTGTGAAGACGGCCGTCACATGCGCCCGGCTGAAGGTAAAGCACGTCAGGGGAAGACGGCTCTCAGTATCACAACCACTGAAGCTGACAACATAAAGAAATAACAATTAGGATAGTGGGGCACAGCCAGCAGAAGTAGTTCATCTAATGCACGCACTCTGTTGCGAGTATTAACATGTCTTTTTTTATCTGCTTAACGGCTCTCTAACAGCGAGGTCTTTAGAGACGGGAAAGGATGGGGGCAAGGAATTGGAAGGAATTCAGCCATTGCCTTTTGAAGGAAGCATTCCGGCATTTACCTGGAGTGATTTGGGAAACCATCGAAAACCCAAATCTGGATGCCCGGACGGGGATTCGAACCACCGTCCTCCCGAATGCGAGGCCAGAACGCTAGCCGTTACACCACCACGCTCGGTATTAACATGTCTTTCGGTTTATTACACTGGGCAACTATGATTTTGGTGTTTAGAAAATAAACACCATTTCTATAGGAAATTAGTTCCCCGATTCCAAATATGACCTTCATTTTGTCATATTAAATCCAGATTCTAAGCTACGTAACATCTTTCTGTTATACATTAGGTCTTAGTGAAAGTGAATAATGTTTATAAGTATATGCATGTGAGTCAATATGTTTCTTTTCACTTTAACATGGATAAATGGCACAAGTGATGTTCAATTGGAGTCATGTTTAATTTCGCTGCATATCTGGAATTCATTTTTTTATAGTTATTTACCACAGATGCGGCGTTTAACCCGTCACTAATCTGAAGCTACGAGGCTCACTCACTTACTCCCATTCCATATGTTTTTAAGGTTATGTAGGTATATTGCATTGATTCTAACTTTAATTTGTTATAATGCCAGCATTGCAATTGATAAATTTTCTTTTTATACGGCAGTCGGGTTATGCCAAAGACATCCTTTGAATATGGGATAGTAGAGTCAGTGACAATCTTTATATATATAAAAATCTCGTGTCACGATGTTCGTCCGGGATGAACTCCGAAACTACATAACCGATTTAGATGAAATTTCGCTTAATATGTGTGATTTAGTCCAACTTAAAAGATAGGATAGTTTTTATCTGGATTATAGACCTCAATATTTATTATTTGCGAAATAAATGTTCATTAAATGTTTGTCATAGGACAATGGTTTGTAATTATTTGTAAGCCACAAAGGCTAAGTGGTCTGCTGGCTAAGTGGTTAGGGCGTCTGACTGGAGATGGAAAGTTCCCCGGTTCGAGTCCCTGTCTGGGCGAGGATTTTTATAGACACTTAACCCGGCATTAACCCCCGGCGCAGCATCCTGTATGAGGTGAAATACGCCAGGACCGTACTGTGGTTCGGATTCGATGTTAAAATGTAGGTCTCCTGTACCAGGCAGGATGGGCGGGCTAGGTAAACGCGGCTAAGACAGGGGCAGAATGCCCAGCCAGTAGGAACAATGTCACCAGGTCATTACGACCACACGTAATTATTATTATAGTTCCATAAGTTTCTAACAGATGGCGATGTGTTAACTTATCTATACAACACTTGGTTAGCTAGGTTGGGTAATCATCCAGTAGATCACGTTCTGTTTCAATTTATTTATGCTACAGTTTATTCCTAACTGATGGCGGTGTGTTAATTTATCGAACAATGCAGAAAATGGCGTTGTATTTCGATTTATTTATGCTACAGTCTATTCCACGCCATATGTGTGAGTTTCTTCAATTTTAATTGTGCTGGTTATTGTGTTATAATTATACTGTATTGTTGTTCATCGTTTGTCTGTCATTATACGTAACGACAAAGTAATTACACACATGAATATAACATTGAAGAAAACTTTACGATAAATTCGAATCGTGTAAGCATTTCTCGCTAACTTATATTTTTTCTTCTTCTTTTCGTTATGGTCAGCTAGACTCCACGTGTCAATTTCAATTCCTCTCATGTTCTTTTTTCTTTCTTCCTCCCCAGTACTCCTTCATTATTGCACTCCTCTCTACCTTTGAATCCTGCCATATTCAAAGTCTGCTATCGAAAAATTTTTCTTTCCTTACGGTTCACTGGTATTATTTCGTTTCAAATCTTTCTAAACCTCTTGAAAGCCTGGTGTCATCCATGCTATAAATGTATCAAAAAAATATCATTCTTCTTTTTCTGTTATTTTTTTCAATGTTATTTTATATTTCCTCATTAGTTCTTAACTTCCATTTTACTGTATTTTTCAATGGACCCAAAAATTCCGGTTTCACCACTGTATTACAGTGTCTTATTTTAAGGCTTACAGAAAGGCACTTTTTGTTGTAATTCAAATATTTTTCAGTGAAATGTCGCCAAAGAATCTAACCTCGACAATGCATGTAGCAGAGATGCAAGACGCACGACGAGAGAGCTCATCAATCAGCAACACAAATCGCAGCAAGTATCCTGTTCAAAGAATCAGGACAGCTGAGCGTCGTATGCAAGAATCTCAAGAACAGCGTGATGAACGTCTGTGACAGAATATATCGAGAACAAGAGCGGCACGAGAACAACACATAGCTACATTTAGAGAAAGAGAACGAGAGAGACAGTAAATCAGCCGTGCTTTAACACGTGTATCATTTGTTCGTCTTGCGTTCCAATATGCACCAGCCATTGATTACTCTGCACATTCTAAAACTGCAATCGGTGCAGTGAGCAAAATATGCCAGTATTATCAGGCGTTGAAATTCCGCAATGAAGCAGCCGGCATGTGTTATGCATCAGGAAAAGATGTATTATTACCACTACCCAATCCACCCGAACATTTACAATCCTCCTTGCTGGCGAATCAAACGATTCGAAATTGTTTCTGCGCAAGACACGCAAATTCAATTCTTGCTTCCAGATGACGACATTTGGGGCAACAAAAATTTGCGATCTTACATCTGATGGACGTCATTTTGAAACTAAATTCAAAATACAAGACCAGGTGTACCATAAGATTGGGTCGTTGATACCGATGCCAAACGATGACCCGAAGTTTCTCCAAATCTATTTGAAATTGTGAGGAACGCTTGAAAACTAGGTGCCAGTATAATTTCATCGAACAAGCAGATGAGAGAGCAATTGTGGTATTGATATAAATTCTTCGCGGGTTTGCCGCGAAGAATTTATATCAAAGATACGCCGGGAAAGACTTATCTCTCAAATTGTGGTATTGTTGGAAAATTGTTTGGAAAATAATAATCAACTTATTCAATTGTGTCGCCACAATTAAAAAATGACAACTATCAAATTGTCATCAAAGCTGACAAATTACCATCAGGAGAACACGCTGGCAGATTCAACGCGCCAACCGTAGATGAAGTTGCAGTTTTTATAGTTGGTGACTCAGTTGATTAAAGTCTCACGTCAAGATAGAACTATTAGTATAATTTCGGATCTACACCGTTCGTATGACGCACTCCAATATCCACTGATATTCTGGCAAGGGCAGAATGAATATCACATCAAAAACAAACAGCGTGATCCAGTTGCTGGTAAATTTAATATCAACTATTTAATTCGTTATTTTATTAGTACAGTAGACCCGCAGTATTGCGACCAGGGGCCGGATTATAGCGGGCCCACTATATTGATTTCTTATTCTTTTTTTTTAATATTTAATTTATTATTTTTTCAGGTAATAAAACAAATAAAAAAGTTACTTCAATGATGTACTACGCCCCACTACATTGATTTCTTATTCTTTTTTTTACTATTTAATTTATTATTTTTTCAGGTAATAAAACAAATAAAAAAGTTACTTCAATGATGTACTACGCCCCCCGATTGATGATTAGACGTAATTAGGATAACTATATCCTTCGATATCGTCAACTGTGCCTTCAATGCGATTTATTCGATACAACCAGGTTTAATTACGATCGGAGGAATACATCCCCTTACGAGATACTGTTATCGGCAATATTTATGAAAATTTAAACGCCAATGATATCGGTAATGCATTTATTTTACCTTCAAGCTACATCGGCAGTTTACGGAACATGCAGGAATATATACAAGATGCGATGACTTACGTACGTCATTATGGTCGTCCAGATTTGTTTATTACATTTACATGTAATCCGAATTGGGAGGAAATACAAACTTTGCTATTTCCAGGCCATCAATCAATGCATCATCATGATGTCACGGCACGTGTATTCAAACGAAAATTAAAATCATTGATTGATTTAATCGTAAAACATTCAGTTTTAGGTAACACACGTTGCTATCTGTATTTGATTGAGTGGCAAAAGCGAGGTTTGCCTCATTCTCACATTTTGATTTGGCTTGAAGTTAAAATCCGTCCAGAAGAAATTGATCAAATAATTTCAGCCGAAATTCCGGACCCATTAATTGTTTGATATTGTTACCAGTCACTCGATCCACCGACCGTGCGGTGCTTTTAACATGACATCGCCATGCATGGAAGGTGGAAAATGTAAGAAGCGTTTTCCAAAGGAATATACGAATGATACTATTACGGATATCGATGGTTATCCGTTGTATCGCCGCAGAAACACTGAGAATGGTGGCCAGACATTTACAATGCGAATGTCAAATTCTAGAAACCAAGTTGAAATTAACAATCAGTGGGTCGTACCATACTCACCATTGCTTTCAAAAGCGTATAAGGCTCATATTAACGTCGAGTTTTGCAGTTCTGTAAAATACATTAAGTACGTTTGCAAATATGTTAATAAAGGCAGTGATTTGGCCGTATTTGAAGTTCAAAATGTAAATAAAAATGACGAAATAACACGATACCAAATAGGTAGATACATCAGCAGCAACGAAGCTATCTGGCATATTTTTAGTTTTCGCATCCATGAAAGAGACCCTTCCATCCAGCATCTTGCAATACACCTTGAAAACTGTCAACGTGTATATTTCACCGATGAAAATATTTTCCAAAGAATACTTGAGCCACCAAAAACGACAAACCACAAACTGAATTTTTCACATTGTGTCAAAAATCTGATGTGTTCCGCCAATCTCCAAAAACATTATTATACGTATACCGATGTTCCAAGCTATTTTTCATGGAACAAATTAGGTAAAAAATGGTAGCCACGTAAACAAGGAGAACCACATCCTTCGATCGCAGGCATATTCAAAGCAAAGACTTTGCACAGTTCATCCAAAACAACGTGAATGTTTCTTTCAGCGTTTGTTATTGGTGAATGTTCCAGGACCAGCTTCTTTCGAATGTTTACGAACAGTTAATAATCGAGTGTTCAATACATGTCGAGTGTTCAATACATGTCGAGTGTTCAATACATGTCAAGATGCATGTCGCGAGTTGCAGCTGCTGGTAGACGACAATTATTGGGACCTGGCACTTGCTGATGCAGCGTTGACAGCCACGCCGAATAGTATTCGTCAAACTGTTTGCAATTATTTTGACAACATGTTATCCAACAAAACAGTATGACTGAAGATATAACTGAAATTTCAGTTTATATAAATAAATAAAAAATAATTTATTTTATAAATATCAGTTTTTATATAATTTCAATTACGTAATTTGTAATGAAATGTAAATTAAATTTTTTTATGATCATTTGTCCTTAATTTAAACTCTCCGTAACTCTTTACCAATTACGTTTGAATTTCCAAATCGACTACAATGTTTTTGTCTTTATTAGTGAATATTAATTTGACTACTTAAGGAATTTTAGAATAACATTAATCCAACGTACTATAATTAGTAAGTCACAGCAACGTGTGACCGGGTCAGCTAGTTACTATATTAAGAAACAGTTGCGTCTTCAATAGCTGTCGCTCTTTCTAGAGCTGCCAATGTATTAGGAGCAAAAATTATCTTCCCACCTTTCCATATTAGACTCGGATTAATAAAACAAATTAAGAAAGCTTTGAACAACCATGGGGAGTGCTTCAAATATATCTGCACTGTGTTTTCAGAAAATACATTTGAAAATCTTAAAGCACGGGTTTTTTGCGGATAAATTATTGGTAAGCTCGTAAAATACACAAATTTCGCGAAAACAATGCACGTGAATGAAACATCGGTTTGGCGATCCTTTGTGTAAGTAGCACAACATTTCTTTAGGAATCACAACGGCGAAAACAGCAAAGACCTTGATAGTAACATGATGTCAACTATTAGTGGCATGAATTTAAGCAAAAAAAATATATATGCATTGTCGTCACGTTGATCTCTTTCCTGAAAATCTTGGAGATGTTAACAACGAACCAGGTGAATGATTCCATCAGGATACCAAAGAGCTGGAAACGCGGTAGCAAGGGATACTATGATAAAGGCAGATTATTGGCGTTCAAAAGGAGGTAAGACTGTTGCTCAACATTTATTGCATACAAAGATACATATATTTATTACTTCAATTTTTAAGCTGAATCTTTGCATTTTTAGTTTTGAATATACGTTTTTGTTTTGTTTATGGGACATATTTAGTTTATTACTTAATTTTATTTGCATCTTATATGAATAAAATAAATTTGTTAAAGAAACTGACTTGTTTAATTCCATTAAAACTTCAGCTGTTGGAAATATGTTTTACAATTTAATAGAGTTAAATAGAGATTAGTGTAATAAAAAACTAAACCTGATAGAGAAAAATCGATTTTTTTTCAAATGTATCAGTCAAAATTACCTAAGAATTCGTTAAAATATTCCAGGCAGCAGAGAAAAAAATTATTTTTTGTTGCATTTGTTATTTATGTCATCGACTGTCTAAAAATACAAATTTTAGAACCGCAGGATCGTCCACACAAACACACTAGCACAAGATCGCGGAACCGAGCGTGGCGGTGTAACGGTTAGCGTTCTCGCATCGCATTCGGGAGGACGGCGGTTCGAATCCCCGTCCGGGCATCCAGATTTGGGTTTTCCATGGTTTCCCCAAATCACTCCAGGCAAATGCCGGGATGCTTCCTTCAAAAGGCCGTGGCCGAATTCCTTCCCATTCCTTACCCCCATCCTTGCCCCCCATCCTTGCCCCCCATCCTTTCCCGTCTCTAAAGACCTCGATGTTAAAAAGAGACGTAAAGCAGTTAAAAAAAAAAAAAAAAAAAAAAAAAAAAAAAAAAAAAAAAAAAAAAAAGAGATCGCGGAGACACAGCCCTAGCGAACCACGCGGCACACAGACAAGTCAGAGGTTACATCCTCCCACTTATTTGTGTTCAATAGGCATTTCTTAACATTGCTGATAAGTCCAATTCTGTATCGTTTCATTTGTCCTCTTTGATTTCGTTGGTCATTTGTGAATGGATTATTTAATTCTGGTGGTGTCTGTTTGGCATTCGGATGACATGTGCAACCCATCGAAGTTGATTCTTATCGCAACAGACGTAGTGGGCCAATATTACGATAAGTAACCTGAACTGTATGAAACAAAAAGTATATGCACAGCAGAGTATCACCAGAACAAACACCTGCGGTGGAGAGTACCAGACTGTCTGATGTTATCCTTGGGACACAAAATGTTATGAAAGCAAAATCTAGTAAAATTTATTCTACTTCTGGAAGTTTGGTGTATCCTCCTAAATGAGGCATACGTAGCCAATGTAACAGAGGTAGAATGACCGATTTCTTTCGTCTGGAACGTACTCATATCTCGAAATCAGAACCAAGGGGCCATCACAGCTTATTCATAAACAGAAAGCAAGTTTTTCTACAGGCAATGGCCACTTAATTGGCTTGTGTATGCAACAAATTTTTGGTTTCTCTTCATTCCTAGATATTCATTTCATTTACTCGTACCTTCTACATCTACACATTACTAGCATAATAACCTGTGGAACATAATTTATTATTCTACTTTGCATTTTGATTTACTAAATTAAGAAATCCTATCGTACTTCAAAATTTAACGGTATGGTGATAGAAGAAAAACAAAATAATCATAATGTGCCTTCGTTCCTTGTATAAGGAAAGTTTTTGCAGTAATCACTGATAAAACTGTAACTTTTATCTATTGAAGTCAGTGTTTCGATTTTCCTAAATTCCAGTTAGGTCACATTTCAACTATGTAAAGTAAAAGCAGTTGTCATTGTCTAATAATTCTAAAGGGAGTTACTAACTTTATTTTACCCAATTTATACACATATTCCAGAATATATTTTCATCTCTAGAAGGTTAATTGATAATAGGTTTCAACATTTAAAGAACAAAACGCTAACTCCAAATAAAATGATGAAATGCATTTCTAGTTTTGTGAAAACTCTCTGATCACTGATACAATGAAAAAAAAACTAAATATGTATTTACTTATTCACTTTGCCCTAATAGGTATTTAACTTCGTGTATTAACAAAGATTTATTTCTCTGACAGCTCTTTCTGTTTCATAAGTGTGTGATTTCTTTCTCACCTTCTCTTACGTATATAATTGAAAGAAAATTCTTGAGTCGAAATTCGTAGATACGCCAATCCCTACAGAAGTGGAAAGACCACCAAACAGAAGCTCTGTTATAAGACCACACAAATTTACTTTCACTGAATTCTGTACGCTGAATTTTACCGGATTTAATGAATGTTTCACAAATAGACACGTTCACCAATATATCAGTACCACAGTAATTCGTATGGTTACGTTTTTTGAAGTGCCACAAACAATTTTCGGTGAGGAGCATATAAAATTGATTATTTTGTCAAAGGACGCTTATTTCCGCTTCCCTCTATTATCTTGAAACATAAGCTTTATTATAAAAGTTCTAGTTTGATTTGTTATCGATATAACACTCTCATTGACATTTATATAGTTAAATTACTTCGATTTTTTTTCTTATCATTTTATATCTCGTTAAATGAGAGGTCATTAAAGGTGGGAAAAAATATGGGACAACGAAAGGGTAGGAATTTGGCTATGACCCTTTCACCATGGAAAAAACCGAAATCTGGATTGGCGGATGGCGATTCGAATCCGCGTACTTCCGAAAGCTAGGCGAGAGCGTTACTACTCACCTAACACGCTTGGTATCTAGACAATATTCCTGTCTGTACATGTGTTGTATAAGAGTTAAACCAAACCGTGGTACTCAACATCAAGGTTGTTGGAGCCCTCGCATAGTAGGCATACTGGTATCAGAGGCAGGACGTCAGTTCCTTTCCTCATTATCTAGCCGGGTATTCCTATCAAGTAAAGGGTACCTACAGTTTAAGGTGTGATCAAGGAAGCATTCTGCTTTACTTCACATTGTACAGCAATCTGTGACAGAATTGAAGGTCAGGTTAAGGGAATACGAAAATACTTACCGAAGCAGGGATTCAAACCGGAGACCTTTCGATCTCCAGTCATCTATATATTAATACGCTAAGCGAATACTTATGTTACATTTTTAAGAATATTGCGCTCACGGAGAAGTGTGAGATTTGGCATAGTTAAAGATCATATGGAGAAGAAGTGAAGGAAGCTAAAATCTGTATATAATATGCGTTACAAATACATTAAATTAAGTTAAATAAAACGCTCGCTCGCCTACGTAGTTCGCTCAGATGGCTGGTATATGGCGCAGCTAGTGGCCTTACTTTGTCTTCTTTGGTGAAACAAAACAATCGAAATTAATCTCTGAACTTATATAGAAGCAAGAAACAACATTTCGAGGGCTGGTAGATAGCGCAGCTAGCGGCCAGAATATTGGGCATACGGAGGAACTGAAAGAAATACAGAAAGCTAAAATTATATATTTTACAAACCTTGGAATCGATATAAGCAGTCAGAGATAATCGATTGCTTCAGTTGTAAACAAATGCGCAGTTTGTGTCTGGTTTGCGACATGGGCTGCACAGAACGAATTTCCAGTAAACTTTTTACTCTTGGTCCAGTCCGAATTTCAACCTAACCATGATCACTATGAGAAAACGAACCTATTTAGGTTGATATGATCCCTGTAACGATAATTTTTGTGTAATTTTTGCAGTGCTTCTAACATTTTGCGGTTGCGGAGCATCCCCTATTTTGGCATTTTTAATTTAATTCGTGGCGACTTTTCCGGAAAAGGAGAGTGCCAAACGTGAAGAGGACACTATAAGGAAACAGTTAATCCAAATTTCAATACGTCAGTAACAGTTTTTCACTGGTGGAGAATGTCCCACCCCACCCAAAAATATAATAAGCGTAGTTAATACATGTTACAAATAGATTATTAAAATAAAAAATTAATTTGCGAACGTGTGTGTGCGCGTGAATTAGGATTGGAACCAACTTTCTTATGTAAATTCCCCGCATTGAGACACTCGGTGGTCTTTGGTAAAACGAAACTAGAGATTAATGTTTGAAGTTATGAAGGAATACTTTGAAAAGGAATGTAGCGATTCTGCCAGATACTAAATGGTCATTTGATTATTTAAAATGTTAAATTTTGGTTAAGTGTCTTTTGATTTTTTGATTTTAGTAATTTCATTAGACAGAGAGAGAGACAAGAAATAAGGAATACTTATTTGCGTGAAATTCAAAATGATAATAGACCAAATTTAAATTGTGAACACACAAAATGACGAAATTATTTTGATAGATACATTTAAATGCGCATGTTTCATAAAGCTAAAGCAGTTTTCCGGCCTTAAGTCAAAATGAATATTTAGAATTCAAATGAACCATCGATAAATACATTTCATCATTTGCTACGGTTAGATTAGAAGCTAAAATTTAGCATACAGTCATGCGTGGAGTGTATCGTTTTAATTTTATAGGTAATGCAGAGAATTTCTAGATTATTACTCTTTCATGAAAGAAACTAAACAACTTAATGAATTACGGTCGAATTTCGATCGCTGGGCGATTACTAGTACGCATTAACCCCTCAGCCACCATATTGCTCCCGTAAAGTTACTACGCCGAAATACTCCTAGGCTACTGAATTATTTCTGTTGGTGGTTCGCGTTGCTTCATATTTCTTAAATCCTAAATATAGTCGGTACTCTTCTAGTAATGCATGTGTAGCACTATTGTAATTTCGACTTTTCTACAGACTATTGACATCTATCTATCTGCCAGGATAACAATAATAGGCTGATGATTCATTTCAGGTCGTAACTTTAAAAACGAAAATTAACTTACCTAGTTTTTAAAGCTTTTTTTTTTTTTTTTACCAGAGTTTCACGTTAGGTATAGTTTTTGATGCCTTAAGTTATTATCGTTTAATTACAAGAATAAGTTAATTCTTTCAATTTTATCAGCGAATCAGCGATTTCTGTACAAAATAATAGATCGAACCAACAAAGCAATATCGTGTACAACCAAAAGTTTTTTTTTTTTTTTTTTCTTTCTTTTTTTTTTTTTAATCTCTGTCTACTTTACACCTGAGAGGTTTAGGCACTCCACGCAAACTGAATGTATATTATACCAGTGATTTTACGTCGCAAAGCGATTGTTCTTAAAAAAAATTGAGCACTAAATAATATTTCTTTAGTTTAGTGAAACTTTTTTTTTTTAATTCAGAGAAATCAAGTATCGATGATTACTACAATGCAGAATAGCTGAAACAATGATATTATTTGAAAACGGCTATACAGCAGCTATATACTATTATTACGACCCAGTTTATCAAATTCATGCACACATGTCACAGATAGTGGCAGGTACAAGTAAAGATGCATATAATATAGCATCTAGCTAAAAATCCCTTTACGTAGCAAACAGCACCGAAATATGTAACTGAAATAGAGTTGGTTAGCGGGATTCCCCCCCCCCCTTCCGTGGAAAAGGGGGGGGGGTAACTACCTGCAATGGCGGACCCAAATTGTTGCAAACTATCTGTGAAACATGTAACTTTTACTTTGTATGGGTGTATTCCTGAAATGTGTAGTGCGTAATCTGAATACCGCCCCAGCATTCATCAAGATAATTGGCGAAAACGCATAAAAACCACAATCAGGACGCCAAGTACAGCGTGGGTTTCAATCTAGCCCGTTGTACGTTCCCAAATTAGTTTGGTAATTATTTAACGCGCGTAGTCACATTAGCGATTAAAAGGACCAATGTTACAAACAGACCCTATACAGTTTGGAAAACGTCAAAGATACATAACAACAGGCAGAAGATTGAACAGGGTTCACCCGTTCTTTTGTCGCTATAGCTTTCTCTCTACTCGTTTATTGCCGTGAACAATGCCGATATACGCAAATATAATGACGTTTACTACCTACGTGAGCCTTATTCCATCACGCTAATAGAAAGTATTTAAAAACAATCAATGTATCTTTCGAAAAGTTAGTAGTAAGTGGCTGGATAAATAAATAAACGAGTGCGGAAATTCTATATGAACTGAGAAACCTACACATTCTTTCTTAAGGATTTCTCAGCAGATATCTTATTACAATATATGTCTGTCCGTTAGTAAAAATAGTTATCAAACACTAAAACGCAGTGACTGTAGAGAAGAAAAAGCGAATACAATCTCCCGGTTGCATGTACTGTACAATAATTGATTTGGAGCTACGCTCGCTGCTACGCTAGTTACCACATCGTTTCAGAGATGGCGCGGCGGTAGTCACCGCCCATACCTCCTAAAATTTATTTTTAAACTACTTTCTTTAAGCATCGCAGTAAGCAACACAATGAATACTTATATAGTCAAAAAACACATATTCTTTATACGAAAAAACGGAAGAAACATCTGAATAAATCCTATACAATTAATAGGCAGATAATAAATCTCACATTCATTTACTATTAACTTCTCTATGTAATAGCATGCAAATGCCGACGTGTGCTATGCGATTAATTAAATATGTTCCATGCTATTTCTGAGGGTTTGATTTTTGTTAACTATTGCTTTTTGGTTTGGTTAATCTTATTTAGAAGGTTATTCTCACTAGACATCTAATGTGTATTATCGGATCAGTTGGACGTCATTAGTTTTTTGTTGTAGCGCGATCTTATGAGTAGAATGGTTTGCTATGAGTCAATTCGCGAGACTCTTCCCTTCCGGTTAATTCAAGTCTAAGCGTTACTACTTCTTGGTCGGGGATTTTCGATATGTCAATATTTTTAAACCACTGTATTTATATCGGACTTCGATATATCGACTCCATTTTATAAAAACAATGCCTCTGAAAGAAATCCTGTAATTATTAAGTCTCGTGAATGTTTACTGATAACAGTTTTGAGATATACTTCTGAACCAAGTCTTCAATTTCTAAAACTGAATGGTTTTTCACGGCGTTACGGACATCTATATATATAAAGATGAATGTATGTATGTTTGTTTGTTCTTCGTACAAATCCACAGTTCATCTTATCTTGATGAAACTTTGCACATTTATACTTTGAAACAAGGAGAAAAATACTGTCTACATTTGGTTGAAAAATTATCTGTATAAATAATACATGTTATCTCATAATTTCGAAATACTACTGAATGGCGATAGACAGACGCGTTGGATATGGACGTCTGGTATTCTGCTTTTTCCGTGTATCGGTCAGACAGCTCAGTGGTTAAAGCGCTTGCTTACAAATGTTTGGGTCGTGGTCTCCGGTCCAAATCTCCGTGGAGGCTAAGATTTTAAAAAATTGTTTTTGATCGTAAGAGTCACGCCTGGGCCGTAGGTATTTGGATTGAATGTAAAACTGTAGATATCACAAAGTTAGGGGTGCAATGCAAGGCAAATCGTAGGTAGTCCTTGCAATGCTGTTGGTGTACACTTTTTTACTTTATAATGATTCCTCGCAGTCAGAGAATGAGAGAGAGGGAGTGGTGTGTGTGTGTGTGTGTGTGTGTGTGTGTGTGGTGAACCGCAGTAATAATACTATAAATACGGAAAGTAAGTCTCTGTCTTTGTTACGTTTTGACGACCAAATGGCGATGTTGATGAATTTGACAAGAAGATACTGTATGAAGGGCACAGGACATTTCGCCGGTATGTTTAATGGTTGTAGTCACGAAATTTTGAGACCTTATCGAATGGTGACAGAAATATGTTCTAAACTCTGATACTCTTCAAGAGACTGGTTCGATGGTAGAATGATATAGTGATAGCTTTCCTGTCATATTATGCCAGACTCGGTGTTGTTTGGGTCCAATCCTTCGTTACCACAACTTTCTATATTCAATTCTGGCAAAAAAAATTCTTAAACCACGCGTACGAAGTCGCGGGTACGAGCTAGTTTTATATATATATATAGTAATGTTACTTGGTCATTATGCATTTTAAATGAAATGAAAGGCATTATATGTATAATCTACTGTATGACTTGTAAAACAGGAAACAGGTTCGAGGAAAATTTTGGCTTTTGTGTATTTATAAGATTGATAAAGCATTTAATTTACGTAGAAGTATGACAAGACTTGTTGTTTGATTGTTTTTCCTCTCTTTTTGTAGATCGATAGTTTATTCTGAGTCTAATTTTTGCACCTTAACAGCATTTGTGATCTGCATTTACGAATATTCCTGCTTACACTCAATTTTCTTGTCAGAATACTTGACTCATCAATACGCACGCTTGTTTAAAACAATGGCTTCACTTCCGAATCGTTCTACCGTCCCTAAATTGTTGACATCATCTGAGAAGGCGATGTACAGTACCAATAACTTCTATAGTAAAAATAGGCACAAAGTAAAATTTAACGTGTTTTTACTTAAGATTCCATATCTTTATGCATAACATAAATTTAAGGTAAATATCCTTATCAGGAAGAAAGTTACTAACGCACAAATTTGCTCCAAAACGATTGACGTTTGGGATTGTCATCGAAAAAATACAGGGACTTTTCTTATAATAAATTCATTATTGGTACAAGTAAACAGGCTGTGACATACTTTTTGCAGCTCAATTCTTCTGCCGCTATGGAACAAGAAGCATAACCAATTCACACAAAATATTTAACCATGGAGTACTACCATACCTGATACATTATGATTTTTTTTTACTACTATTTCCGACTACTGACGACAAATTTTAAAAATCTGTGAAGCGTGTCCCAACTAGCAATCTAATGAGTACTAACTGCTTGAATGAACATTGACATTTGGCCTTCTTTTTTGCTACTGCTTGATGTTTGGATAGTAATTAATCCGATGCTTTAACTGAATAAATAAAATATCTTAGTTGATCAGTTAGATTTAAAAAATTTTCATTGCTTCTTAAAATTTTATCTGTGATTAAATTTTTTGCATGTGCAAAACAGGTAATCCCTTTATTTTCCCCCCAAAAAACTTTACATCCTCCAAGAGGAAAACGGAAAAAATAAGTTGCTTTAAAAAATATCGACTCCGATATGAAGATTTCAATATCGATGTATTGATATATCGCCCCAAAAAATATTACTCATAAATATCCATATTTCCCAAAAATTATATCGATATATTATCAACAGCACTACCTGATGGGACAACATCACTGGAAGATGGTACACTAAATTCGTGATAAAATAGACCTTCAATACCCAGCACTTTACACAAGACTAAAGAAACAACCTCGCGCGCAAGAGATTCCAGACGCACAGAAGCGAACTTCATTGTTCTAGAATTAAAATAAACACGAACATCCCCTCTTTAGTCATAATAACTTTGTATTGCAATAATGAAATCTATTGAGTTTAGAGGAATGATTGCGCTTCTTTCATAATTTTGATAGGCATTGCTTTTTTTCTCCACTTTAAAAAAATATATATACAGTACACACTTCTCTTTTAAATGCGGTTGTATGACAAATGCTGACAAGATTCTCTTAATTACGCACGGATTAAAAAGATTGTAGAATCAATGCAAGTTTCAATGGACAAGTCACGCGTGCTAGCTCCGCAGCATAACAGAACCGTGTGTGATAAATAAATACAGCGATTAAGCGTAAGTAGAAAGGGATTTTACGAAAGTACGCAAATTGTAAACTAGTTATTCTAGATCTTTCAATGGTTCATAAAAATAACCCCCTAATTTTGTTTTCGCCCTTATCGTATTTAGAAGACAATCTTATCTTGATCCCGGTAGAAACAGTATTAACAGTAATAATAATAACAACATTAACAATGATTAAGAACAGAAAAGTGATTTAGTGGTTTCAGATTTAAAAGCTTAAAAAATTCTATTAGGAACTCATTTACATCTTCCTTTATTTTTAACAAGGATTAAATCATTTGTGACCTGTGACTGCGACCATTTAGCCTGCTCCAGTTTATATTTTTCTGCCTATTGTGTCAGGCTTTGCTGCGGTAATGTGGTACACTATGGCGAAGCCATCACAAGACGAACACTCATTTAAAACTACCAATGGTCGAAAATCGGATTCGAATACAATGTATCTCCTACTTATGTGTCTTGGCCGGGACTCTAGAGAAGTCTAAAAGAGATCACGCCCTGTACATGCAGCTCAAATTCTGCACCCCTTCCTGCGTACTAAAGAAGTTCAGTCCAGTCCGTCTATTTTCCTAAATCTTAATCTTAATATTCTTAAACTTTTTAGTACTCATTCATGTTACTGGCTGACATAAAATAGTGAATATTTTCTATCAGTTTGAGTGGATATATGAGATATTCTGGAAGATGGCCAATCGCGTTTTGCTTTAACAACATTATTTAATTTTTGTTAATGGAATTCTTCCCAATAGTCATTCATCCAGCTAAGCCTTTTATGTGATCATCCTGTGTGTTGACGTATTTCCAGATACTTTTTACTCACATAAGTGAAAGACGACACAAGATATACACAAAATTTGCATTAATACCCATGCTCCGGCGACCGGGATTCACTGTAACGCTCAAACCTCGCATTCGTAAGGACACGGGTACTAATTTAGTATATACATAAACAAACATATAATTTTTTTCATGGCTTTCGGAATCTTAGGCCATACAACCAGCCTGATGAATTTTTTTCCAGCAAATTAGACACACCACAGGACGGACATGATATTCACAGACACCACACTTAAACACCCATGCCCGCGGCCAGACTCGAACCGGCGACCTTCGGCACTCTAGCCCCTTTGCTACCTAGGCCGGTGGCACTTAACTCATTTCACTACGCGCAGATAGTTCAATGAAGTGAATAAAAATTCTCGTTCTTTATTTTTTAATACCTAGTTTATATTAGGATGCGGCTGGGTAATAACAGTTATGTGAACTATCAGAACGGGTAAAATGAAGTTAATGCAGACTTCTCAGAGAACTAGTTGATGAAGAAGTCCATGCACAGAATAGTTTATCGTTGTTTTTATGTCTCCCAGTGTATCTTATTAATTGTGAAACACTAATTTAAATTCAAATTTTTCTTCCCCTAATTTTGCATACAGTGGAAAGCATTAAAAACTCCTCATCAGGTTTTTCTCCAACGCATTTAACGAAAAAAACTTCTTCTTATAATCGAGCTTTCTTGCTTTTTAATTTTTCTTTGCGTTTTTCACCAACATTCCTTTGGGCCTACACTTCTCATTCTGACTATTATTATTGCCTACCGTGGATTTCACGCTGACAATTATCGGTACTTGACTCTGTGTCATCGAATTGTCCCACATTTTTAGAAAAAAATGTGGTGAGTTTTTCCTGATATAAATTCTTCATCGGTCCAGCTTTCGATTGTCGAATTTAACTCCAACTACATATCTGGAGTGAATTTCTAATTTTTTATTATTGATTTCAAATTTATCACTATTTTCAGATAATTTAGGTGCATATCGAAGGAAACATAACTATGTATTAATCAGTTGACAGAAGTATTAGAACAAACGCAACAAGATTAAAGCCTTCACATTCATGGTGAAAAATTGCAACCAACTTAGATCAGGAACTCAAAACTGTAATAGTTCAACTAATATATTCGAAATATACGTGGCTGC
>CM061914.1:152199667-152276471 GCA_031002005.1 Vandiemenella viatica | reverse complement strand
ATGAATCATGTTTCTTGCTACACCAGGTAAATGATTGTGTCCAGATATCCCATCTTCCATACAAACAACTGCTCAAAACAAGCAATGTACCAAGTTTGAAGGCCAGTGGGGCAGTATTACGGTATGGGGGCTTTCAACTAGGCTTCCATGGGACCTGTGGTATTGACCAAAGGCATCCTGACAGCTGTGAACTATGTACAGACCACCTGCATCCTTTTATGCTTCATGTGTTCCACAACAGTGATGGTGTCTTACAACAGGATGGCCAAAAGAATCTGCAGTGATTTGAAGAACTTGACAGTGAACTCGTGTTGATGTCTTGGCCACTAAATTTGCCCGATATTCACCTGATAGAACACATCTGGAATGCTATTGGCTGCAAGCTATGCACCTGCAAATCACCATCCCAAAATTTAAAGGAATTTTGTGACCTGTGCATAGACATTAGGGGCCAGTTACCTTAGTTTCTAAAGGTGAGATTTATTAAAATGTAATAAATACATTCCTCAGAAGGGTTATTTCCTCAAACATTTTCTATGCCACATATAATTTATAGATCTTAGGATATAAGCTTCGTGACAATTCATAAATATTTAAAACATTTGTAATGTGAACTGTTTTTATTGATACTTTATATCATTACTTTTAACATATTTTGTTTCTTGAGAAAAAAGAAATGACTGTCATTTTCTGATAAGATTAACAAAAATTGCAATAATTTGATCTAATTGGTGTCTCTTAAAGTTTTCTTCTTTAAATGAGTAAAAAATTATTTTGACTGGTCAGAACAGAGATTATACTTTCCAATAATCATCATTGGCAAGCCTCCCTCACCATTCCCAACATTCTCATAACATTTGCTTATCAATTTTATGGTTTATACTGAACTACAGTAAAATGTTTTTGTGATCATCCTGCTTTCATCTATCTTCCATTTGTCGTTAGTTTTACATTAGTTTTATAAAGGTATCGTATTAACCATAATGTTAAGCAGTTAGTTTTTAAGTAACAGTTTTCTCTGATGTTGTTAAATGATTGACAAAATAAGGAGACTAAAGCCAATGGCATAGTTTTGTACAGTGTCCAATAGACATGAGTGTCCCTATATTTCAATTTGTAGCCAAAACTACCTAGCACAGACTATTTTATGTGTGATAGTAGCTTTTGAGTGTCCCATTGTGCACTGTGGTGGTTCCATGTTGCTAACTATGGTGTGTGGGAGATAATGGTGGTTGAAAGTAGTCGACCAAAGGCATTTTCATATATCGACCTATGCAGGGGCGGATCCAGGGGGGGGGGGGCTAGGGGGCTCAAGCCCCCCCAAAAGTACCTAGGGTCACCCCCGATGAATGTTCTAAAATGTGCTAAAATTTTCTAGAATGTTCTATACAATGACATATTTTTCAGCTTTTAACACGTTGCTGTACTTTGCAGCCACAACTACCCAGCATTGACCACTGGTGTTTAGTGTGGTAGTAGCCTTGAGTCTCCCATCATTCACATGTTCTAGAATGATCTTGAATGAATGGGAATGTTCTAGAATGTGAAACATTTTTCATCTTTTTGCAGCTATTCATAATTTATATCCAACATATTTAATGTGTGAACCAATTTTGACAGGATTTTATGTAGTCGGTTGCTGATTTGGTAGGGAGTAAAATAGGCTACTTTTTAAACTGGAAATATTTACCATTCCATGCAATAACATAAAAAACTTGAAAATTTTTGATAAACATGAATGAAATTCTGGGCTCCAGCTAGTTGTTAAATACAACACAACTCATTGAATTCTAAAGTTTTGCCAAGTAGAAGAAAGTACTAAGAATTAAAAAAAGGTATAAATCAGCATGATTTTTCATAGAACATATAAATGAGAATAGACACAATAAATTAGCTGAACTTAATAAATAAAAATCTTTTAACAGAAACAAGAAATCTTGCTTAAGGAATGAATCCACACTCTGGAAAATTTCAACGAGGGCATTGGAATTATTACAATTAACAATCATTGCCATTTACCAAGGCAGCAATAGGTGATATAATGAGAAACAAAGGGTACTGATTAAAAATATAAAAAAACAAGGACTTAGCTCAGATATCTGAAAGCACAGATCCATAAAAAAATAAAACATTAGTACATAATTATGATGGAGTATTTGGTTTTAAGCCATTAGTTTAGGAACCAATGTTATGTGTACTGTGTGCAGGAATGAGAGTTTTATTTTGTCATTGTTGCATAAAGACCATTCCAAATTCCTTCCTCTAGCCTCTGTATCATTTTATCATGTAAATATCATGTGAGTCTTCAGCTCATTAAGTCATATTCATCTTCCTCTCCTCTCTTCTCTTTCTTGAAGAGGTGTTATTTCTGCAGAAACATGCTTGATCTATTACCTGTTCAGTTCTACTAATGGCTTCTCACACCAACTTCAATTTCAATCTTGAGCAAAAGCATCTATATATATATATGATTTGTAATTTTTGTTTCTAATATATCTTCTATGACCTACATTCAGCCTTACACTCTATTACACTCTGCTTTTATATCATCACTGAGACTGAAGTCTGTGAGCCTTGTGTAAAAGCAGGATTGATGCCTGAATCTAAAAATTTCCTAATGATATATACCTTTTATTTTATATAATTACGAAGTTTTTCTCGGCGTTGAGAATATAAATAATGTTCTCTTCCAGAAGATGGCGCCGATGATTGAGAGTGTCGAAATATTGTGTGATTATTATAACACTCCTATAACTCGGCTAGTCACCCAAGAACATTATTTATATACCTTTCATTTTGTTTCTCATACTCCAATACCTTCCCTAGAAGTTCTTTATTTGTTAATTAATTTCTAACTGCAGTTGGTTAAAGAGTAATAAGACTTGAAAAATGTATTTAAATTGCTGTTTATACAGTAGAACTCCAATTATCCGAATCAATTGGGACCGGACCCCATTCAGATAATCAAAATTTCGGATAATTAATTTTTTCCAAAAAGGGTTTATTTTAATTAATTACTGTATGTATGTTGAAAATGGGGGAAAAAACTATTTTTAAAGAAAAAGAGTTTTTAATTAATTGAGTTAAAAGGCAAGACTTTTAGATGTTAATCGCACTTACAAGTGCTGTACAGTAGTACAGTATCTATGTACCGTACTGTAAATAAAAGCCATCTCGGTCAATGTAAGTTATTTGACTGTTTTCGTCCATTTTCGGGCAGCCAAGTCGCGCATCAGCTTGACAGTGAGAAGTTGGATGTGGTCACAATCGGGTTGACGCTCAACGCAGTTTCAAGGCCAGCAAATGCTTGACTGGCTGATAGTCCCGTGTCTGCTTCAACTTTGACGTTAAGGTCATCTTCTTCCTCTTCACTCTCTTCTCTCACACTTTCAATAAGTTCATCATCATTTAGAATTTCATACCCAGGGTCTGATGAAACACACACCACCCACTCTCTTAAATCTTCAGCACTAACTTCTGAACATCCAGGAATTTTCAGAAGAATGTTTCTGAATTCCTCAAGTGACACGTCATCCCCATCTTCTCCTGTCTCTTCCCTTTCCTTTTCTTGTTCTTCTTTTTCCTTTTTCTCCTTTTCCTTCTCTTCTTCAGTTGATATGCCTTTCAACTTGTTCCACGCACGTTTAATGTGACTGCCTTTAGTGATTCGGATAATCAGCAATTCGGTTAGTCGGAGTTCGGTTAATTGGAGATCTACTGTACTTGAGTGACAATTGCTGAATTTCACTTCAAGTTCTTCTGAGTCATTGGTCATAAATTTTGTTTTCATTATGTGTGTATACTGACCATTTCACTCCTTCAGTTCCTTTAGCCCCACAACAATCTCAGCAGTTCCTCTGGATTTTCTGCAGAAAAAAACAATACAAACACCAAATGATTGAATATTTCTTGGCAAGGTGGGTTATTTCTCCTCCAACTCTCTTTTCCTGAATGATTGTTCTGGAGCTGATGGAAATAGTTTTCTTGAAATTCTGCTTGATTCCTCTTTTATCTTAAAATTTTCCCTAACATTTCCCATTTTATTTGAGCTGAACTATTCAAATAAATAAACTGTGAAGTAATTATACAATTTATAGGTCTGCCTTGCTGATTTATGATCTAGGAAGTGATTTGTGAAGGCTTTTGTGAAACCAATGAAAGTTTTTTAGCATATCATGCTATACTGATTATATTTCTCTGTTTTTTGTATTATTACCGTATGAAGTTAATCAATTCCTGAAATCCATTTATAAATAATGTTTGTTTTAATTCTTCATGTAGTGTAATTTTATAGTGACAAATCAACTGCTCTTAAATGCAGGTGAAGTGGAATATATTGTTCCAATTGAGCAGTTGCTGTTGTTCATGAGCAATGTGTATTCAAAAACAAATGAGCTCCATTGAAATTGTGTCTTCCTGAGAGTAGAAGACATGTCATTGTAATCAACATTACTATTATCATAGTTTTAATGTTTCCATTTGCACAGGCCATCCTTCTTGTCCCCAGTTTCAAATGTTAGTTAATGTGTTTCATTTTAAATCAAGAAGAAGAGAAATATTTTCATAGACAGATCGGTTGTTTCAACACATGCCATCTCCAGTTGATGGTAATTTATATATGTATTTATGTCAAGAGTATCCCCTATAACTTATAATATTTATTTAGGCCTTAGAACATGAATTGTTATGTCACAACAATAAATGTAAAATGTGTACATGTAGTAGATTTTATGCGATTATGATTTTATTGTGTTGCACTTTTGCCTCATCTGTCACCTGTTGCATGTTGTTTCCCTCCATCACTCTATGTTTGCAGTCATTGGTTTCACTGAATCATTCCACATCTGTATGTACTGTATGTCTTACAGTTAACCACCTACTTGCCATTTGTACAGGTGTCCCATGTCAAGTGAAGTTCCTTCACATACTATTTTTGCAATTCTATCACTTTGGTAGTTTTGTACATAGATTAGTCAGTTTGGATGGCAGGGTCCTATACTATTATGCATTGTCGTCTACAATTTTCCATTGGGAGTCAAAGATCAGAATAAGTTTTAAATAATTTTCCAAACACACTGAAAGAATTCATAACTAAACTTCATAAAGGATAAAAGTAGGTGGATGGGGAAGTAACACTCACAGAATATAAGGTAAAAATTAATAAGAAATGGGAAAACTGGTGTCCATGGAATGTGTTCCATACACTTAAATTCTTTTTCTCCACACCCTCACACTTCAGTGAAGTGTGACATTGTTTTCAAATCATGTTAATTTCTTAGGATTTTGAACCATATACAGTCTAAATTTTAAATATTAATTTTATATGGTGAGAAATCATTTTTGTCTTTATTAGCCTACTAGTGTCTACTAACAAACAGCCTTTAACTGCTCACATACAAATGTCTACTGCTTTTTTTGTTATTGATCAACACAATCACAATTTGGCTTATGGGCATATTTTATGTCTGTTACCACAACAATTAGTTTTGTATGTACTGATTTGAGGAGCTACATTGTAAATTTCTTTTGCTACCTTATGTAAACTTTCATCATTTATTCTTCCAATATTTTCAACACTTCCCAGCCTGTGTATTGCAAAATACTCACTCACTTCATTTAGTCCTTCTGCAATTTTTGCTGCTCCTTAAAACTACAATTCTTATTATTTTATTTTATCTAAGATAGATCTAACATTATATTAGCTTATTATCTTATATTTTCCTCTTGCTTGTTTTTATTATTTTTTTATTTGATACATCCTTTTGTTACTATGTTAATATTCTCAACATTTGTCTTATATCACAGTTGGATGGTCAAGAACTTATCATCCTCCATATCTTAATTGTTATTAATCTCTCATTTTTAATATTAGGATATCAAAATGACTAGAAGGTTCATGCAACAACTTAACCACAGCTTTGTGAGAGATATAGTAATGGTAAGCTGCTTATCAAAGACACATTGAACTCAAATTCAGATATCAACAAATACTTTCCACATAGCCATTAATTATTAATTAAAGCTGTGCATCTGATTTTTGTAAATGATGACTGAATATTTTTTTATTTTATATAGGCGTATATATATATATATTTTTTTAAAGATAGAGGAAGTAAATAAAACAGTAATGTGTCTTTTTACTTGTAGGTGACTATTCCAAGCAATAAATTTTAATATGAGATAAATTTGTTTAGATCATATGTCAGCAAACATGATATAAGATCAGTTATGCGATTTGCAGTTGTAATATGCGCTCATTAATCAAATAAGATTATGAATCCATATAGATCATTAAAGTAACAAATAAAGTTTATGTACAAGGAAAGAAATAAGGAAACAAACTGCATTTAAAAAGATAGAACAAAAAGTTAGGTACCTAACAATATTTCCAAAAATGCTTTCTACACAAAAGTTTTTCTTCAGCTACCAGTGAGAGGTATGATACTGAAGGCCAAATTAAGAAGTCAATAACAGAATTTAAAAAATCTAAGTATGTCTACACAATAAAAAGGACAACTATAAAAGAACGAGGGATTGTACATCTTGTAATCAACCAAGATATGAAGAAACAATTACGGCAAAGGAAGAAAAATATTCTGAGATACATAGAATCCGCTACTTTGAAAGGGTGAAAAATATTCAGTATCATCAACAGTCTATCATGTTTATAGGTTATTGTGTCTTCTACCTTTGAAAACATATCATTGTTTCTATATTAATTTTTGAAAAAAATCTTCAAAACATAACGAAAAAATTAAAGTAGTCAAGTGTTAAAAATATCAATAAATGATATGATTGTTTAATTAAAGTGATAAATGTGCAGGGTGATTATAATTAAGGTTTAAGTTTCAAAACACTCTAAAAAATGAACCACTGATTAGAATGATGTCAAAATTGAACTGCGTATTATTGAAGAAGGGGGAATGAACATGAACGGTGATTCTGCACCAGTAGCTCTGCAGAAGTCAGGACCCTCAAGGGTATGAAAAAAAAGGCATTGGACTTTGTCAAGGGTCTGGTGAAAACGATGAAAAAATTCGAAAATGTGCAGTCTGGTAGAGGAAGGAAAAGATGTGATTCGGCGGTAGTTGAAGAAGTGACCACAGCAGTTCAGGATGCACTGAGCGATGGTGTGCAACCATGCAGTGCACGGAGAATTTCCCGAACATTGGACAGGCCTGTGAGCATGATGCATAACATTCTACGAAAACATCCTGCAATGCTATTTGTACAAAATTTACCATGTGCAGGAGTTGTTTCCTTATGACCTGTCAGCAAGAGTGGGTTTTGCTTTGGAATTTCTTGCTTGCATGAAAGTGGACAATGATTGGCCATGGAAAATTCTGTGAACAGACGAAGCCCATTTCCATCTGACGGGATATATTTTACGATTTGTCATTTGTAGACGAAATTCTGATGCTCACAGCACCATCTGTCGCTAAAATTTGGAACTTTTTTTTGTTCATGTTCTTACTCCCTTCTTCAATAATATGCCATTCAGTTTTGACCTCATTCTAATCAGTCGTTCGTTTTTTAAAGTGGTTTGAAACTTAAACTTTAATTATAATCAGCCTGAACTTTAATCAATGGTTTATATTTCTGGAAGTATCATATAAACTTATAACAAAGAAACAAAAATTAAATCTTACAAAATAAAATATTAATTTAAGAAATTGATATGCAGTTTGATTATATACAGATTTTCTGTGTGAAGATCCAGTGGAAACTAATTTATTTTATTTCAGTTAAATTAAAATGAGACTGATCTCTAACATAAATGAAAATTTTATAGTTATTTCAGTTAAACAAAAAGCCCATCTTCCTTTTGTAGAGTTGTATGAGTTTCATTAAATAACAAAATATTATAACTTCTAGGCTTAATATGTGTTGTATTACATAATCTTTAAACAGAGTAATTCACCTCAACAAAAATTTTAATTTTTAATCTTAATTACATGATTTAATAGTGATCAGAGTTACATGTTGAATTTAATATTATTTACAACAAAACTATATTTGCTTGAAAAAATGATAATAATATGTAGAATGTAGTTTTTGGGGTACTGTTTCTTTTAATAAACTTTCACAAACTTCTAATGATGAGACGGGTAAAGAAAATAAATAGTGACATCTTCAAGATGACAAACCACCAATAATAGGTGATTATTTATGTTTAACCATACATTAGGGTGTTTAGCTGTGAGAATCAAGTAGTCATAATAGTAGGGTATCTAAAAATACCAAGTGTTAAATGGTTAGGAGGAGGAATTAGCAACACAAGCGAACAGTATTTTTCAAGCTCTCTCCAGAAAAATAAAAGCTTCGCACATGTGGTAGAACAAAAACTGCATTAGACAGTTGTGATGGACCATATGTCTATCACATGCCTCATGATAACTTCAGTAAATCAGCAACTGAAGAAGAGAATGGTATAATTATAACACGGTAAGGGTTTCAGAACTTGGGAGATATCTTAGTGTGAGGTTCAGTATGAGGAAGGAAGGTACTAATTCAATAAGTAGAAAGTGGAACAATTCTAATTTAATTTAAGCAACAATGGAGTAGGAAAAATGCCATGATGGAGTGCACACGCTAAAGGCAATTTCCCTACACAGCCATTTTCCACCTTCCTAGTACCCTCCTATTTTTGCCATCCATGAATTTCAATTATAAATTCTTTTAGTGTTTTTGGTAAATTATTTTCCTTGCTAAGTTATTCCAATTACTGATTCCTTTACATATATATATATATATATATATATATATATATATATATATAAAAAATAAAATAATAATAATAATAAAAATTTCCATCTATTCTCTTCAATGAAACTATCTTAATTCTTCTAATCTAACACTTATATAGAAACGAATGGTAAATTATACCCAACATTCAACAAAGTTTAAGAGAGGAGAATATTAACAACAAAAAATATAATTTACCAAAAAAAAAACACACACACACAATATTTTGTGCCATGCCATTTTTCAAGAAGATAATGACTGAACTTGGGCAAGTGCCTGCAGTTAACATTCAACACAGCCACATGTAAGATCGATATTTTTTTTTATTTTCGATGGAGCACATGCTCTGGTCCCTATTTTCGTACAAACCTATTATCACTTTGAATGTGATTTCACTTATAGTTTAGCATGGAATCCGAACCACAGAACACCTTAGCATAGATTGTTCCACTGGAACTCAATCTCAGGACACTGGACTTCGAGACAAAGAACCATAACCATTGAGCTACAAGGCCAGTAGGAAACATCATTTGTCCCCTGTTCCACCCCTGCACCCCCTCAAAAGGGTGAGAATCTGAACTGACCCTATGCATTGTGCATTGTAATAGTGCTATGAGAGGTCTAAGGGTATCAATGAGAATGTAATAGAGTATAGGAACATCTGGGTGATAGAGAAAATATGAAACAACTAAATATTAAATTACCAGCAAAAAAAAAAAAAAAAAAAACTAATAATGCATTCATGATAATATCATGACCGGATAGAGAACACTGAACGATTGAAATAGAAGATTTGGTTTAATTCTACATCATGGTACTGCTACAACAGTTTTCTGATATACAGGAAATAAATGTATTATCAGTATGGCCTTATCAAAAGTTTAATTCTGGTCCATTCCACTATTCAACCTAAGCACTACTGCCAGGAAGAAAACAAAATGGTTCAGGTTGATATGATACCTGTACTGTAATTTTGTTGTACTGTGATCTATAAGGGGCCCTTTGTTGCTTTCGCCATCTGGAGAAGTAATAGAGCTAAAAAAAAAAGCTCAAAAAGTTCGCCAATCTGGCCTGACACAGAGGCACCCAAATCCTGGGCATGGTGAGGCCTCTTAGAAGTCACAGGTCCCCCCTCCACACCAAGGAAGCACATGGCCTCCCAGAAGGCACGGGGCCTGTAGCATTTCCTAACTCCTACGTGGTTAATCCGGTACTGAATCAAACCAATGATTCTATAGTTGATAGGTATGTTAAATAATTAATGAGAGGAAAATTATTAAGAGAATTGTGGATAAAGAAGCAACAAAGGACATGAAAAAGGTTGCGATACTGAGCAACTAATTTTGCACGACTGCTATGAATAAATATGGATAAATTAAGAAATAGCAAAGCAGGAACTTTTGCATGTTAGTGGCAATGATCAATATTGGTAATTAAAAATTCAATCACAGCATATTATGAGAGTCCTATAAATACTAAGGAACCTTGCAGCATGAATTATAGATAATATATGTGTAGGGAAATTGCCACCGGAGCATATGCTCCATTGCAATTTAATTAAATATTATTATTATTATTACCTCAGCTGGAAATGGCATTGTGCAATGCTTAAAAGTATTATTTAGGTTGTGTCAAGAGTCCTGATATCTTTCTGAGGACTGGAAAAATGATATAGTAGCTCAAAATCATAAAGATAGGTAAAAAAAAAAAACAACAACGCTGAGAACTATATACCCAATAGTTGTATTTCCCACTTCAGTTGTGTGGAAGTTGATGAATGGTTTTAGAGTCAAACATTTTAGAAAAAACTGTGAGATTGTAACTCAGCAACATATATTTAGAAGAAGTTATGAAAATAAGAAAGCATAGGATAATAACCCTTCACTTACAACAGATAAAAGCAGGAGGACCAACGAAGGTGAATACAGGGAAAATAACATACTTCAAAATATTTTGGTTCAAAACCTTATTTATGTATAAAGGCCTGGCAATCTGGCAAAAGAGGAGGGGGGGGGGGGGGTATGCACAAACCACAGCCTACAGCTATCCATTTAGAAGAGATTACATGAAAGATATTTCAGATGAAATGGATCTTTTCAAACATTTGATGGAGGTAGCCATAAATAAAGGTAAAGATTTTTAGTTTAAACAGATGTGACTGGGTGGAAGCATTCAGATGGGGTAGAAAACCAAATGCAATACCAGGAGAGCTGGAGTTAAGAACATAAGTTTAATGGGATAGGGTATTTGAACTATTGCAGTTCAATATTCTAATGAATAATTGTGTTGATTGTTTACTATCAGAAATTAGATTGTTTACAGAGGACATACTACTACATAAAAGGATCAAAATGGCAGAGGGCTGTAAACAGCTGGAGAATGATCTAGATAGGATAACTAGCTGGGTGAGTGAACATGGGATGAAGATAAATGCAAAGAATAGTCAGCTTATTAGATACACAGATAGAAAACTGATTATGATTATAAGGTGGGGAAAGAATTACTTCTAGATGACTTGAAATGTAAATATCTTGGAATTACATTTGATAACAAGCTTAACTGGTCAGGACACATTGGACAAGTTGTAGGTCAAAATTCTGCACTTTTTGGAGAGGGTGATGAGGGGATGTACGAGAGAAGTAAAGGAATTGGGTTACAAAACTTTGGTCAAACCATTGTTTGAATATGGTAGTGTTGTATGGGACCAACATTTTGAGTATTAAATACAGGAGTTTGAGAAGGTGCAAGATAGGGCTATTGGATTTGTTTCTGAAAATTACCGCAGAATGCAATCAGTAACAGATATGATAAAAGAGCTGGAATTGCATTCATTGCAAGACACGAAGAGGGTGAAGAGGGTCATGGGAGTGTACATGGCATATATTGGTGATGAGGCTTGGAAAGAATTAAAAGTAATGCATGGAAGGGAAATGATGAACATGACCACAAGATGGCACTCAATTTCAGGCACTAGGATGCAGGAAGATTCTCTTTTTTAAGGCAAGGGATTCTGTGATTGGAATAAGTTACCAAGAGAAATGATGAATAATTTTCCAAAAAAGTTGAAAGATTTTAAAGTTGAAATTTGTAGAGGGCAAATGTAGGTGGGTGCAGGAAAGGGGGAAGATAGGTGTGTAGGGAAATTGCCACCAGAGTGAGTGCTCCATTGCAATTTAAAAATAACAATAATAATGAAAAATAGTAATTTAAATATTAATTATTTTAATGAATTATTCCTTTGTTGAATTACAATCAGAGGTTAGGTTATTTGCAAATGACATATGTTGAGAAAGGATTGCAAACAAATGTAGAATGTATATAAATGAATGTAATCTTTCTCGGCGTTGTTTATTTATAAATGTTTCTCGGGAAACAAACCGAGTGATGTTGTTATTAATGCACAAAATATTTCGGCGACTTTATTCTCCGTCGCTATCTTCAGGTGCAGTTGCAAGTCTTGAAGTCGGCCTTGAGCGTGTTGTTTGTAAACTGGCATGGCAACGACAGATGTTGTTATGTTGCCTAGCAGCATCTCAGATGTCATTAGATGCCCGCGGAACACAAAAAGCAGAGCGTTGGTGATGAGCAGCCTCAATTACAGGAATCCATGCATCACTTATCTGATATCTAATTTGGTGAATAAAAATTGAATTAAGATAAATGCCAAAAAATTCTTTTTTTTTGGGGTACATAGATAGGAAAATAGGTTTTGTATGATCATACAACAGAGGAGCAATTACATGTTGAAGACTTGTTGGGAATATAAGTTCAAATTGTGTATTGTATAATAGCAATGTTGTAGAGAAATGGTTCAAAGTATTACATCTGCTGGAGGTGTTTGATTAGACAGTAAAACAAATGGATTTCAAAACTTTGTTTCCAAATTGAGAATAAAAACTCAGGGAAGCTGGAACTATATGTCCGTTAAATATATAACAATGTTGCAAAATCATGTTTGAAGAGGCAGCAATCTCAAGTTTTGTCCTGACTCAGAAAATCGTAGATCCTTGACTGATATTAATGAATGTGAAATGTCTGTATTAGAGATCTGTGGTGATAGTAAAATATTATATCAATTTAATTGATTTTTTTTTGCTTATGGCTTTACACCTCATCAACATTGAGGTTATTAGAGGTTGGAAAGGACTGTGAACAAGGAATGGGAAGGAATTTGGCCATGACCTTTTGAAAGAAGTATCCCATCATTCACCTGGAGTGATTTGGGAAAACCCAAAACTGGATACCAAGACCAGGATTTGAACCCATGTCCTCCCGAATGCAAGGCCAGATCGTTACCTATTTTTTTATTCAGGTAAATTTTTAAGTATTTCCCCCAAGAATGTACTTCAATTATTCCTTATTTACAAAATAAAATTTTTATGCTGCCTTATTCTGTAATTAGGTGCTAATTTGTGGATATTGTTATCTCTCCCCTTCCACATAGTACACATTATTCTTCTACAAAGATTCATCCAGTTCTTAATTCCACTATGTGCCTTATACAATCAAGCACTATTAAATCTCCTCCTTTCTTCCAATGACTCCCAATGAAGCTTGATTATGATCTGCTTTCCTTTCCAGCCCATATTGGTCCCATATTAACCCACTCATGAAATGGTATGACCAAACTTTTATATCCTACTTCCCTCTCTTCCTGGTACATCCTCTCATCACTATATTATCAACTGGGGCCAAACTAAATGGCATATAATTTTCAATACATTATACTGTTAATTTATTGACATGGCCCAAATTGCAGAAAATTAATTCTGTATGAAGGAGAGGAGGATGTAACGGGAAGGAATTTATTTTATTGAGGATTTTTCTGCTTTAAAAGATCCCTATTTAATTAAAACATACTTGTGATTCTTAAAACATCATCCAGCTTTATACAGGCAGGGATGGAATCATCATTGGAAGCATGTGGGTTACCAACCCTCGTAAGACCCATCCTGTGTACTTTACCTCCTAATAAAACCATCTGCCCTCCTAACTTTAGCACTCTTGTTTGCAAACCTAACCTTCCAATATTTGAAGAGTCACATCTACCTCACTTCTCATGCCAGAGGCAATCCCCATTGCCCACAATATGGGATTGGTTAGTCTATCAGCAGTTTTAAGGGTAAATGCTATGCGGTCTGCCAAGGACTTGTCTTGGATTCTAGGACCCAGTATACCTGGTAAGTCCTGACATCTCAAAGGACTGCCCTTCCTCAATACACTATGGGACAGGGCAAGTGGGCTCACATCCACTAAAGCAGTGCAGCTTGTGTGCTTGTTGCCAAGGCTTCCTTTGCAGCATTTGAAGAGTCATTGCCTGAGACATCTATGTGATCTCCCTACCACATATCTAATGCCTTCTGACAAGCATCCCCTGCCTAATACTTTGGGTTAGGTAGTTTCCAGGGATGATGGTGAGAAACCTGAGTTCAGAGGAAATTTTGGATGTCTCAGGCAAAGAGGTATTTAACCCAATAATGACACTGTAAGATTTGGTACAATATGGGAAGCTAATCAGCCACTTAGGCTGTTATCAAGGAGGTGAACAACAACATAACATGTCAGACTGAACTTCTCCCTGTCTCTTAACAATTCCACTAAATTTTCAAATATTACAACTTATGATCATCATCTTCTTCTTCTTCTTCTGTTTCCTGGGTGCAGTGTAAAAGCACTTGCCACCTTTGTCTGTCCAAGTATGTTTCCTCTTCTTGGATTCTAGATCATGATGCACCTTTCTCCTGTAGATCCAGTTTCGAAAGATCAATCCATCTCCTTCTGGGCCTGCCTCTTGGTCTTTTACTCTCCAGTTCTTTTTCCAGCCATATCCTCTCTGTTCTTGTTGGCTCCATCCACTTGACATGTCTTCGGCAATTTTTCCTTGACTGGCATCTGTTTATGGATCATTTCAATCCTAATCTTGTCTCTTCTGGTTTTCTGTGCCACTGATCTTAGGAACTTCATCTCAGTCGCCTGGAGTCTGTTTTAATTCCTGCTGGTAATGGTACATACTTCCAGGCAGTATGTTGTAATCCACAAGAAGAATAAACTATACAGTGACTTTTTGCCTGTAATTGGAATATGATTGTCCCACAGAAGGCGCCTAACTTGATGATAAAACTGAGCTCCTTTTTCTACCCTATTAGTAATTTCGTTCTGAAATCAACTGTTGGAGGTCAATTTACTGCCAAGATACTGAAAATTATCCACCTGATTCAATTTTTCACCCTCCAGATAAATAACAGGATTCATATTCTGTCTGCTGACAGCCATTACTGCTGTTTTTGTGTGGCTTATTTTAAGGCCAAATTCTTTAAAATGCTTATTCCAGGTGTTCAGTTTCTGTTGTACTTCTTCTTCTGAATATCCCCATATTATAACTGAGGATTGAAATTGTGGATAGTCTTTAATATTCCGATCTATATAAATTGTTATATGTACATTATAGAAACAAAAGTTGTGGTGATCATATGTTCATCAAGTTCTAAACACAAATATGTCATTAACCATCACAATGTCAGGAAAAAAAATTGATGGATTTTCATTATCTTTAATTTATTTATACTAATAAATTGACTGTTACAATGTTTCCCTTGAAAGTTTCTTTTTCTATACCCCTTTTTGCAAATTCCCTGCAGAAAATTTGACAAAATGTATTTCATGTTCTATTCTACTGTCTACCATGCAACTGTTTGTGAAAATAGCAGCACCAAGAAGGAGACATATCGTGATAATGAAATTTCACAGATTAAGGATACAACAATACATAAATGATTAGAACAACAGATCTGTACAAACAATTTGAAAGTGAGAATTCTGGATGTGCTGCAGTCACAGCATCTAATGGCATGCCATGGAACTAAAGACAACCTATACATGCTGCCACATGGTTTGCATCGACAATGGTAGCAGAAGGACCAGAACGAAGTTGCAGGCAGACCATTTCATAGACGTATTTGATTGTCATGTGAACGTTGCAAGCAAGTCCGCAGTTGTACCTGCCAATCTTGCTGATTCCTCGCCATATCTTGCCAGGCACTGTCCTATAAAAAAGTATTGAGTGGAGTTGTCTGCAGGAGAGGCAATACCTTGAACTCTAAAACCTCCCTTATGTAGTGGCTGCTGTTCAGGTGGCCCCTCAATAGATAGGAGGCAAAATTACATGTTACAGCCAATGGTGCCCCAAATCATCACACTTGTCCATTATGCCACTCAACAATGCAGTCTGCCCAATTGCACTCAACCACCGTAGCGTCTAACATGTATATGGACCTCACTGTAGCAAAACTCAGCATATCAATGACGCCATTCACGTGGTCTTTGCAGTCTGAGGTGTTGGTGGTTTCTGGTCATTGGAAGTTGACTCAATGGCATTCGTGCCATCAGTCAAGCTCTCAACAGACAGCGTCGAACCGTCAACAAAGACATGTCCACATGCGTTGCTATGATCCAACCTCAAGACTGTGGACAAAGTTGTACTGTTGGTTGCAGCTATGCAGAATAGGAGGAGGGCACCCTGAGCTGTGGTAACATTATGTGGCCCAGTACCCGCTCTTCTATCCAGTTATTCCACATAAGTATCACTGTCACAGCAGAGTGCCTTGTACGAGCTGCAATGTCAAGTTGTAACAAAGCCGTATGCTGGAGCCAATCATTCTGTCACATTCGAATCCACCTGCGTGCCCATAATGCTCCCTTTGACATCGTTGAGGCATACCTACACTTCATTTGACGGTTTTGTATTGGCTGTCCAGTAACAGAAAGGAAGGCGATGCTGGGCCTATGTGCACACCATCTCTCTGCAATCTTAATCACACGTTATGCTTTTGCTGTTCTACACAACCTCCGAATTTTGAGTGGTTCGGAACATTCCTTCAGGGTCATGGGCGCCCATATGATACTTTCTAGGGGGGGGGGGGGCCAAGACCTGATCGATTGGGGTATTTTTAATATCATACCTATACTGAAATTTGTTTTGCTGATTCCCCCCCTCCCCCCCCCCCGCGAAAATAAATTAAATTAAAAAAATTATCGCTTACTAAATTTTCGCTGTTCATGCGGTTAAACTTCAGCATTTGCTTGTTTACATTGGAATGCAGTAAACACAACATCATGTCTGACGTTTTAATTTATAACTTTTTTGCTGCTAAAAGATATTCAAAACTTATTTTACATATGGCATATGTCAATGTATACGTGCATGCACCTGCACAATTATATCGCTGTACAGTAAATAGTTGAGGATAGATGATGTCATAAATAATGATATGCGCCAAAGACGTGTTTTTCCAAAAAATGGAGCGAAAATTACCCCTCAAATATTCATCCAGTGTTTCATTATGAGAGCACTTCCAACAAACTTTAAGCACAATTTCAGTAATTTTTCAAACATTTTCTCACTTACATGTTTATCGTCAAGTATAACGGAATTAGAGCGCGCCGCGCTACCCTATGTCTCTCCCTCTCTCTCTGAATAGAGTAGGCAATTTAGTTAGAGCCTATACGCGAAACCTAATTTAAAACACCATGACTGCGCCTCATGTGAAGTATTGCTCAAAAGTGCTCCTTTATGCCAACCAGGAGCAAATTGAGAAGTTACAAACAGGGCAATGCGAACTATATTGCATTGCGATATATATACACCAACGCGGGATATGCGTAACGTTTTAAATTATTTTTCTATTAATGAGCGAATAAAGCGAAATATTTTAATATTTATTTTTAAAATGGTACGCGGAATAATAACTCCAGAAATGTGCGATCGGGTGGAATACGTAGGAAATCGGACAGGGAGAGTTACACAACAGAGCAATCATATTGCTCTGCCGTTTAAAAGCACCTTGTCCAAAACAAAAAATTTTGAACAAATTTTACTAGTTGAGAAAGCTAAATAAAATGATTTCTTTCTCTCTCCCTTTTGTTTCTACTATTTTTGTTGAATGGGGAGACCACGTGGCCGACCTCGGCCGCGGCTTTATACTGGCCCTTTTATAACAAAACAATAACACGTTAAGTACTATACTGAAACCATTTAATATTTAGCAACGTAAATGCAGAAGCAACTTTAATACAGAATGCAAACTCAAAATACACACTTCAGACGATTTTACACTAGTAGTGATGTAAAAAGCAAACTGAAATAAATTATTATACATTGGTTGGTTTATGGATTTAACACTAATATTTATGTGAAAAAGCAAACTGTAAATTTCTTTTCTTCTTGCCGAACAAGTCAATCACTTTGTCCTGGAAACCAGGGTTTTCCGCTCTTTTCCTGTGAACACTAAGAAGGCACAAGCTGGACAGACGGTCCTCGCTAGTAGTACTTCTCAGCCATGTCTTCACTCTACGCAGTGTGCTGAAAGAACGTTCTATGGTGCAAGTTGTGGGGGGTATGGTCTGGTAGAATACAAGCAATCTCCTTACAGCTGGGTAAAACATAGTTTCTGCAAGTATATCATTGAGCTTTGTTTTTTCCAAACACTCCTTATTTGTCCAAACGTCATACCATAATCTGGCTTCTGCTTCCAAGTTGTCTATTTGGTAAAACCTTTCCAAACTTTTTATATCTCTCATGAAATCTTCTTTCTTCTCCTTTTTCATTAAATGTGGGTGAAGAATCCCACCTTTGAATGGTATGTCTTTGTCTTTTTCAAATCTTGTGATAAGTGACGTGATTATGGAATCCATGTACGGATTGTAAATTGCCACCTTGAAATAGTCTTGGGGTGATGAGTAATGGACATTCACATTGCATCTGAGGGTCTGCCTTCCAGTCAATCTTGGGATTTTTACATCTATGTCAAGTTCCTTACAATCTTCTTTCACTGCTTCGAAAATGTTTCTGAATTCGTCATCACTTTCTCTCTGCTTTTGAAAATTGGCTATCAAGTCGGTGTTGACGAATCTGTAAACTGAGTGGAGATCCATATCAGTACTCTGGAGTTTGTTCACTATTGGTTCCAGATATGAAGAATACCTCGATATAATGTGTAAACAAACGATAAATGTAGTTGATGATGTTGCACAATCAAGTTGGCTGGCACGTGATCGAGTGTCTTGATTGTATTCACTGTTATATGCCAGGTGATTCAGACTATCCTTTATTACCAAGAAGTTTTCTTTGAATATCCTGATTGATTTATATTTATGGGACCATCTAGTTTCACAAAACAGTGGAATGTTAGGTATTGTTTTCCTACGCAATAGACTTTCTCTATAGAACATAATAACTTCTTTTATAGTTCCGATAGTGTTACGAATTTCCTGGACACTGTTAAGATCATTGACAACTAAGTTCAGTCTGTGCGATGCACAATGAAAATAGACAGCTGAAGGATACTTCTCTCTGATCCTGGCCTGCACTCCAGTTTCATGGCCTGCCATTGTCGAACAGCCATCAAAGCCAAGGCCAATCAGCTTATTCATATTAAGCCCTAATTTTTCAACAAAATTTAAAATAGATGAAGAAATTCCTTCAGCATCCAATGTAATAAGCTCCGTAAACCCTAAAAATTCTTCTTTTACTGTAAAGTTATCTTTCTCGTCTACAAATCGTACTCCCACAGACAGTTGCTCTTTTCCACTAATGTCAGCCGTTTCATCTGCCAGTAATGCAAACGCTGATGATCTGTTTACCTCATCAATAATCTCGTTTTGTATCACGGAGCCACATGTACTTATTAAATCGTTTTGCACTCTGTGTGATGTATATTTCGCTTTTCCACAATAGTTTTGCATATGATCCGCCAACACTTTGTCCCCCGCACTTACTCTAAACAAAAGTAAATCCTGAAAGTTTCCTTCGCTTGAATTCTTTCCTCTGATGGATATGTCATGAGTGCCACAGAAAATTAAAGTAGCAAGAATTGATTTTAGTTTTTTTCTGTTGGTATTTACAAGCTCCGTGATCCCACTATCTAACTGTTCGATCACGTTTTTCTTTCTCATTTCTAAAGACTCACAAAAACTTTTAGCCTTACTCGTAGATTCTAGATGCCAACTGCTCTTTTCATGGCCTCGAGCATCTTCATGAAAATGTTTGTAATCTTGATGAACCTTTATCACGAAAGCACCAAATATCCCTCTTTTTAAAACAGGTTTGAAAAGACTACAAAACTTACAAAGGCCCCCCTTCAACTTGGGCGAGTATACTAGCCATGAGTACTTTTGTAGCCAAGTTTTTTGAAAAGGCCTTTTGATAGTTTTTTTTCTCATCAATGTCATTTTTGAAATCATAATTCATATTTAGAGCATGTATGTTTGTTATTAATTGATACTTGACTTCGTCTGACACTGAATCATTTATGTATTCACCTAAATCAAAGCTGTGATTAACTGTTAATGAACTACTAACGAACTCTGGATTGTTAACGGTGGAAACTGTAGCGGGTGGGTTGGCGTCATCCATATCAGTAGCATCAGGAGTAATGATATCAGCAGACTCAGGGCTAATGGTGGAAGGACATTGTTGCAACGTGAAGTCAGGAGTTGGTGTTGAGAATTTAGAAGTAGTTGTGGGACGCACTTTCGAAGGTATTGGATCTGGAACTTTTAATGAGTCATCGAGGTTCCTTTTCTGTGTAGCAGTATCACCTTTTTTTCCAAAGAAATTCCTGATATCCATCCCTGAAATAAATATTTCTGACTCGATTAGGTCAGAACGAGTGAGCCAATATTTTGCAAGATCAATGTGACAGTATACTCACCAAATATTGAGAGAAAAGATGAAGCCTGATACTGGCAATAAATAAACACGGTGGTATTGCCGGTTGAGAGTCGACAGGTGCAAGATCAAGGTTGTGACGATGCCTCTTCCTTTCTTCAAACCACTTAAGAACGACTTTTGGAATATATAGCAATGTCGGCGTATATTGTATATATGCACCCGGTGCCTCACGTCGACTGCGAGCGCGACGTACAACATAAAGTGTTTCCTAGCGTAGCGCGAAGGTATAATAATATTGCTTGATTGGCGGTTGATTTGAACCAGCATTATACGGCAGTTATGCTAAACTAGCAAGTAAATACTATATTATTATATATCAGGTTGACTAAAAGAATAAATAAAAGATAGTCGCTTGTATAAAACAAAATAAATAAAGCAGTTAATGTTGTAACCGTGAACACTATATATATTTCCCGAGAACTAGGGGGGGGGGGGCCGCGGCCCCCCCCCTGCCCCCGGGTATGGGCGCCCCTGTTCAGGGTAGTGCAATTTTCAAAAACAGTAGTTAACTATTTGTATTTTGAGAGACAAAATACTTGGTAACATCAGTCATTTAATTACGTGAACCATATGACCCTTCAGTCTGTGACAGCTGAAATGTTTTACTGGATAATATATTCTTTTGATGAAGTTTTTGGTTTATAATGTTTGGAGGGATAACTAATTAGATTTTCATCAAAAGGTACATTTTGTGAAACATATTAATACATAATATTTGGCTGATTATTATCATATAGACTATGGAATGAATGTGATTCATCATTTTGGTGAGACACTTGATCAAATAATTTCTCTAGAAAGAAAAGAATAAAAAGATTTAACTTCCACTAGGAAATATGTTTAATTAAATGAACCATTAACCACTTTACAAGTCACTGATATCTGTAAGAGCTTTGTTAGTTAGTTCTGAATGGAAATAGGCTATATTACGTCATAATTCATTGTACACTTAAGACGAATTTCTTACGAGAATATACCGAGCGTGGTAGTGTAATGGTTAGCGTTCTGGCCTTGCATTCGGGAGGACATCGGTTCGAATCTCCGTCCGGGCATCCAGATTTGGTTTTCCATGGTTCCCCAAATCACTCCAGGCAAATGCTGGGATGCTTTCGTCAAAAGCCTATGGCCGAATTCCTTTCCATTCCTTGCCCTCCATCGTTTCCCATCTCTAAAGACCTCGCTGTTAAGAGACGTTAAGCAGTTAAAAAAATCTTACGAGAATAATCATCGGTACCCTCGACATTTAATGGCATAGAGAAAGTTAAAATATTAAATAATGGAAGGGGTTTTGTTCAATATAACAATTTGGATTGTGAAGACAACCAACAGTACCTTGAGAAAATAGGGCCGTTAAGAGCAATAATCAACCATCGAACCAAATTGACTGCTCGTAACAACTCCAGCTATATAATCATCTGCCAGTGTGTCTCACTACTGAAAACCAAGATTTCAGTCTCACATGAATGGTGGTGATGAGCTAGAGTGAGTGAGGTGATCGAGTTCTGTTTTCTGGGTGTAAACGAATGGCGGAAGACACCTCCCAAGACGCAGGTTGACGGGGAATGTTAATTGGTGCAGCTGTTTCATATGCATTGGGTGTCAACCTTGGCCTCTACCGGCAGACAACACGTGTACCAAAACAATGTGGAAAGCGATTTGCTGCTCTCATTAGTCTTCATTGAAGTTATGAGTGATTGATACATACGCAGAGAAACCGCTCAAACTTTCTAAACGCGATTTAAAAAAAGTTTTCTGATTTCGGCTAACCTGGAACTGTTTCGATTGTTACCTGCATAAAATGTGTCCACTTACAGAAATTTTAGCGCCTTTTGAGTTTTGTTTACTAACTTCCAATCCATTAGAAGCACAGTTTCCCTATGTCCTATGTACTTTTGCCTTATTTGCAGTTTATTTTAACCTCTATTATCTGTTCAATGACATGGGTCAAAGAGAAGTAAGTAAGATAAATCTGTGTTATTATCAATTCAGCCAAAAGTTATTAGTCTATAGCTTAAAACACACAGAGACTTCTTTGTGAAAGAATTATTAGAACATTAAACAAAAGTTTATTTGAAAAAATTAAAGATCCACTGAAGATAAAGGAATTAGTAAATTGCTGGAAGGTATTCCGTGGGAGGAAAGAATTTTGAATCAAAAATCAATATCTTCATCCCACTGTGCACTAAGTCTCTCTAACAGCCCTCAAACCTATTTTTAAATAGAATTGTATTTTATGAAGCATTTGTGGTAAGCTAGAGTTCGGTCTTGTATGTTTGTTTTGCAATTTACTGTAAATCAATGTAAATAGACTTTGTTTTTTAAAAAAGAAATTATGTAAATACCATTTAATATGTTTAAGGACAGAACTGTGCAAGAGAAATTCTTAAATGTTTGTAATTCCAAGTATTAAGGTAAGTTACGACGTCTAAAGGATAATTTTCTACAGTTTAAATGATTTCTATGGATAATTTTGTGTTTAAGTATCTTCAATTTCCATTTCTAACCATTTTGTAATGGTTGTAAATAATTTTGTATTAACTCTGATTGTTTTTAATATGTTTCAATTGTTCAAGCATTGTTAATGTTCTAGAAATATCTGTCGGAATCCTTTGTAGTGTTCTAAAAATTTCGATGGAGCTTATATAAAGCGAACATCAGAGACAGAGAAACAGCTTTTACAGACTTAACTGTCGGCCACTTAGACGGCAATTTTGTCACATTGTCACATCATGTATTTGTTAGGGCGCTAATAACTCCGATGTTGACGCGCCCTAAAGCACAAACAACAACAACAACAACAACAGACTTAATTTACGACGGCCAAGGACTGTATTGTCTGTAGAGGTTGTGTTGCCTGCAATCGCTGGATTGTTTGTATGCATGTAACCAATATCATTGACGTCGTGCTTATGAAAATAAAAACAAGTTTAATTGAACTGTATGGTGGACTGGTTATTTATCATATTAATTAAACCACGAAACATATAACCCCTGTTTCCAAAGGCGCAACTGAAGATTTTGTAACTCCCAATGCAGGGCATACACAACATCCAGTAGACGAAAGGGGATGTAGTAGTCCAGGATTTCATCTTTCCTTTGAGAGCAGCCAAAAAGGAATATTGGAATGTGTGGTTGCAAAGTCACTCAAATAACCTTGAAAGATATGCCAAAAAATGGTGTTTCATAATCTACATCATAGAAGAAAAGAAAAAATTGTTGAGATGAAGTGTTCTCAAATCTGAGTTCCCGATCGGCACAGCTCAAGAATGATTCATAAGTAACGAAATGGTCAGACACATTTCATGATAATGAGCATGGAATGTATTAGTCTCTCTCCTCCCCCCCCCCCCCCCCCGATCCAGTATGCGCTGCCTCAGTGGACTGAGCCAGACTTACACGTTAGTCATTCCTAAAAGATATGTCCTGTATAATCGAAAAACCTGCTTCGTATTCCCCAGGAGTTTTACCGAACATGTTGAAGCGACATTACACTAGACTTGTTTAAACGGCAGTCGAAAATGACGGGCATCACTTATGGTGATTGTCAGAGTTTATTCTGGAAAAAGTTTCTATCTTTTTAACTGATATCTTTCGTGATTTTAGAAAACTTCGCTGATTAGATTTTCGGAGAATTTGGCTAGGATGTTTATAAATCAGTGGCGGCTCTAGGCGTAGTGACAGTGTGACTTGTCACCACATCTAATCAAGAATAAATAAATTAAAAATAAATGTAGTGAAAGAAAAACAAATATTTATAAATGCGGCATTCTCTACTCTATGTTAACTTATGACAGCAAGGAAAACATTGAACTCCATCTGTTGGCCACATCAGTGAAGTATTTCGCTGTTGTGGAGACACACTCCCAGTGTCACCAATCGCGCATACGCACTTGCATTTTCGTCGAAATATTCGGGGGTTGGGGTTCGCTTTGTTAGTGGCGAATGGAGACAACTTTGTTCTGTCACACGCAGCTCGATAAAGTTAGTAACACTGCCGGTAGAGCAGTATTTCATTGTAGTCGTGGTCATCGAAGGCAGTGCTGGATAAGAAAGTATGAGGCACCAGGCACTATAAAAATTTTGAAAATAATTATCTGTATTTTATAAGTACAAAGAAAAGGTTTTATAGATAAATAATAGATTTTATCATATTTTTTATTGTTAACAAACGAATTTTACAATTTATGGTATTTTGAAACTTACTCTTTTTATCGTACACTACAATGAAACAAATATAATAATTTTCATGCCTTTCAAATTACTTTGATTGTTTTATTTTGGATGATTTTCTTTTTCATTATTTTTATTTAGGGAAAAAAGTGAACTTTCAGGGGGTCTTCAAAACTCAGGGGCTCCAGGCTATTGCCAAGTCGTGTCTAGTACTGCCTATTGGGTAATCCAGCACCGCTTATAGATCAACTTGTCGCTTTTTGGCAAATCACTAAATGTTTGGTCAATTTCAAAACATTTGCCTTTGATTTATTTCGAAATCATTTCTTTAATCCGACAGTAATTGCAGATAAAGACTTTCACAGGTTACAAATCTTTATGTCGCTCCGAGCTGTTTTTCCAGGCACCTTTCACTTCAATAACCAGTAAACCGTCAAAACATTTTATTGTTGTCACTACCTGATCAAATCACTTCGGCCGCCACTGTTATAAATAACTCCATCTGATTATATTTGACGGACATTGTTGTTGTTAATAAAAAGTTTCTGTGTAAAGTGTGATTTCAATAACGAATACTACAATTTATTTAATTGATATGTTTTGTGAATACTTACGATTCGTGTACACTTTCTCTGGATTTTAATAAACTTCCCTGTTTGTTCAAAAATTGTTGGGTTATGTTGTATCTCGTTTCAGCAACTGTTACAGAGAACACAGCGTAAATATTTAATTTAAACGATCGTCACATTATTATTTTTATATATCTGTGCTGCACAACAGACCATTACCTTTAGCTGGCATCGTATTTACACTTTCTTAAAATGATGAAAGTGCAAATAAGATCAAATTCAATTGTTTGTTTTAAATTTACATTTCCTTTTATCAGCATACGCCCAAATAAAGTCAACACAGTTATTCATTTGAATTTTGCTGACTAGCCAAGCAGCGCTGTAGTGGCAGGCAATGTAAAGCTGCGTTCCCACGACGTCTTGTAACGAAGGCGGGACGGGATGTGATTGGACGGATACTCAACAACACGCCATGGGAACATGGCCGCCTCTGCTGGTGGAGATGAGACGTAGCTACCCACTCTGTGTCGGTAAACATGACAAGAGTGCGTAGTGGAGCGCTGTTGCCATCAGTTTGCAGCAGCGGTGCGCACCCCTTCTGTTGCTGTAAAGTGCTCTGCGCCAAACGACACTAGGCAACGTGGTGGGGAAGTGGCGGCGAGGTAAGCGAGGGCTAACCTGTGGCGCGCGCTCGTCCCTACACTTCGGCTAATGAGGTCCCGTCCCGTCCCGCCTTCGTTACAAGACGTCGTGAGAAGGCGGCTTAATTAATACTTCGAGTACAATCGAAATTCGCCGAACAATTATCTATTGAGTTGGGCAGTCTCCAAGCTTAACGCATTTTAATAAAGCTGATCTTTTCAAATAGCGGTACCGTCGCCCATTCTAACCACGGTTTTTCCTTATTGTAATGTCAGGGTATTCCACATTTTATCCTTCGGCAATAGCGGATGATTTCAACACTTACAAGGCTCCCACACTCAACGCAAGACCAGTAACCTCCTACAGGTAAAAATACCTTAACGATTCCGATGCAACATGACACAGAGCTAGAACGAATAACAAATAAAGAAATATCATTTGCAAGGCAAAAATATTTTACGTAACAGAGGAATTAATTACTGGAATGACACACTGAGACAGCCAGGCAGGGTGCGGAGACAAGTCACTGATGCGTTGCGTAAAGAGAGAAATTAATTCAAATAAAACTGCAATATCAGTTGATAAATTACTCGTATAATTCGTTCTCGCGTTTTTAGAACTTACGGGGAAATGTTTCCTAGTTTCTAAGTCTATGAAAATGATGTGCAGTGTTGTTGAGTGAAGGTATTGAATTGTGCATTCTTCTACAATCATTAATTTTACACCATCCGGTAGCCATTGTAGCTAATTTTGGATCATGATGTATTGCGTATATTTATCCTACAAAAGTCTTTCTGGGACACTGAGGTCTCAGATGTAAGGTGGTCATTTCATTTAGTTAGTGTTGCTATGAGCGTATAATTAATAGCAATAAGATGTTTACAGTGCGATGTATGTAGTAAAGATCGGAAAGTTTAAATGCGTATCCTGTACTCATACTTCATACTTGTTGGAAGACACAACGGATACACCAGGTTTAAAATTCTGTAAAAGGTTTCGTAGGCCCTTAGTCTGTATGCAGTGAGGAGAGCTTCGGAATTTAAGTCACATGTTTGGTCCAATCTATTGATCTCAACAATGTATTAACCGTTTCGTACCCTTCTAACTGATGAAAGTCGCTTTATCATCGAACCACCGGTATTACAATGCAGCTAGCCTAGTTTTAAGAACAAAGCATATTTCGGTCACTAGAAGAACATCTCTGCTACATGATAAAATTGTAAGAAAAGACTACTATTTTTTTAAACTTATTTATTTATTTACTTATTGTATGGATTAGCAACTAACCAAAAATATACTATATATACAAGGACAAGAACGCTGACAGCATTCACCAATCGATGCCTAGCATTTGTAACCAGTTTAAGGAGGAAGTTGTAGCACTGATAATATCTTGGGATGGTCCATCGTACTTCCTTAACGAGCATTCCTCAATTTAGGTTCTCCACAGTCTGTGAAGGCGCTCCGCAGTCACAAATAGGAGAATACCGAAGTCCCCACATATAGAGCATTGCATTGCATTTGGCGTCGCCTGTTCTTAGGCATTTTAGTTTAACTCACTGGTATCTCTTCAGAAGGAATCCTGGCAGTTGTAGGATCTTTAATATATTGTTGCTTCACATCCAGATTTGTCACCATCGAAGTCAGATACATCATGCCATAATGGATGCATCGATTTAAGGCGAGTGGTTGTTACATGTAACTTTCTCCACTCACGTGCCATGGCTTCTTCGCGTCTTACCTCTGGGGGTGGTATATAGCTAATGACATTTCACCAGGGGACTGGGGTGGATTTTAGTTTTCCAGTTATAATTTTCATACACTCGTTCAGCTGAACATCGATTTTTCTAGTATGAGCACTTCATTGCCACACTGAAGCATAGTAGTTTGCGATATTCCTGACTATCCCACGGCATCAGTTATTGCTTTAGGCCTCTCTGCCATAAAGGAAGGGGATTGGAAAAAGCTAATGGAGGGAATTTGCCATGGACGTACAAAAGGAGTGGATTCGGGAAATCACGGAACACCGAAATCAGGACGGTTTACTCACCGCGATCACAAAGGGGACTCAAAGCGCAGGGATTAGCACGACCGAGATGGAAGAGTTTCACCCTGAAGAATGTGGGACTCAGTTCAATCGAAACGGAGAAGCCTCATCCCTGGCAACGGGCAGTGACGTAAACTATTGTTATGTGCATCCTAGTTAAAATATGTCCATTAGTTTCTGTATGATGCGTGAACTTAGACACAGATAGCGCATTCGTCCACCAGTGCAACGCAACGTCGCACGAACGTCGGATAAGAGTCACTTCAGAGTCAGACCCTTGTTATTGCGCAGTTCTCGTCTACCAGCTGTAATATTTCAACTCGTGATAGTGCAGTTTAAAAGCAGTCACCACTGATTTACCAGATAACACCGACAAAACGGAATGAGAAAGATACAAGGTCATCATGTAGATTCGGGATAGGAGGGTTCTTATCCTTAATCAGAGAACCACAGACAACTACACTTTGCAATATTTAATTACTCAAAGCTTTCCGTTGATTACCAAGATTACATGGGCGCCTGAACTAGTATTTCTAACCCAAACAATCAAGGAAACATCTACACATAACCAGTGCAAGATTAAAAGGTGGAATCCAGTGATTGCTATAAAGTTATTGTTCTCAATAGGTGTGAACGACGATTAGCTAGCTTAAAACAGTCAGTGAGCATGATCACTCTTGCAAGCGGCACCGCCATTAATAATACAGGCGGGGACCGTCTGCAATTTCCGACGTTATTCACTACAGGGCTTTTTCTGGATGGATCACACGAGATTATAGTGGTCGCGATAACACCCGAAAGCACATTACCAACGTGAAGCGGTTCAGTAGTCCAGCTCCTGGTATCAGCAGAGGGTGGTAATGCCGCTACACGCTGCGGACGTGTCTTCTCAACACTTTAATACTGCAGCCCAAATAGGTGGCATACACTTTAACTCACAAATGCAGTTGAAGTCGCACACTATAGGCGAGGTCACCGCACTGCCGGCGTGAGCATGTGGTTCCCGACTGATGGGCGGATCCTCAGCGCCGGATGCGCTATCGCGCCCAACGCAGGCCGCACCAAGTGTGTCGTGTCGTCCGGTGCCTGAGGTCCCGGTGGAAGGCGGGAGTCCATTCCGCCATCCGTGTCGACCCCAGTCAGGGAACATCCGATGTGTATTGGATCGGGAGGTTGCCCTCTATTGGCCACTCACTTAAACCTCCAATAACGTGAAACCTTCGGCGCTCCTAATTGGCGGGAAGGATGTTGCGGGTGGAAATCTATTACATGAGGTCTTCCTCGCATCTCTTCCTGCTGCCTAATGGCGTCCTATGCCAGCGTGCTGACAGTTATTCAGCACACAGCGCCACTGCAACGCAACCTCTGTTCAACTCCCGGGTGACCAACTGGGAAACGATTGGCTTGTCAGTTGCATGGACAACGCTCGTGCGACTCGAGTGTGACGATTCACTGTATACTCAACCTTCAGTTCAGTTGAAATTAAGGCGTACTGCGATCAGGTGTTTAGTATTAACCTAGTGGAAATAGTATAAGGCATGAGAAGTTGTAGTCAAAAGAATTGATATGAGTGATGAGTAAATTTAAAATAGTTATTATTATATACTGTGTGAAAAGTACTGTACATCAGCTTATATCACTGGTCATAGTAGGTAATATCCGCTACCGTGTGCAAATATTGTTCCAGACAACGAGTACTGCAAGATTTTTTATTTTACCTTTGAAATATCTAGCTAATTAAACAATTTTTATACACCTATTATTTCATTTTACTAAAGTTGGTTTTGTGAGAAACAAGGCAGATCTAAGACTTAATAAATATGTTATTTTTTATTCAATATTATTCAGAAGTTATCTCTCACTTAATTGCGAAGCAATTCAAAGTACTCTAGTGGAGTGAATACCTCGCTTGATGACCAGTTAAAATACGTACGCACATATTAACTAATAATCATCTGATTAAAGAAATGTAGTTCTGAATTACTCCACAATTAATATACCTTGTTCACTTGAACTGGCAACTCAAGGTCAGATTCCCCTGGTCGCGGTCCCACATCATCGAGCTTACCGCTGTATCCATGTAGGCAGTAGCGATTTTCCCCTTCAGATTTACGGGTAAAGGCAGAGGAGTGGGGATAGAGCATACTGACCTTGACCCGCCTCTGTTAACTGAACGGGCTTAAATGGTTATTTTCATTTATTATTTGGGGAGGGGTAAGCTTTGGGCTTTACGCCTAGTCGACATCGATGTTATTAGAGGCTGGAAGCGACTGGTGGCAAGGAACGGGAGAGAATCCTGCCATGGCCGTTTGAGATAACTGTCCAAGCTGTTATTAAATATTACATTTCGTTAATACATAAAAATTTTTATTTTCAGATTCTTGTCTATGCATAAACAAACTCAGGTATTTCAAATTATTATTTTTTCCTCTCTAGCGTTGTGGGTTAGTGGTAAAACTTTGGACTCGCATTCGGGAGGACGGGTGTTCGAATCCCCGTTCGGTTATCCAGATTTGGGTTTTTCCGTGGTTTCCCCAAATCAGTCCAGGCGAATGCTGCGATGGTTCCTTCAAAAGACCATGGCCGAATTCCTTCCCGTGCCTTGCCCCGGTCCCTTCTTGCCTCTAATAACCTCGACGTCGACGAGGCGTAAAGCTATCAGCTAAAAAAAAAAAAAAATCTATACATCGAACTTTTAAGTCTACGTAGATTCTATTAATTACAAATATGTGGTCTTTCTTCCACCGAGATACATCTACTCCTATTTGTGTTCTTTTGTTAATGATTATGGGGTGACACTTCTCAGCCAGTTCCTTAAGCCCAACCAATAAAGCCATTTGAATTTTACTTCGTATTGCTTCAAGCTATCGCTCTGGGACAAAAGCGGAAGGTATGGTGTTTGGCGAATGAGTGGATGAACCATTAATATCTGCATTCTATGAAGCGGCCGAAAGTATCAGTACCCAATAACATTGCGATTACGGACCGCACGGCTTGTCATTCTGGAGCAGACTGAAGCTTTTGAGTTGGTTATAAGTCGCAGGAGAGTTGAGAGAGAGGACGAAGAACATTCAACGCACCTGTGATCCAACTGTCGCGCAGTTGTTGCTGCGTTGCACCGGTGGACGAAGGGCCTGTCTCTGATATTTATATTGGTCCCTATATGAACAGCTCCACAAGCTTTATTCTCTCGCAGGCAATTAGTTTACAATTTGTTTATTTATTTCATGGTCAAACAGGAGGGATCCATAATATTGAGTATAACTATAAGTTTTTTTTGAATTGCTTAGTTTCAATATATCATTATTAACCTTCGAAGCAAGTTGACTTGTTTATTATATATCATAATAATTAATGATAGATAATTCGTATAGAGAGTGGATAGAATAATGTGGGAAGTACCACAGAAGTAACGGTATTGGGTTACTAAACTTTCATTGGATCATCTGTTAAATATGATGGTATAGTATGGGACCCACATTTATGGTATCAAATAGGAGTTCTAGAGGGCGTTAAGAAGGGCTGTTAGATTTGTCTCTGGAAATTACTGCAACTGATATGAGAAAGGAGCTGGAATGGAATTCATTGGATGATATTAGAGTGGTGGGAGTGTATAAGGCGTATATTGGTGATGAGGCGTGGAAAAAGATTAATGAAAGAATTAAGAGTGGTGTATTGAAGCGAAAAGATAATCATGACCACAACCTGACACTCCATTTCAGGCATACGAGTGTAGGAAAATTATCTTTCGTAGGTAGCATGTTTTGGAATAAATTATCAAGAGAGGTGATGAATAATTTATCAGAAACACTGAAAGAATTTAAAATTTGAGAGAGACAAATTAGACAGGTACAAGAAATGGTAAAATCTGGTGTGTAGGGAAATAGCCACCGGAGCGTGCAATTAATCGAAATTAAATTAGAATTAACTAGAAGTGCTATCATCCGGCTATAAGTTGGCCGCTATTCTGGTCCAAGCAAAAGAGAAGACAGTGTTGGCAAGACGTTCCGTAAACGAATGTTTTCCCGGTTCCATCTTGTCTGTTGATGAACAATAATAATCTCTTTGTGTTACTTCTGACTGCTTTAAAACTGTCCTGTGCGATTTCTTGTTGTTCGGCGTTCAGTTTGGCATAAACTGCCATTCTCATTTTCTTTTTCGATTTTGTACATGTTGCCGACGTCATGAATATTGCAATCTTAAGTGGCCCTGTTGTTATAAAATTTATTTTAAGCAATATAAGGAAAATTTGTTCTAGTTTTAACGTCATAACTATTTTATATGAGAAGTAAGTAAAAAACGATTATCCACTGATATCTTAATAACTGTAGACTTTGTGCTAGTCGAGATAAAGGGACATTGACGATAGGTGAAGCACATGGCAAAGTTCAGATTAGAACTACACGTCAAAACATCCACAGTGATACCTTCGACAGGCATTTGTTGCTGCTCCAGTGTTTTTATACACACTTAGATAAGTCTGAGAAATGAATTTCTCAGTCATTAAAATCTGACACTATTTTTAATGCTTTAATTTTAATCACGATTTCGAGAAATAAAGTATGTTTAACTAGATAACAAATGGTTTATAATCTGCATGTTAAAATCATTACAGCATTTCCTTTCCTATTCTGAAACTATTTATTTAGGCAATGCATTCCAACAACTAAAAAAAAAAAAAAAAATAGCAAGGAGATCTTACGTTAAATCAAAGTTATATTAGATACTAAATTACATTTTCCCATACGCGCAATGAAATAAAAGCATGCCCATACCTGAGCTGCGTTATAGCTTGAGCGGTTGAGTCGTCGGGGTATCGGAGCTTACGCTCCTAACTCCCCTCAAGATGCTCTCCTCGAACCACGCTACCACCAGCAGCCACCCCCATCTGAAGAGTTACTCGCCATTACAGAATGGATAGTGAGGCAAGGCACACTTGATCACCCATTAAGTGTGCCCACGGGGAGCAACGCGGACGCGGCACACGCCACGAACCGAGTCGAAGACGTCATTTGAGGGGGGGGGGGGTTCCGACCAGATCTCTCAAAATTTCACCGGAGGGGGGAAGGGGTCCGGAATTCCGTAAAAAACCCAACACGTCATTAGAGGACGCCCCCTAACCGCAGCGACCGAGCGCAGCGTGTTCTCCCCTCACCCAGTCGACAGCGCAAAGCGTCACTGATGGGCACAGGTTTCCACACTATGGGTACCCTCCTATTGCACGGCCCATCGCGGCCAACGGGCACACCGGGTGTGGGCGCCAATGTTGAGCTCAGCTTACGGCGCACCCGTCCAAGCATCGCAGAGCACCATCGTAGCGCACGATCACGCCGCAGCCGGCTCGAAGTGCTGCAGAGCTCACTGGTGGTGCTGCTCTTCCCCCTCCCCTCTACCGGGTAAGATTTTCGGACTCATGCACTACCAATCCCCATTGATGTAAAGGATCTATAAAGGCAGCAAGAGATAGTGCACACCGGCGGCAAGAAGCACTAATTTCCTTGATCACCCACCACTGACCCCAGTAGCAGCCACCTGCGAAAACCGGAAGTGACTACCAGTGTTGTCAGATCACGCCAGTTTACCGGTACCGGGACCAATAAGGGTCGTGTTACCTTCCTGGCAGTTCACCGCAATACCGCAGTCATCTGGAGGTTTTCTCTCGTATACCAGAGGCTCGTCGCACTCACAATTCCGCTATCCTTCCTTTCTTGCCAAAATAGCTGAGCAGCTGTCTTTGGTATATGCAAATATCGTTAGTATCCATCGATAGTATGCAACTTGAACCACCCGTTGCTCTTCCATCTGACTCGTTTTAAGTAATCCTGCATGGGATGATAGGGCCTCTGTTGTTTCTCATATACATTAATGATTTGTGCGACATAATAAGGGGGATGAAAAGATTATTTGCCAATGATGCTATTATTTATCGTGAAATAACAACCAAGGACGACTGCGCTTTGTTACAAGACGATATTATGAAAATAATTGCTTGGGGTAAAGACTGGCAGTTGGAGTTAAATGCTAAAAAGTACCAACTCATCCGTGTAAGTAAACAGGTGGCATCATTTAGCTCTTAATATACAATTAATGGTACTGTCCTTAGATAAGTATATTGCGCTAAATACCTAGGGGTAACAATTCATAACAATTTGTCGTGGAGTGAGCATATCGAGAATGTAATTGGGAAAGCAAATCGTATGCTTCGATTTCTAGGTCGTAATTTAAAACAATGCACTCCGAACGTTAAATCGATTGCATACAAGTCACTAGTGCGGCCTCACTTAGAATATTGTTGCTCTGTATGGGGTCCGCATCAAAAGGGATTAATGGAGGGCCGCCCGATTCGTGACAGGTATATATAGTTGGAGGGAAAGCGATGTTGAAGGAGTTAGGTTGGGAAGACCTGGAGCACCGAAGGCGTTGCTCTCGACAGAAGCTAATTGAAAAATTCTCAACTGACGTATTTCGGAATGACAGTAAACAAATATTGCTACCAACAACATTCATATCCCGGAATGACCGCGAAAATAAGATAAGAGAAATCAGGGCCAGAACCGATTCATTTCTGTACTCAATTTTTTCCACGAGCGATTAGGGAGTGGAATAGAAAGGATTTACCGGGCGACTAAACATAAAATCCGACAGGAGTAGTTTTAGATAAAGTACTCCGGCTATCCTGATCTGGGTTTTCCATGGTTTCCCCAGATCGCTCCATTCGAATGCTGGGATGGTTCCTCACAATAGCCCATGGGCGCCTCCTGCCATATCCCTTCCAAACCATTACCTTCCCGGATAGGTGCAATGCACCCTCAGCCACACACTTTTAGTGAATCGCGGAGTAATAGTAATAGTAACAAAATACGCTGGTAACTTTAGTGGGCAGATATAGTATCAGAGACTCTCTGGATACGTGGTGTACAGGACGAAATAGTTCAGTTTGCTGCTTGTTATATAACACCAGCAAAATAGCCAAGTCTGTAGGTAACCAGGCGTCATCAGGGGCTGGACAAGACTTACTTTCCATACCGTTTCATCCCACGAACTCCTCCGAAATTTAAACATTCTAGCGCTTTGGAACATCCAGCCCTTGGGTTCTTGTCATTGGCTGAGCAAATCTTGAGATGCAGAGGGGACTATTTTTTTGCGCCGAGTTGTCAGAGATTGTATCGTTATGACACGTTTGTCAACGGATTTTTGAAACGACTGTGCGTTCCAAACTTAGCGAGAACCTTTCTGATATTGCTACAGCTTCCTTCATTTGCAACAGAAATCAAATTATTATTTTATTACTTAACTCCGATTTAAATATTGTTTCCCCGCTTACGATAGTAAGTAATTTACTCATTAATAATTTGTTATTGGTTGATTATTGATTCAAAATGGAGTGGTAAACACTTGGACCGTTCCATATATATATCAACTAATGACAGAAGACTTCACATCTGGAGATTCGTTGATGACATTGCACTTGTGGTGATGACATTGACGAACTCCAAATCTCAGTTACCGTTATCATCTCCGAGTGTAAAATAGTTGGCGTAAGCATGAATCTCTCGAAAACTTAAGTTATCTAACAAATGGGCCACAGAGAGGAATGTACAACCAGTAATACATCTTTACAAAACTTCAGTTGGTATGTTTATCTTCAGCAGCTTGTAAACAAGGGAGGAGATGTAAGACCAGAAATTTTTCGTCGCATCAACCTGCGACGTCAAACTTTTGTGAGGTACTTCAATATTATAAAATCTAATTTGCTCAAAAATCTAAACAAAATGGTTTACGGCCAGTGCTTCCTTCCTGTGCCGAGTTACTACTGTGAGACCTGGACGTTGAACGAATAGCAACACAGCGAGTTATGGATAGGTCTAACTAGAAAAGAGCAACCGACATTCGATCATTCACGAGGTTCACAGACATCCTGGAGAAAATAGCCTCCTACAAGTGTCAGTGGGCCGGTCGTGTGGCGAAAGATGGACGTAATCAGTGTTAAAGTGGAGCCCAAGAAATCACCCCCCCCCCCCCAGACCGATGGGATAAGGACATACGCAGGGTTGTCGGAGTTAACTGGCAGAGGATCACCCGAGATCGTTCGACCTGAGAAGACTACTCAAGTTCTACCGAAACTCATAACTCTAAGATGCCTCATTATTTAATAAATGAACTGCCTGATGATGTTAATATGTGTATATAACCAGCTTTTAAAATCGAGGAAAACATTACAACAAATTTCAGTGAAATTTCTGTCTAAGCTGTTATAGAAATGTATTAATTGCTACTTAATAATAATAAAGAACCTACAAATTACTAAATAACAGGAAAATGATACATTGCTTTCGTATTTAAATAGCGATAAAAGAAAAAAATACGAAAAATTAATTTGTCGGATTTAAACTATTCGTATCGAATGATACTCAGTATAATTTAAACATAGTCGTGATTTTGTTAGCGTTACATTTCCTAACGTTGAATTAAAGCAATAAAGACAGGCAACTTGCAGTTTCACGACCACTCTAGATGTTTCGAACTAAATGTAATTCCTTGAAAAAAATGTAGATGAATATATAAGAAGTCCGGTAGGGAAAATTATACCACCAGTGTAAGCGTAGCATGACTGTCGCCTTGTGGCATATACCACAGGCATGTGTGACCTTTCTGCAAAGGACACAAACTAGCAACACCACTGCACAAGGACTCCATCGTAAACTTTTTTCTCCGCGATGCTAGAGTGCCGATTTAGAATCTGTCGTGCTTTGCGTGACAGCCAAATATCTCATGTTCTTAACATGTTTCACCTCGCGTTAAATCGGATTCAGAGGAATTTAAGTACTCACGTTGTTTCTGATAAATGACGATTTAAGAATTTCAAACCTTACATAACAATCTAAATGTTACGTTGAGATTCGAATTACTTTGTGATTAAAAAGCATTATTTCTTCAGTAGACGTTATTGTTGTTATTCCGTATGATAGCAGGAAACAATTGTAACGTTCAAAAATGGAAAGGCTGTAAATCTGTGTATAATATGTGAAAATATTGCACACCTAATTCAACTGAGTTACTACTATGTATAAAGCGTCAATACGCTACTAGTATCATTCTGTTTCTAATATTGTTTACCGGGATGTAGAATCCCAGTGTAGTGTATTAACGTGTGCGATATCTTATGCTGCCAACTTGCTATTTAGATTGTGAATGTTTTAACTAACGAAGTTCCCCTGTCTCTATGGAAAATATTCTACTTAAATTTTGGTTTCATTTCACAGTAGAGCCAATAAATGTTCTCCCTGGCTCCGTAACATATAATTAGCAGTGAATAAGAGCTTCATTAAACTTTTATATTTTCACTACTTTTTTGACATCGTAATGCTTCCGACCACTTAAATAAGCATTTTCGTCTTTTCACATTCCGCAGAACACACTGAAACATAACATTTAACTTTTTGGCTACCAGGTGATGCCAACATTATGCAAGCGTATTTCATTTCCAGTGGAATTTGTTCCAAGAATCCTAAGATTTGCCTTAAGTACCCCTATCGCCATTTCCACGATTAAAAGATACGAGGTCTCGTTCAAAGACAAGTCCTACACTGTACATTATTCCCTTCACTTTCTGGCATAGAGCGGTTTTACTCGGTTTTATGAACTGTCGATCCTTTTTTTAATAACAATAAAACGTGGTAAATTGCCCATTTTGCATACCTTATCTCGTAGAAAAGTAAAATTAATAATAATGGTGAAGAAACGCTACTTATCATGCATGAAATAACTACAAGACCTTGTCAATAAGAGAAGATACAATGATGGGATTTATTTGTTAATATAGCACGATAACGCTACATAAGGAGAATATTGTTTTACCTCCATTGACAATCACATTTTAGTGTCCCGTTTACTAAAACATGGGCTGCAGAATGGTCACTCACCTGAATTATTTGAGAATAAACAATTCATGACATTTAAAGAAACGATTCTGCTTCCTAACGTGATTCATACTTACTATACAATGAAGACATAACTCAGAACAAGATGTTAAATAACTAAAAGGTCACGATAATTTTGACAAAAATATTTTTGTATGGATTTTCTTTACTCAGAAATCGACCCTTTGTCAGATAACTGTTGATATGACATATTTCTTCCTTTATTAAATAACACGTTTTTTATATACTCCTCAGACACCCAAGAAATTTTTAACAACAGCGACAAAATTTGATTATATATTTAAATTTCGAAGGAGTGCGCGTTTCGGTGGCAGACTCCCTACACACCCATCTTCCCTCTTTCCTGCACCCACCTACATTTGCCCTCTACAAATTTTAGCTTTAAATTCTTTCAACGTTTTTGGTAAATTATTCATCATTTCCCTTGGCAAATTATTCCAATCCCTGACACCCTTACCCAAAAAGGAGAATCATCCTACACCCTTGTGCCTGAAATCGAGTGGCACCTTGTGGTCATGGTCATCTTTTCCTTCCATTCACTACTTTTAACACCTAAATCAACATCTTTCCATGCCTCATCACCAATATACGCCTTGTACACTCCCATGACCCTCTTCAGCCTCTTCCTGTCTTCCAACGAATTCTATTTCAGCTGGTTTATCATATCTGTTACTGATTGCATTCTGTGGTAATTTCCAGAAACAAATCTAACAACCCTTTTTTTGCACCCTCTCCAGCTCCTGTATTTGATACTCATAATGTGGGTCCCTTACTACACTACCATATTCAAGCAATGATCTGACCAAAGTTTTGTAATCCAATTCCTTTACTTCTCTCGTACATCCCCTCATCACTCTCTCCAACAAGTGCAGATTTTTGAAACCTTTTCCTACCACTCCACCAATGTGACCTGCCCAGTTAAACTTTTAACCAAATGTAATGCCAAGATATTTACATTTCTGTATCTAATAAACTAACTCTTCTTTGCATTGATCTTCATCTTACCAACCTAAATAGATATCCTGTCCAGATCACCCTGCTGCTGTTTACAGTCCCTTACCGTTTTGATCCTTTTATATAGCATTACATCATCTGCAAACAATCTAATTTCTGATAGTAAACAATCAAGACAATTATTCATTAGAATAATGAATAGCAATGGTCCCAATACGCTATCCTGCGGCACTTCCATTTTTACTTACACTTCTTTTGATACTGTATTTCCTACCCTAACTTTCTGTTTTCTACGTTTTAAAAATTCCGTTACCCAGTAAATCACTTTCTCAACCACACCAATAGATTTTACCTTGTCTAGTACCATTTTATGGCTCACTCTGTCAAAAACCTGGGAAATATATAGTGCTATACTATCAATTTGGCCTCCCTTGTCTATTTCATCTGAAATATCTTGCATATATTCCACCAACTGAGATTCGCATGAATACCATTGCCTAAAGTCATGTTGCCTACTTGAAAACCACTTACATTCCTCACATATATTTCTAATGATGTTGTATATCAATCTCTCCAATAAATTACCTACCACTGATGTCAAACTGATTGGCCTGTAATCTTCGACTCTATTTCTCACCCCTCCTTTATGTACCGGCGCTACTATCACACTATCAAGTTCTGTGGTAAGCAGCAAGTATCCAGACTAAATGTAAATAATATTTCAAGGTAAGTTACAATGCCACATCCGGCTATCTTTAAGATATCTGTAGTAATATTATCCACACCAGCCATTTTATGTTTTTTTTTTTTTTAGTTTTCTTATTTCCTTTATGATATCCGCAGGATGAATTTCAATTTTTTGGGTCTTTTAATTTGTAATTGTGTTTTTAAGCTCATTCTCCGAGTTAGATCCTCCTGTTTCTGTTTTATTGTCCCTAATGCTCTCACTAAACCAGTTACTAAATATCTCTGCCTTTTTCAAATCCTCGGTAACTTCTTCGCCAACAAAATGAATCAAATAGTAACAGTCGTAATTCTAAAACAGCCTATTGGACAAATTGTTTTCGGCTGATCTTACAGATAGAAAAACTAGAGCAAGGTTGTTAGGTATTCAAAATGATTTGATCTCTCGTTCCAGGATGCGCGATTAGTTGTTTAGCATAGAATATTCTGGAAGCTCAACGGGCAGGCAAGACAACCACAATTCAGCCTTTCATTGATAAATCGAGGGATTTAAAAATGAATGTGAGTCAGAAACCAGAATTCTATGTTGTTAATGAGCTTTAAATCTTTTAAATATATCAATCTCAGCCTCCACTACCTAAGAACCCTTTGTTTGTGGTGGTAGCATGGAGTTTCCAGTCCTGCCCGTTGGTCAATTTCCCGTAGCTGTGTAGGCGAGTGATAGAATGGTTGTTTAAAATGATCGATCTCTCACATTTTCATCTTTCGACCAAAGCCATGTGTGTTCGTATATTTCACTTTTCCGCCACAACTACATAGCGCTGACCACTGGTGTTTGCGTGTGGTAATGACCTCAAGTCCCTGATCATGCACTATGGTGGTTACATGTCGGTTACTATAATTGTGTGGGAGATATGGTGGTTGAAACTGGTCGACCTAGAGCATTTTCCTATTTCTGCCAAAGACGTGTGACTCCAACATATTTCACCTTGCAGCCAATCTACCCAGCGCAGACCACTGGCGTTTGAGTGTTGTAGTAGCCCGGAGTCTTCCATCGTGCACTATGGTGATTGCATGTAGGTAGGTATGGGGGTGTGGTAGATATAGTACTTGAAAGTGGTCGATCTGATATAGAGACGTGTGTCCCTATATTTCACTCTGCAGCCAAAAACTACCTAGCGCAGTCCACTGGAGTTTATTCGTAGCAATAGTTTCGAGTCTCCCAACGTGCACTATGTTGTTTGCATGTTGGTAGCTATGGGAGTGTGAAAGATATGGCGGTTGAAATTGGTTGATGCTCGAACTGAAGAATCGGTTTTATCAGTAATAAAAAATAATAAAGAAAAACAAATTCAGTGGAAGCTGTCATATACATGTACCCATTTCATTTATGTTCGCTTTGTATGTTTCGAGAATATAGTGTTCTGCGAACTAACGATTTTTTTAGTCGTTGAAGGACATCTTTTAACCGAAAACAACTCTCTGATAAATAGCGGTGTAAATTGTCTGGCTACCTGGAAAAACCAGCGCATAGTGGCAATGAACAAGACATTAAAAACCATCTGAATTTTATGACTTAACTTATCTCATTTCGTGCTTCTGAGTGCATGGAAAATTCTGCTCGATCTTAAGATTTGCAGTGTTTTTAATGTGCTCAGAAATAAAGATTTTGTACTGAATCAACAGTTAAATTAGTTCAGTTTTTTGTCATAACAATTTTGCTTAGTGCCTTTGAAATAGATTTAAACGCACTGGATAATGCTAGGATAGGATAAGCAGTATCAAAGAATTGGAAGTGAATATAGGAGTGGCACAGCGGAGTGTATTGAGATCATTTCTGTTAGTTATTCTAATGAATAATTATATTTATTGGAAACTGTCAGAAGTTAGGATCTCTGCAGATGACGTAATGCTAGGATCCTTCACTTGTCTGAGAGAGTGATGAGTTGGTTTACAAAACTGTGGTCAGACCATTGCTTGAATATGGCAGTGTGGTATCGGACCACGTTTTGGGTATCAGATACAGGAGTTGGACGGACTGCATAGAAAGGCTGCTAGATTAGTCTTTGGAAATTACCGCAGAACATAATTAGTAACTACTATGTTAAAAGAGCCGGAAAGAGATTCATTGAAAGACAGGAGGATGGTGAAGAGAGTCATGGGAGTGTACAAGGCTTATATAGATGATGAGGAATGGAATGATATTGCCCTAGAGAAAAGATGACCGCAAACTGGCACTCTATTTCAGGCACAAAGGTGTGGGGAGATTTTCTTTCGTAGGTAATAGGATCATAGAATATAATAAATTATCAAGAGAAATTATGAATAATTTATCAAAAACGCTAAAAGAATTTAAATTTGAAATTACTAGAGGGAAAAAGTTGGTGGAAAAAAGGGGGGGAAAATTAGTGTGTTGGGAAATTGCCACCGGAGCAAGTGTTCCATCGCAATCAAACTAAGTTAAACTGTAATTATTGTGATGTAGTAAAAGACGTAGAATATCCCAGACGATTTACTGTAGGTGATCCTAGGTGATAGAATAGACATAGGGACAAGAGGTTGATATGAGTTTAATAGTATTCAGTTAATCATCCAAAAACATAGAACGAATTATAGAAGAGATATTGAATCAAAAAATAATAAATAATAATAAAAAATAAAGTTACCTCATCTTAGTTGGTTTCATTACTTAGTAGGCTATGAACATAGAAGTAATATACCAATGTCAGAAAAAAATATACCTTATTTTGCTAGAGGCTGCCTTCGACTCACCTTAATAATTAAGTCCAATTCGGGAACTGCACCACTTTCGGTACCTGCCAGAAACTGGTACTAACCTGTTGAAATTTACATCAGTCGCTTCGTCAACATGTGCTCTACACGTTTTGCGATCATACATTGCGGAAAAGTCGCCAGGAATTTAATTAAAAATGCCGAAATATGACATGACGTACAGCAGTTACATGCCGCCAACGTTGAAAAAAAAATCAGTGACAGTCTCTTAAAATGTTGATTTAATCCTTTGTTGTAATGTTTTCATGCCTTTTCAGCTCTACTCCTTTGTAAAAAGTCGTACAAAATTGACAAACACGCAATATTTTTCCGAGTTGTAATACGGTGATGATCGCCATCTTACGTAGCAACCAGAATTCCAAATACGCCTTTGAGCGTTAGATGCCACATAGCCAAAATTTCGTAATTTTTTATCACTTGGTCCAGGCCGTATTTCAACCTAACCACAATTTCTGTGACAAAACTAAACTGTTTAGGTTGAAATGATCTATAATTTTTATGTTATTTTAGCAGAGCTGAAAGCATTTAGCAGTTGCTCAACCTTTCATATTTCGGCATTTTTAATTAAATTCCTGACGACTTATCCGCAATGTATAATCGCAAAACGTGAAGAGGACATGTTGACGAAGTGACTGATGTAAATTTTAACAGGTTAGTACCAGTTTCTAGCAGGTACCGAAAGTGGTGCAGTTCCCCTAATTTATTCAACTTTCTGAATTCTGCTTTTAAATATGACGTTACTCCAATTATAAATAATAGTTCTATTTTTCACAAACAAGTTTTGGCTCCTTAACTAATTTTTAATAAATAAAATTAAAGAAAAAGTCGTATATTCCTTCAAAATTTTGACTACAACACCCTGGCCTGGCATTCATGAGGACACTGGATCGAACCCTCGCTCTGCAATTAAGATTTCGGTTTGTTATGGTTTTCTGAAGTTATTCCAAATGAATACCAAGAGGTTTCATTTGAAAGCTAGTGGCTTTATTATTTCCCATCCAAGCTCTCAATTTAAGGCACTAATAACCGCTATGTCGCCGAGGTATATAACTCTAAAAAATATATATTTATTTTGAGTTTTCAATTTATTTAGGTGTATTTATTTCAAGGATTCTTATCAAAATTTTAACTATTCCATTAATGTGTTTTTGGGTCGTTAATATATTAAATGCAGTAATAATGAACTCATTTATTATACCCTTTTCATAATTTTCTTACTGTTGTATTGTGACTCCTACTCCGATATTAGTACCTTCACCAATCGCTCGGCATCAATTATGATTGTTTTTTAATTTAATTATCAAGTTAATTTTATTAGCGGTGGGATTTATTTGTATAGATATTAATTTATATTTGGTTGTTATAATATAATTACTAAGGAAAGGTTGGGCGACATTAAAACCTACGACTTTACGATGAGATAAAGAACATATTGTAACGAACGCGTCTTGTGACCGCTAGTTACATTAATAAACTATATGTTTATTATTTAAAATGTGGAATATTTTAGTGGGCGTTTGGGCGCAGTGTACATTGTACGAGTGTGGAGCGGCAGATCTGAGGAATGCCAGCAGGCCGGTTCCTAGAATTAGCGAGGGGAGAATAGTGAGTGCCTAATGGAGGGGAGATTTGTGCTTGCCAGGTAGACAAACAGGGTGATCGGCGAGAGTTTTCTGTTTTTGCATGTGGCACGACGAACGAGGGAGAGAGATTCTATGCCGGCCGGCCAGCAGATTCGGACGATGTGATGTCTGGACTGTCTATTCGTGAGTGGGACTGTTGCTGCTGCCTGGATCCGGACACCCGCTATTTTGTTTGAGCAGATGAGCTCAGGCAAAGGACGACATCTGAGGAACTGTGCTACACTGGTCCATAGCAGAGAAGACCGTCATCCAATGTGTGGCGGCAGACATGTACATTCGGTAATTATACATCGCCAATGAAGGACACTGTGCTAGCTAGACTTTCAAGGTCATAGCATTGCCCAGCTACGACCCTGCAGATAAGAACTCTCATAGCCCGGAGCAAACATCTCTTTCAGAAGTGAAGTCAAAATGTTGGCTTCGTTTACTGTTTAAATTTTGTGTATTTTATATAAAATACCCTGGCGCCCACAAAAGGACAACTGATTAATTTTAACTAATTTTGTTATATATTTAATGTGATTAATTGAAATAAAACCATTTGTGATTTCTCGTATAAAGTATTCACGCAAGTTCTACCTTTCATGATAATAAAATAAAATAATAAAATTAATCATAATTTTAAATCAGGTAATGAGGTCAGAACGTTACAATATTTATTGTTCGAAGATACATACTACGATGATTAAGGAGGATTAAAAAATTAAAGCCAAACAGGATGTCATACGTAATTGAAATTAATAATTGCACGAATAAAACCTAAGCAATTCACAAATACTTTGACTCAGCAGAGAGAATGGGGTTTCTCTATCTATATGGGGAAGAACACGAGGGAGTTATAGGATTAGAACTGTGGCGGAAATGTAATTGTTACCGTGCGATGATAGATGCAGCGTAGTGGAGCAATGTTTCGCACCAGTGCTTGAAGATAGCTGAAACGTCGCTCTGTGAACAAGTGATGCAGAGGAAGTGCCGTGATGATGAGAAGGCGTGCTGCAGCACCCCGTACAGCGAAATGACGTGGTGGTCAGTCACCCAGCAACTGACTACCCAGCGGCTGCATTGTCGTGAGATACTGTCGGATGGTGGCATGCCGTCCAACAAGTACGTCACCGCGATAGGGACAGAAAACTCGAATTGTGCTAAATGGAGAAACTTTAGAGACATTATTTTAACAAACGGATCAGTCGCGTAAACGAATGTGTGGGCCACGTTAATTCATTAGTCTACTCACGTTCGTCTGTTACGATTGAACTTTCATAACAACTGCTGGTGAGAATGAACAGACGTTATCTTTTGAGACTGCGGATGACGTCCAGTTCCACAGACTGCTGAAACCCATCTCCTACTACACATGGAAGGTGAGCGGTAACACTCTAGCTTTGCATTCGGGAGGACGCAGGTTTGAATCCCCGTCCGGCCATCCAGTTTTTACGTTTTCCATGGTTTCCCCAAATCACTGCACGCTAATTTCACGGCCAAATTCATCATTCCAGTTCCTTGCCATCTGCTCCCACCTCCCCCGTAATTCCCAGCCTCTAATTGCCTCAGAAAAAAAAAACCGTGTCCTACGCTTATCAAAAGACACAGTATAGGCTGACTGCTGGCAGATAGTCTGCTCTTCAGAATTGCATGCATTTAGATCTTTCTGCGTTTATGTCGAAGTGTCAGATCGTCTATATTCATCCGATAATTAGGACTCAAAACAGGACACTTCAACTGCAGAAGCAGCCAGTAGCGTATTAACCACGTAGCAGGAGCTAGCAAATGCTACGGGCTCGCGGCTTCTAGGGGGGCCACGCGCCTTTTAGGGGGCCTCGCGCCTTCTAGGGGGGCCTCGCGTCGTCTAGGGGGCCCTCGCGCCGTCTAGGGGGGCCTCGCGCCTTCTAGGTGGCCCCGCGCCTTCTAGGGGGCCTCGCACCTTCCAGGTGGCCCCGCGCTTTCTAGGGGGGCCTCGCGCCTTCTAGGAGGCCTCGCTCCTATTAGGGGGCCTTGCGCCTTCTATGGGGGCCTCGCGCCTTCTAGGTGGCCCCGCGACTTCTAGGGGGGCCTCGCGCCTCCTAGGGGGGCCACGCGCCTTCTAGGTGGCCCCGTGACTTCTAGGGGGCCTCGCGTCTTCTAGGGGGGCCTCGCGCCTATTACGGGGCGACCTTTTTTTATATAGCTCTACTAGCTCTACAATTTTACCCCGGACGGCAAAAATCAAGGGCCTCTTCTTCACATTTGCTACGGGCCCCGCGCTGTCTTAATCAGGCCCTGGCAGCAGCGCAATATGATTATGAATTTTAAAAAGTCTATCACTTGAAATGAGATATAATGTCAGCAGAACTGATTGATTTTCGCACTTGATGTAAATCAAACTTCACTTTTCTCTTACCTTGTTCGCTACATACATCGCTCTAATTAGCAACGCTGCTATCGCCATCCATTTTATTGAGCCTGATGATACCGGGTAATTATGAGACTTGGTGTTCAGAAGGTCGTAAGTTAAATACTATATCAGTCCGTCCAGATTTCTCATTCCTTACTATCCAGAAACCACGCCAGCCAAATAACGCTATCGTTCCTTCAGACGACTTTGATCATCACATCCTCTGATTCTCCCATTGACCCACCATTCTCTTTTTCCTCAGTGGTAAAGTATTATGTTTTTGGCTACTGCATAGCTACCATTATTACGCCATTGAACCTGCCGTTCAAGAGACAAGGATACTTGTAGTTAAGAAGTGAAAATTTTCATTCACTGAACTCTTTGTAATAGCGTTGGCTGCTCCATTTGTTCCCAATTGCCTAAATGGGAACCGCATAAGGCGAAATTTCAATAGAGTTATCGTAACCTAATATCCAACAGACTTAGCTGAGGAAAAGAGCTTCCACTTAGATATCTCCCATCAAGCAAGCCAACTCCACGTAGACTTTTCCTCCGGAGCATTGTTTCTCGAAGCGGGGTACGCGAACCCCTACGGGTTCGCCAGTTGATCGTAGTGGTTCGCAAGATTTACGTAATGGCGGACAGGCTACCTCAAGCGTATAACACGCACAATGGTGAATATCGCTCATTTTTGGCAGTAGTGGAGCTAATGAGGTTCGCCATTGCCTGGGAAATTTTACAGGGGTACGTAGAGCTAAAAGTTTGAGAAACACTGCTCCAGAGCAATCATCCGTCGCAGTTACGGGGGCATTGGTTTTTGAAAAACAAAAGAATGACTATACACCAATCGTTCGAGCATACTTCAGCGCATATTCTTGCAGTTTTCGGGGGAAATCGGTACCTACCTGTAGAAAAATACTGCTGGAAGAAGCAGTTGGTAGAGTTACAGTTGTGGAAACTGATTTTTATAAACTTTCAGTAGCATACTAAGTAGACTGGGGTAACTGTACCCCCAACGCAAGTTAACTGAAACGTTTGCGTCTTTTGAAAGGCCTCATAGTTCATTTGTTAAGGTATCTACAACTGACATTATTACTAACCCCCAAAACACTTTTTTTGTTATTAAGTTACTGTTATTATTATTGAATTATTTACCAATTATAAATATCCTGAATAATTGTATTGTTGTAATTTGATTTGTTATGTTGTTAGGTTTCCACAGATAGTAATTTGTTTAGTAAACGGGTATGCATAGTGTTTTTATATTTAAGAAACAATTTTTGGCACTGGCCAGCACAACAAGTGAATGTGTAGCGTCACTTGGAGAATGTTGTGCGGTGCAAGTTCATGCTCTATTTGCACAAGCTAAAATAGCATCTGAAAATTAAACTTGTTTGAGTGTAATATAAGTGTTTTAAAAGTTGTCTCAAGGAACAGTATTAATTGAATTTGATAGTAATGTTTCAACCTGAACAGTGATTTTTTTCATTTCTACATGTCAGAATACCTCTCAATTTGTTTGGTGGTTATATGCCAGAAAATCGTAATTAAAACTATACGAGCTAACAGCTTGCATGTGTTGAGAGAGAAGAATTGGGCCGTTCTCGTCTAACTAACACGCCGTCATCCACTAATGTTGTGGTTAGCTCACAATTGGCTGACCATTTCCGGGATAATTGGTAGATTACATTTGGTGACCATTGTCAGTGTAGCTTACCTGCGGTCAAAATTAAGGGTCTCCAATTCGAATCGGAAAATTTATTCAGACTCTAAACATGGAATTCACCCAAGACAAGAGTTTGCTCCGTTAATGGGGAACGCTCAAGGTTTTCGGTTCCAAGTTCTCTAGGGTTTTCTTTCTGCCGGATAAGTTTAGGATCAGCGGACGGGTGGAAATTCGACCAGTGACTTTTGAAGGAACCATTCCGGCTTTACCCTGGGATGATTTCGAGAAACGTTGGAAAACCAAAATCTGGATGACAGGACGAGGATTTGAAACCGAGCATTTCCGCTCATCAAGCAGGTCATTAGATAATATGAATTTAATCTAACAGCCTTTCCTCATTAAAGTAATTTTTATTTGCTACAAGAATATGATTGTAATCCTGTTCACATTTGTTACAACTCACTCCTGCGTTGTACATGTCGCGAAATAAAAAGAACATTAACAGTTGGCTGCCTTGAATCCTGTTTCTGTAATCTCACTTGACATGTAGCTAAGGAACATTCAGTGTTATGCACCATAGCCTTGAGGGCGATAAAGTCCTCACAAACTTGAAGCTAAACACACCAGATCGGATGTGGATTTCGAACAGCTATGCAAGCGTTTAACCTTATGCGGTGGGTAAAATATTGCTACGCTGACAATTAAAAATGGCGGCCTGTGTCTGGCGAATTTACGATGCGGTGGCCGATGACCGTGATAAATAGACCGGTCGCGACACACTCTCGGACGGCGAAAAGAGGAAAAAAGAAAACGGGTGAGGAGGCAGCGAGCGAAGATGACACTCGGCCTTGGAACCAAAAACGGGAGTCGTAAAGTTTAGTAGGGGAGCCAGCCCGAGAATAGCAACAGGTGGTAACCTTTTGAACTCGTTGGAGCCACGAAACAGCGCCGCTGAATGAGATGCTCTCCTCCATTCTTGACTATGTTCTTTTAAAAGTATGTAAATTAGCTTAAAAATGCACCAGAGACTTTGTAACCGTGAAGTATGTTTGGTGCTAGTAATGCTTTGTGTATATAACAATTGTTTATCTGTTATAGTAATTTTTTTGAGTGATTTGATTGATTTCTGATAAGAAATTCTCAAGATAATATAACAAATCTCGTAATTTGTTTAACACGATCTGCTAAATTATCATCTTTTAATTTCTTTTTTATTAAAACTATTACCGTCTTTTATTTTGACGTGATGTTATACTTAATTTAATTGCGATGGAGCACACGCTCCCGTAGCAATTTACCTACAAACCCATTTTTCCCCTTTCCTATACACACTTACTTTTGCCCTCTATAAATTTCAACTTTAAATTTGTTCAGCGTTATTGGTAAATTATTCATAATTTCTCTTTGTAAAGTTCTAGTATGTTCCTCCCAAAATGTGTAAATATACTATGTCATTATTCAAGAGGTTTAATTGCTTGGATACCAAGCTTCAATTTAATTACATATTGTAATTCATTAGTTAAAGCTATTCATTGCTATGAACGAATGATATTATTTCCTTTCAGGTTTATTCCATTTCAAATCGGTAAATATTACACGTGGGTGGATATATGTATATAAATGAGCCCTCAGTTTCCTGTGTCTGGTAGCTTCATTTTTCTAAAAAAAATAAATAAAAAATAAAATAAGAGCATTATTTTTATGGTGTTAACAGATGACACAAGGGATGCGTACTTTAACCTCAAGCTGTACAGCATCTCAATGTGCATTATCCAATATTTGCTTCTCCAGGATAGTAAACACACCGTTTGAATAATTCTGGTTAACCGATATGAGATATCTGTTTCATCTCCATCTTCCCTGATTCCAAATTTCTTGCCAGGACACCATATTTAGCTCGGAAGCATCACTTAGCACCCGAAATGATAAGCTAGAATTGTATGAGTTATGTGGTACTCTAAACGAATATGACAAAAGTCACAGAGGATCGCTAGGCACTTGTCGTAATATGTACTAAGATAAGACTTGTCGAAATGGCCCCAACGATGGCCAGAACTCTAGAAGATTAATGTCCACCACTTAACAGAGTATCTCGAAGGTTGACAGAGATCTTCAGGTGAATTACTGCATTACTCCCGTGATAGGCGCGGTTAATTTATACATAATCATAAATGAAACTTTCTCGTTGTATCGAGTTTCAGTCAAACTTTCTTTCACACTTGCTTCTTCCTTTGTATTCCACTACTAATTACCTCACGCCTCTATATTGTGCACTCTTTTTATTCCGTTAATGTATTTATTTGTTTTCTTCCTCCAGGACTCTTCCCTTCAATTTTAAATTTTACATTTTCTTTGGTATCCTTTCATTACTCATTCTCTTTATAAGAGCAAGGCATTTTGAAAAAAACTATTCCAGCATTCACACGAAGTGATTTCGGGAAAAAAATCTGGATGCCCGGACGAAGATTCGAACTCGCTCCCTTCCGAATGCTACGTCAGAGCGTTACGCCTCAGCCAGCTCGCTCGGCGTTCAGCCCGAACGGCCAAATTGGTCTCTCAAATGACAAAATAAGAAAGCAGGATTTTAACATACTGTTGTAACACACTAGACAGTAAATGCTCCAAAAATTATCTGGAAAAATATGGAATTAAGTGAAAGTATCAAAAGTTGATGTAAGGATATAATTGTGATCGGGAGCTTGCCCAGGAAGATGACTGCAGAATGTCGGCCGAAACGTCGGCATTACAAATCACTACATGGCGTCACCTGGACAGCCAAGAGACTTAGCAAATTTAACATAGTTTGAATAGCCATTAAAAAATAGATAACAGCTAGTGACCAAGAGTTTAACTGCATAATTCTTTACATTAAAGCCGAGAGAAAGAATTCTAGCATCTCACATTAATATTTTCGTATCAATTGAATGATAATTTTTTTAGGATTTAATACGGGTTACGAAAGTTATGATGTTTCTGTCGGATTTAAAAACAAACTATCAGTTGTCCGAAATGGTAGTTTCTACGTGAATCGCGTTTTTCCAAACTGAGAGAAATACGATCATCAGAACACACGCTCTAGTAGTCGAAGTGTTTAAAAGCTGAATTTAATGAAAAAACCAGTCAGATAAAGACACTCATAAATTATAATAATTTTCCGAATTTCGTCCATTAATTGGCTCGTGTTTAGTCTCTAATGAAGTCATATGTAGAAGGGTTTAAGTAATTCAGCTTTCATTTTATTATGGTGCCTCTTTAATTACACAATAACGCATGAAAATTTAAACCAGGATGCATCAGTTGCAAATTTATTTAACCACGTTTTATTTCTATTACCTATTAAACATTAGATTATCCGAAGTAGCGAAAAAAAAGGAAAAAATAATCACATTTCTAAATCTTTCCATCATTCTCGCTTCCACTAACTTCATAGTTATTGGCAAACTTCGTTCACAAGTTTAGCCGCAGTTAGTATTGTATTTCTACGATAATGTTCAAATCAGGATCATTAAAATGTCTTCGCGTTTTCTTATTTTCGCAAGAGTAAAGATCGCAACTGCTTAATAATTTAAAACTTTAAAACTCAAATTAATGTCAGGTTTACTGGTTAAATTGGCTTATCAAGATTGCAACGGTAATTACTCCGATAGATTATTTTACAATCAAACTTTAGGGCAATGAACATATAAGATTGTTAAGTTTTTTTTGTGTTTTTCGTGTTTTTTGTGTTTTTTGTTTTATCTCAGGCATAACAGATGAAATATTATATATTTTTTTATATTCTACCCATAAAACGCAGGTTATCCGACGTTCCTACTCATCAAGCAGTAATTTGGGTGGTTCGAAATATCATACCCTTCTTGCAAAGCAATCGGCATTTGAAAACTGCATTTGTAACTTTCGGTTAAGCACTAAAAAGTGAGTTTCTTGAAGGAACACGAAGGAAAGCATTTACATCACTCAAACCTGTTTGATAGTGCAAGGAGCTGTAAAAGTTTATACGCAGCCCATGAGCTACTGCCAATAAACCACTATGAAATCCACTTATAGCATCTCGTGCTGGACAGTGTCAAAAACATCTTACATGTAACCAGATGAGCACTGTTTGACCTCGTGGTCCAGCTTCCACATTTGGTAAGGTCTCCTGAGGTTGTAGTCGTGTTTGTTGGATCAAACTAAGACACAGTTTGTATCGCTCTTCACACTGAAACTACTAGATCTGGATCGTAACGAAAAACCAGGCATAACTCACATTGTAAACTTGCAACGACCATGTACCATGTGACATAAGGTAACGTTGAAGTAACTTCCAAATAATTAACCTAGTAATTGCGATCTTTTATGTTGTTATAACGGTGAACTGAATAGATTAATATTGGAACTGCAATAGATGCCTAATAAAACACCAAAACTAACAGGTACTGACCACAACACTCTGAAAATTAGAAAAAAATAGAGACATGTAACTTACCACTTCCGAATAACATGTTGCCACTGGTATCATAAACATTTCTATTGCGGTAAGTATCTTAATATAACCAGCAGTTTGGGTGAATTTCATTAACCAAAAAACGGCTACCAATTTGAGGACAACTTTAACTTAAATTTCTCGTCTTCCCAAATTCACATCAAAATGAAAAATACTGTACTTCATTTGCGGAGCAAGGGGCCGTAGGCTGCATGATAATCGAAACCCCATCAAAATCTCACCAGGAGATAAAAAAAGGACGATATCTTTAGCCCAAGAATCATTTTTCAAATATCTCAAAAGTGCTTTTGTTTATAGTATAGTCTTCGAGTCATTACTAATACTTTCACTTGGTGTCATTGTTAACTACGTCACTACATCATGAGTATGTTAATTCTGCGTTGTGAAGTCAGGTAATGAGAATCTACATTGGTCAGTTTGCGAACAAATGATTCTTAAATTTTCTGCTGTGTTTCCATGTAAACGTAATTACTGTCTACTAAAACTGAAGGCAGACTTACTGAATAATTCAGAAAAAATCTAAGTAGCTGGATCAAGGAAATAAAAAAAAATTATCCTACATATATGTTTACTGATAACTCTAGATAATTTTGAAGAAAGGCTATGCAATTGCTCTTAACTACATGAACAGAAGCTTGCTTCTTTCAGTAAATATGTAAGTCCCCTTCACCAAGACTTTGGGAATGAGGGTAAATTTATTTGGCTCAAACATGATGATCTCTAAAGAAAACCTATTGCTTTAGAATATTAATGTTAGTTTCTCTTATCATTTAGCACAGTTCAGGAACTAAAAAATCCCCATATAAGTTCTTTAAACACTGATAAACACTGAAACTCCAGAAAGCTGCTCATCTCCAGGCAGTGATAACTTCTGGCACCGTTTTATCTTCACGTCACTCATCGATTTAATATGAATCCCCGGCGCTGACCCTTGGACAAATATAGCACTGCGACCAGACATTCCCGCTACAGTTTCACTAATAATCAAATAGTACTGAATAATAAAACTTTTCAGCCTAGTGGTTGCAACATTTGATATGAGTGCGATATACACTCTATGATCATAACTGACTCCTGTGATCTTGGTTCAGTTGGTTTTGAATTTCAAATTCTCCCTCCACTACTTCTTTGTCACTTCTATAGCCACTCACTCTTTCATGACGAAACTGTGCAATCAAGAACTTCCATTCCATGCTATTTGAGGAAGGTATTGCGTAATGAAATCCCGGGAGAATACATCGATGGAACATCATCTAAATCAGAGTCTCGAGATGTTGCCATATAGTTGTTTTAGTAAAAGAAGACACCGAGGAGATGTGGTCGTGTAGCCGGTTTCTGCCAAGAAGTCTAGACGGGACAAAGAAGTCGGGTCGCAAATCGCACATTTCTCACGGAAGGCGGGCGTCTGGATTCCCCTCCAGTGACCTCGTCGTTGACGGAGTGTCCAGCAAGAGCGACTCCGTCCCTACCACCGGCACCCACAGGTCACGTGATGCCAGGTTGAGGGTGTGAGGGTTCCGGAGCGTATAAATGGGAGGCCACTGGATTCAGAAGACAGCACTCTCTCTGACACAAGACCTGCTCTCCTTCCACAATGAACACTTTGGTAAGTAGCCTCCGTCAGCAAAAACCAATTTCTTGTTGGTGACACGTTACTATGAACTGTATCGTAACTCGGAGTCGATTTTAACCATTTCAGTCATTTTCAACTGACTTTAAATGAACATCTTCTCTTCCCAAAAGTCTAAAGTGACAAAACTGGCAAGTCAATGTATTTTCGATTTTTGTTTCTACTTCTTTTCAATATTTCCCAAATCATAGATTCCTGACCGCTTGCTACAGTTCTTATGAAAGCGTCACACAACTGATTAGTAGACTAGCCTGGGAGTCTCTGGTAGATAGACGACGCACGTTTCGTATATATGTAAGTGTAGATCAACACGTTTACGTTACATTCATTTTGGTGATGTGTCCACAAAAATCAGTCGACTCATCGCGAATCTTTCATCAGCAGTGCTTAATAGCGAGAAGCTGCAGTTAATGATTCATCTTGCACCTTAATCAAATTTCTCTTTTTGATTAAGTGTTCATATTACCTACAAAAAATTTTCGCTGGAACCCTAGAATTGACTACTAACCTGATTGATCATTTACTGTTCTCTGTCCACATGATGTACAAGACAAAAATGTGTCAAGGTATTCAAATTATAAATAACCATCTCTTTCTGTTTAGTTCCCTTTTACAAATAACAATTTTTGAATATAAGCAGATATACTTATTAATCTCTTAACAATGCGAAATTTCATAAATCACACTTTTGGAATATGTTAACCGAAAACAGGTATCATATTAGAGCAAAAATCTAATAGACTAATTGATATTTGCGCTTTTCAAGTGGACCACATTTTCCTAGAAAATAGCATTTAGTAGGTGTTACCGTGGTGTTAATTTCCCTTTCTATCCATCTTCTTCTTCACCTTCTTAAAATTTCTGTGACTGCCGGAAACTTCTTTGAGCAAACGCAGTGTTGACTCTAAGTGTCTGCTTCTGTCTATAAAATAAAGGCGGACAGTAATACGTTTGGAATCGCCTAGGCACAGTTCTATTATCTTTTCAGATATCTGTGGCAACTCCATCTAAGGTATTATCTACAACGTGCAGATGTGTCTCATTTTGAAACTGAAACAGACTGTAAAACAATGAAGATTTAAAAACAGCTTCATAATATATTATTTCTCATATGATTGAAATTCTAATTATACCTTACCTGAAGAAGTTTCTGGGTGTCGGAGTTGCGAAATTGACTTAAAAGGGGGGGGTTGTTAATTTTTGTGCCAACCTAAGAATTTTTATCTATATAGTGTAGCAACCAGAATATATAACGTTCACGCAAACTTTGTGAGTAATATTAGTATGTATAAGAACGTAACTTTTCTCGGCGTTGAGAATATAAAAATTGTTCTCGGGTGACTGGCCGAGTTAAATCATTGTTATAATTACACTTACTGTAACACAATATTTCCGCGATCTGATTCGTTGTCGCTATCTTTATATGTATATAATATTGGAATGTTTTGTTACATTGGAGTGCAATTTTTACTTGGTTGATTATTACAACTTTTTACACCAGAATGCCAAGGTCCACTTGCCTCTCTGGAGCAATGAAATCTTTCAAACTTTTTAGTTAGAAGTGATATATAGTTTATATATTTTAAGAGGGGGTAGGGAAGAAAGCATCTGTGGACTATTAGGCCCATTATTACAGATGACACTGTACAACATATTTTCGGTAACACCAAATTTGGATTGATGAGTAATTTAAAAACATTTCTTGGATAATTTAATTTAATTGCAATGGAGCACAGGCTCCGGTGGCAATTTCCCTACACCCCCATCTTCCCCCTATCCTGCAGCCACCTACATTTGCCCCCTGCAAATTTTATCTTTAAATTCTGTCAACGTTTCCGGTAAATTATTCATCATTTCATAATAAAAAGATATTTTCACTAAAATCCACTCAAAGCAATATTTGGATTCTAGGAATAGCTGAGAAGGTTAACACATCGAAAATTACGGTTACAAATGATCAAAGCAGGTTTACGAGATAAATTACACGTCTGAAATTTCTTTTAAAGAGGGATAAAAGTATGAACACTGTTTTCTCTCTAGATTCCTTGTGAAGTCCCATGATGTATAGTTTTTTCAGACGCTTACCTAAACTACCGTACGTGTTAGATATCCTATCAATTACAGACAGATCATAGCAAAAATTCACATGTTTCATGTCTACTGCATGCTGGATCTCAGCAGTTGCAAGGAATGGAGTCAGCAACTTGTGTGATTATTCTGTTTCGAATTATTAGTACTCTGTGGTACCGCTTTTCCCATGTAGAAGTTGTTTATCTCTACGCAAGGTAGCAGCGAGGTTATAAATTTCTGCAGGCTACGGGCTGGGTGTAGCTACTTGTGCTTAACACGCTGGGCCCACAAAGCAGGAACGGTCCACACAATTCTTCTGACAATCAGAATTCAAATGTTACTTTACCCTGTATTTAACTTTATTCTTTTTTTTTTTTAACAAGTCTCATTTCCTAATTACCTGTTGGCTACTAACGCATGAGTACTAGATTAAAATAACTGGGTCACCAGTACGATTAGTGTCGCACAGTTAGCTTCCAGTTACCATTTCATGCTGTCTGATATTTATGGACGGGCGTAATCAGATACAACGTGTCTTAAAAAGTCTTCTGTTCAGCGACCGAACCAATTTAATCGAATTTTACCGTTAATGAAAACGAAAGAGATAAAAGATGGGAAAAATTATTTAATCCACTACTCTAATGTTTGGATTTGTCTTAAATTTCGTTTCGTAAGTTTTCGAGGTTGCAGTAGCCCAGAGTTCACAAGCATTTTGCATAGTGTCAATATTATTATTCTCTTATCTAGATTTTATGCGGAAATGTTTCTCTAAACAGGTTTTCCATATGTCCAACCGAACTTATAATCGTTGATGACAATCCTAGCACACGTTCACTGTAGGAAATAGAAAATTTTACCACTTTAAGTGTTCTGATATAACCGTAATTAGCTATAATAATTTTCATGTACATTCATAAGATATAGTTAGCATCTCTTTTTCCCCATTCTTTTTGTGTCACAAGTAATTTGCTAATTGTAATAGAAATCATGTATTCAGGAGGACGCGGGCTCGAATCCCCACCAAGCGTGGTGGGTGAGCGGTTAACACTTTGGCCTCGCATTCTGCAGCACGATGGTTCGAATCCCCGTCCGGGCATCCAGATTTGGATTTTCCATGGATTCCTCAAATCACTCCAGGCGAATGCCAGGATGCTTCCTTCAAAAGGGTCAGAGCCGAATTCCTTCCCGTTCTTAGTGCTCAGTCTCATCCAGCCTCTAATGATCTCGACGTCAACAAGGCGTAAGAACGTATTTTATGCACTTAAAAACCACAAACTAAAGTTTTGTTTTCTCGCAGAATTTTAAATATTATATAACGCCCGCGTTACGATTCGAACAAGCACATACTTATTCCACTAACATTTACCTACGTATATTTTATCTCCATTGAAAATTTGTTTCCAGGTTATTATTTTACCATTCACACTGGTACTAACCGGTATGCTTAGGACTGACGTATCCAAATATCATCTTCCACTTTCGAAAGCCATCGTGATGATTAATCATAACTTTCTCACATGGTAAGCAGGTTTTGGCCTGAAGATAGGCAATTATTTTGGGTATTAAAGAACGACTGGAGAGATGAACAACTAGGTAAAAGTAAGATTATGGATGACAGTAGCAACAAATTTAACTTTAATGTATCTAAACAATTTTTATGTCATTAATTAATGTCGTCGTGCTTAAAGTGGTATCTTTGAAGATGGAAGTCTGATGTTTCTGGTTACATAAATAACGATTCATCATTAAAAGTTGTTTGGTAGCAATACTTGTAACATGACCACCTCGTTTGGTTAAAAATGTGTCTGTCTATTTACTTACAGAAATAGCTATTATGTAGTGATCCACTGAAAACTGCTTTTTATTCATTGCACAATAGTACATAGTGCCATTCATCACTCTGTAGTTACCGTATCTTGTCTTAAGTCACCTTTTTTCATTAAAAAGCAACTTCGGAGCTTAATAGGTCATTTAATTGATGTGTCTCAAATTCTAAAGCAGCTGTAAAATGTCAAAAATTATCATTTTTTGCATATGATTTACTCTTTCCAACACGCACAGCTTTCGAAATGCAATAAAGCAGAGAAAATTGCCAGTAGACCAGTAGCTGTTACGTAAAAATCCGCACTCTCTTTGTTTAAAAAAATGAATAGCATTCTTTCGTGAGAAATATTTAATTCAATAGACAGAATTTCAAATCTCGATTACTGATTTTGTTATCGTTTTTTCTTACGAAACCATGTAAATGTAGGCTACTTTCACGTTCCTCTTACCACATTATTTAGTATTTTGAATCACTTTTTGTAGAAATTAATTTGATTATGTTATCAGACTTGCTATCTCATTGTAGTAAATATACGTTTGCTGTTAGAAATCAACAGTTTCAAACAAAAGATCCAGAGTTGTGTAATTTGGCATTTTTTTTAACTGCACATTAATTCCTGCATGTTATTTTATTTTCCAACATTCTTAGGTAGCTCCTGTAACATTACATAAATCTTTAGCAAAGGCAACGATGGAGCAAAATTATATTGAAATAAATCGATATATTCCAATGAATTATCATACTTCTTTTTCTACATCTAGAGTAACAAACATTTATTTATATTGCAGTTTAGCAGCGTTCAGTGCATTATCCATAATTCTTTGTATAAAAATTCTCGTCAGGTTTTTAAATCGGGAAAACATTTACCAAATATCACCACTATTGCGTTACTTTGCACAGGGAAACAATAAATAAAGTATCACTTAATGTTGAAGAATTGCAATTACTATCTGAGAAAGATGTGTGAATCACATCCTTAGAACAGATTACGATTACGTACTATCATTTGCTAGTGGACTCTTCAACGAATAAGGCATTACAGATCTGTATAGTGGGAAAGGGAAGGAAATGAGTCATGATCTCCTTTATCAAAGCATTACAGTAGTACGTTATACATAAAAGATTGTAGCTATAAGCACCTTGTCACTGAGAGGTCACCTATATCTTTGTTTGTGCACTGACTTTATATGAATCTACTTGTTCGCAGGTGGCCGCTGTTCTGGTGGCGCTGTGCGGGTCTGCGCTGGCCCGCCCCCAGGTCCCCACATTCAACCCGTTCCCAGCGTACAACCCCATCAACCTGAACATCCCGCGCCCCTCGGCAACCCCCACACGACCCCCCGTCCGCGCGCCGCCCCCACCAGCCCCCGTCCGGAGGCCGGTGGTGCCCGCTCCCCTGCCACAACCCGCCCCCATCCCAGTCGTCACCCCCAACAGGATCGGTTCCTCCCAGTCATCCAACGACGGGCACTGGATCATCATCAAGCAGGCCAAGGACCAGGACATCGACGGAAAGTACAGCTGGAAGTAAGTCACATGGACCATCCAGCAGATTAAATTCTGTGACTTTTCCGACTTCCTAAATACTTGGTTACACTTAAAGACGCTACCTCTCCTAATTTTGGATGTCAGTTGATTATCATTTTCCACTATGATTCTCCGTGAGGCAATTTCCATGTTATCTGAGGATTGAGGGTGCGAATAACACCTTGTTTCAATGGGTGTTTACAAAAATTGGGAGTAGAGACCTTTTACACCGCGTTTTTTTTTTTTAATTTTTTTTTTTTTTTTTTTTTTTTTTTTTTTTTTTTTGCCTTATGCCTTGTCGGTGGCGGAAAAAAAAAACTGGTAGCAAGAAACGGGAACGAATTGAGCCATCGAAATTTTACTGAAGCATCCTGACATTCGCCTGGAGTGATTTAGGGAAACTATGGAAAACCCAATTCTGGATGGCCGCATTGGGATTCGAACCCGCGTCTCCCCGAATGCGAAGCCAAAGCGTTACCACTCAACCACGGTGCTCGGTAAACATTTTTTAGAGATAAATAGTGGTGGTATTTGGGCAGATGTGTCCAAAAAATCCACTCTCTCAGTGGGGATCGGCAGTTAATACCTGAGCGTGCAGTCGTTTTGGGTCAGTCAAAATATATTGTAATAACTATTTCACGTAAACGAAATTAAAATCTGGACTAAAAACGTACTATGGTAAAAGAAGAAATTCTCCAAATCCTATATGAGAATTACATCCGGTCGGTTTCAGAAACTTTTTAATAATGAGCAGTCACTGCTTTGGAAAACTGCCCAATATTGTAACCTGATTAGTAATAACATGGGACAAAGTTATGTGAGAGTGTATCATTGTTGTGCCTTTAAGATATTTAGCAACCGCGTGAGCTTAATCGGAAAAGAATTGCTCTAAATTGCTGTATCTCTCTCCACATAAAACAATTTTGAGGGACTTGGAGAGGGGGCAGAAAACTGGGGAAAGATTGAGTCGACGTCAGGAGTAGCATTTTTGTGATTAAATGCTCATGATCAGTCAATATACGAGGCAGTCTGCTACGTCTACATAAACCGTTCCTTGCAACCTTAATTTTTCAGTAACGTGAGACTTGCGAGTAACGTTTTGCTGTACGCTACAAATTGCCTCAGAGGCACTGTACATATTAAATGCAGTTGAATTTTCACAACAGGGTTAATCGTATCCACTTTCGTCATCTATAAGGCTCACTGAGAAATGATATTCTTGTCTTAAATTCGACAGGGAGGTCTGTGATGATGGGGAGCATTTTGTACTGGTTATGTCAAACTTGGTAGGAGAGATGGTGCGGTACAATTTCTCAGTGACATGTTGTGTACAAAACATCTGTATTAAATCCAAAGTTTTATAAATCACTCATATATCAGCCGTCGGAAGAAAAACTCATCTCTAATTTTTCTTGGCATAAATCTTTCGGAAGTGATTTAACACACACACACGCACAAACGGCTCAAAACGAGGGACGACGATTATATTCTACATCACCTCATCCACTAGAAACCTCTCAATTAATCAAGTCAGTCAGACAGAATTCAGCAACTGGCCAAGAGGTTACCCACAGCTGAAAGTCAATTAGTTAATCAGTGTTGTAACATTCCTGGTTTTCTACCATGGTAGGTACCGACATTTTCCCCGCACGGAACGTAACTACTGTTTTCAACTGAATATGTATGCAAGAGCCTTTGCTGTGTTCACTTCTACAAGACCAGTAATTTCAGAAATGTTTAGGGTAGGTGTGATAGGTTGAAAACGCTATATTATGAGCGAATAAGAAACTGTTAAATAAACAGTGCATAGATCTGAATTTTTATATAATTACTCACGATGGACAGTCTCCATCATTAACTCAGAAAGGCAACAACAGACTATTACTGTGGGCCAAAAGCTATCTAAGCCACTACCTCTACGTTTATTGCAAACCTTTTTCATCCCTCTAAACCATATTTGTGTAGAATACTCCATCATCCCAAGTATATCTCAGTCGAAAGGATTCATGGATTATTTCGGTGGATCAACGGCTTCTCTTGGTACTGTCTCTACGATTAAAGTTTTTTTCAACCTTCATTTGTGTAAAACTCTCCCAGTCATACAAAGTATATCTCTGTCTCCTCATACATCCTATCCCCCAAAAGACACATAGTGTTATTGGAATATTTCTGTGGGTCAAAGGCTGCTCTCTACCATTATTACAAAGCTTTTCATCCTTCTAAACCATCAACTGTGTAAAATACTCCTGATCATCCCTATCTCTCTATCAATAATCTTCCTGCACCCTCATCCTCAAAAGTCACATAGTAGTTATGGCCGTCTCTTGAAACTATCTCTTCGATTATTACAAAGTTTTTTCATTCCATTTCAATTTTCATTTCTGTAAAATTCTCCATGTGATCCCAAGTACAAGGAAAATACCAAAGCTAGTAGGACTGATTTTTTAAAAAAAAATTTATCGACGATATATTTACAATTCCTTAATCCTCTTCAAAATAGCACCTTTGGGCAGCTACACACTTAGAATTACGCTGCTGCCATTGGCCGTACGCCTTCTGGAAGTCAGATTCGAGGATGCTGTTGAGAGCCCTCGTCGATGCTGCTTGATCGTCCTGAATCGAGTCAAACCGTTGTCCCTTCAGCTGCCTTTTCATCCGTGGGAATAAAAAAAAACAGTTGGATCCAGATAGGTACTGTAGACGAGGTGCAACAATGTGGCAACGCCGAATAGGGCCAACAGCTGCCTTCCACGTCCTCCCGTCGAACGAAGGTTCGCTTGAGAAAATCAAAGATCAAGACAGTGCTGATCGTGTTTTTTGACCGTTGTGCGGTAATTCATAACGAGTTCGTTCCCCCTGGGGAAACTCAATTCGAATTTTTAAGTGAAAGTGCTAAACCGCCTGCGAGACCGAGTGAATGTCGTCCGATAAGTCATCTCCGCCAACTGGACACTGTATCACCACACTGCGCCGTGCCATGGTGCGCTCTTGATGAGGCAAATGTTGGTCCAATTCGACATTGCCGCATTGCTGCACCCCGCCTACAGTCCTGATCTGGCTCCATCTGATACTTTTTTACTCACACGGATGAAAAGGCAGCTGAAGGGACAGCGGTTTGACTCGATTCAGGACGTTCAAGCAGCATCGACTAGGGCTCTCAACAGCATCCCCGAATCTGACTTCCAGAAGGTGTACGGCCAATGGCAGCAGCTTAATTCTAAGTGTTTAGCTGCCCAAGGGTGCTATTTCGAAGAGGATTAAAGAATTTTAAACATATCTTCAATATATATATATATTTTTTTAAAATCAGTCCTACTACTTTGGTATTGACCTTCTCCACACCATCCTCAAGAACACACAATATTCAAGTGCGAGATAATCAAATTCTGTAATGTTGGATTGTATACTGTAGTACCAGAATGGGTGGATGTGTTGACGGTATGGTCTCACACAGAGTTCTGTTGGCAGCTACGAGACTGAGAACGGAATTGCTGCGGAGGAGACAGGTGGTCTGAAGCAGGTGGGTCCCCAGGAAGACGGCACTGCGTCGCAGGGTTTCTACTCCTACACCGCCCCTGACGGCACGCCAATCAGGGTCACCTACACCGCCGACGAGAACGGCTTCGTCCCCGACGGCGCCCACCTGCCCGTCGCGCCGCCAATCCCAGAGGTCATCCAGAGGGCGCTGGCCTACAACGCGGCCCACCCCGAGGAAGACCTAAGTGAGGGAGGCACCAAGAGGGTGTAGTCACCACACTCAACCACCGACGACACCGGCGCACGACCATGATCGCATCAGCTACCTAACACCTCCTCTATTAGCAGTCCCTCAGCCTTCCTCTTGGTCTCACGAACTTAGTCACCAAGATCTCTTTGCCCTTCCGAGTATCTTTCACTACTTATGACCTGTTACCAGTAATTTTTTTATGATGGTGTAATAGCTGACAACAGCATACTCTACACTATCACTGTGCCTTTATAGAGAACCACTTTTTGCTCCCACCAAGTTCCCCTGTACTGAACTAGTACACGTTAATCCCCAGAAGAGAGTTCCTCCCTTTCCTTCACGATGACCAACACGGATGTATATGTACGAATGATGGAATGATAACGTATTAATAAAGCATTCTATTACATCAAAAAAGTGCTTAATTTTCACTGATTACCTGCCAAAATTTATTTCTTAAACACAAATGGAATTATTCAAAACGCTATTAATTTATACAATACCAAGGAATCTGCCAGCAGCATAAATTAAAAGTGTTTTCATCTGTTTTTTAGTATCAGGAACAATGTATACAAATATTATGTGTGTAAAAATATCACTCCCTAATAGAATATATATATAGTTAACGAGTATCATCACCTACTAGAAAATATACCTATTCCAATTTGCAATCTGGACTGCCATGCCAGATTTATTATTACTATTATTATTATCATACAGCGAACACTCAATACTTTTTTAAGGGTACAATTTTATTTCCTTTGTTGCTTTACGGTCCTTTAAGAGTGTTTCAATGGTGGTTATTAAAAGCTGATCTTAATTTTTTTAAAGTCAGTGATTGATGGGAAAGGAGTAAGCTAAATTATTCTTCGGAAGAATAGACCTGGTGGCCCTGTTTTCACACTCTCCAGTCTTCACCATCTGTCGAGTACAGTACAAATAATACACTACCCTTAACACATACCCTCACAGTCGTATGGATAGTAATAACAATAACCGATAAAATACTAGGGAAGGCAACGGAATCATCACCCGTCAGTCAAATTTCGCCAGTAAGTTGCTATGGGGAGGAGTGTAAGGATAGCGAAGATAGGTAAGGGAATGAGTAGTAGTACTTTATAGTGACTTCCGATGCCTGGAGGACCAGGTATGGTAGAGAATATTAAACTGTTAATGCCATCTCTTTCTGATGGAAGAAAAGTTTTAATTCAAATTTCCGATAGAAGTTGAAGAACATCATCATAATTAGAATTAGATGAATATTAATTATATTCTACTAAATGAATATTGTGGTAAAAAAAGTAATACTCGTATAAAGAGCGAGGTCATAATTTTTTCGCTGAAAACATATAAATATATAAGGGTATGGATTTGAAAGATCTTGATAAAATTCCAGGCAATTTATGTAATTTTTTTTAAAGTTACACATAATGTCGACGTTTTTCTTCATATAAGGTAAGCGAAAATATTATCAACATGTTATGAATTTGTGTTTCCATTTTAGAATCCTCTTTGCATACTATTTAATAACCAAAAATTCTAAATCATTTTCTGCATCCTGAATATTTCATTTCTGTTAGATTCTGTTGTTTCTTGTATACCAGATGTGTGTCGTGAGTAACTACAGACGCCTAAATATGAGGTTATATGTACCATAGAGTGACTTATGTGTAGAATTTAGATTCCTGGCAGCGATCCATAGCGTGTAAAAAATTATAGTTTTAAACATCACAAGGTTCGTCCAGTTTATGATTAAAGCTCATTTTTTAGTGAGGGATGTAAATTTGTCACCCCTGCCGATTTAAGAAACATATAGGACCTCCGTAATAGAAAAATTATTCTCGTGTAAGTAACAAATTCATACGCTTATTTACTTCACCGTCTAAATTTCTGGTTATTCACATTAAGAACAGAAAAAGCTTATATTTACTCTTAAAGATGTATCCGAAGTTATGATTTCACTTACAACAGCTTCGATAAGCACACGCTGAACGAAAAATGTGCACCGTCAAAAAACGAGACTATTACCGAACACGTGGACTCGTTCAGATTAGCAATCAAAGCTGACAATATTGTTGGTTTTATGCAATGTTTTCTGGGTTATAATATTTTATTAAATTCGAACGTGATAAAAATTTGTATCGACTTTTTGTGCACTGTCAATAATAAATGCTCCTACCAAGAATTTTACGTGCGAGACAGTTATTAGAATTTTGAGCAAACAATAGACTGCCCGGAGGTCGCATAATAAGTTGTGTAGTATATTAACTACAGCTACTACAAAGTTGTAAAAATGTTGATTAACCCAAACTTACTACCAGCGAAATATATCTTCCTACTAAAAGACTTACTTGTTTTGCAAATTACTCAAATATTCATCATTTATTCGTCAGAGTGAATCTACGCATAGTTACACAATGAAGGATGAGTTTAGTTTTTGGTTAAGAATTCATTCATATTTAGCTGTTTCGTAGGATTCCACAGAGATGGTTATACAATCAACATACCTCAGGGACTATGTTTGTGACCTTTACGACCTTCAGTTACTTGCAGTAATGCAGGGATCGTTAATGCCGAGTCAACAACGTGTGTTATGCAAATACGTAAACAAGTCGGTGACACTCCGTTTGCTTAAGAATTCCTTCCTTTTTAGATGACCATATCGCCTTTCTACACAGTCTAATAAGGTAAAAGGACTCGTACAATAAAATAAGTTAGATCCGCCACTGTGGCTGCACACGTTAAAGCTTCACTACACTGGAATGGGAGCAGATTCCAGTCCTGATCCCAGCGTACCGGCCATCCTGATTACTGTTTTCCGCAGTGACTTAGGCGAATCCTACGACGGTGCCCAGCCTACTCCTCATAAACTACACATTTCACAAACAAAAATAAGCATATCATGGAAAATACAAGTTACAAGAATCGCAGATACAAGACAGCACTTAAGCCATTGCTCCAGAAACTTAAGAGTCACTGCTTTATTTAACCAATGGAAACATAGGACAAATTCTAACTTACAAGCCATGATGAGAATCAAGGCTTTGCGTGATCCGATAGGATCCATTCACAAATAACAAATAAGGTAAGTAACATCAGATATGAGACTACAGTGAAATTATAAACGTTAAACCCTAGCAATAAAAAAAGTGCATTTGCCATGAAGACAGGTAAGCATACATTGATATCTGATTTAAAAAGGTAAAAACAACACACACTTTTAAACATCAGAGAATGAGTAAACATCAGCTACTTCATTTTTCATAGAATTTACTAAGATGCTACTTAATACTTACATTACGAAAATTATTAATGCATTAGAATAATTTTTAACACTTGGATAAGATCAAACTTACTATGTGACTATTTAATCGGCATATAATCTTATTTTATTCCGCTGTCGTTGATAAAGATGTTATAATACTTCCGTGTGGTCATAATGGCCAGGTGACAGGGTTTATATTGGCTGCGCATTCCGCCGCTGTAGCAGCCGCCTTAACGCAACCCGGCAGTCGTGAACGGACCGTCGCACAGGTAACATCGCACGATAGCGGTTAGACTCGACGGCAAGTGCTAATAACAAAAACTTATCTCATCTTCGTGTGGTGGCCATCAAAAGTGAATTAGCAACTCAAGAAACACCTAATATACAAGTGTTAAATGACATTTGCCAATGTGTATGGTGGCCAATGTGATCAAGGATATGATGGAGGTAACGTGAACATAATGGCAGAAGACATCTTAGATACTCAGTTGCCATCCCAACAACACAACACAACAGAAGATGTCAGTGAAACTAGAAACTTCATCACATCGGCCATCTAAACAGTCAATGCACCACCAAGGATCAAATAAGACAACAGGAACTGAGACTTGTAGGAAAGGAAGAAATGTCAACACCTACATCAAAAAAACGCCCCAGCACTTCAACAACTGAAGACATCAGCAACAACTGCAAGTACAAAGTACCCAGAACAACACACAATCCAAAATCTACAGACGACAACAGTATTGAGACGTCACCGCCTAACAATACACTGCAAACCAGACCACGACGACAAAAGTCAGCCAAGATCAACAGGTAAATAGCGCAACGCCAGTCATGTATAAAAACTGTGACTCAGGGCTTTACTACGTAGTCTTAGAATGTGTCGATTGAAAGATCAGTAGAATACATCTGATGTGCATTGTTCGCCATTAACTCCCTTTGCCGCGATACAAACAATCAAATCTTACAGATAACTACAGCAGGTCGCAACGGTGTAAAAATTGAGGTGAAATTGGCAATGGCAGCCAATTAATTGATTCAAAGCTTAGTATGGTAACAGAACGGTCTTTAAGCATATATCCCATACTCGAGTATTATACAACATGGTGTCATTAGAAATGTAATGACAGAATTATCGGAAGATGAAATTATAGCGGCAGAGATGTATATAGAGGGTGATAAATGTTAAACGATTTGCTAAGAAAACGGTAGTAAACGGTCTTTCTACAATCCCATTCTCAGTTTGCCTGATCACATTCAAATCGCAAAGACGGCCCAATTATATTTACATACACGGGGTAGGCTGTTTGGTGTAATCTTACATTAAGTCTGTTATGCAATGCTTCAACTACCTTCACTACGGCCACCTGAGTAAGCAATGCAGAAGTAAAAAAAGATGTGTATTCTGTGCTGGTGTACATGATGACAAATAATGCTGTAAAAAAAAAACAATTCTATTTGTATCTACTGTAATAAAGGCCTCCTATCTAACGAAAAAAGATGTCCTGAATATGAAAAACATTTAATGGCGTACGAGACCTACATTATAAACAAGGTATAAGAAAAATCAGCTCAGGCACATATGCCGGTGTAGTAGCAGGATCTATGGTAACCACCCACGATAATTCGGAAAGTTACGAGCACAGATCCTCCATATGGGATAGCTCAAATACTGCAGCTGTGTCCTCAGGGACACCAAACAACAACTCTACTAAGAACTACCGCCCCGGACGAAAGAGCAGGCCACCAACCTACATGGCGTATTAACAAACATGCAAATCAACCCAATGCTTACTAATCAGACAGATACCCCAGTAATAGAAAGGCACAAACGATATGACAGAGCAGGAAACTAACCTAGAGATTTATCTTACAAACATCATTGGATCCCTAACAACAGGAATATACAACAAATTGCTCACAATCCAAATCCACCCAAACCACACAGTGCTATAGAAAGCATAAACAAAGCGAACATATTCACATACAAAATGCTCGAAATCATAATAGATATCCTATACTAGTATGTGGGTAACCAACGGATCGATCCATTACATTTCATTGCATTTCGCTGCAAGTATGAAGCTGATACAGCAAACGCTTACCAACGGATTCAACTGAGAACGCAAGGGTACATTCACTACTATGCACCGCAACATCATATCACGTAATAGCCGTCAACCGAGCGATAAAATGGCTAACAATGAACTTGGAATCTAACAATGGAATGCTCGATCAATCAAAACCAATAAACTTTCTTCTTCAAAAATTATAATATCGCACAGGCAGACAGAGCGGACGGCTATGACGGCACTGCCCTATTGATAGAGAAGTCAATACTATTTAAACTGGTGAACATTACGTTTACTAACCTCTCAATCAAGGTTTGTCCGGCACGGCTTCTCTTTAAAAACAGATATATGACGGTAGTATCTGTATGCAGGTCACCAAACAATCCACCACTAAAATAATCTGAGCTGGAAACACCAATATTAGAGGAACCAATATTGATCCTTCGTAACTTAAACGCTCATCATTCCTTATGGGGAAGTGCCTATGACAACTGTGACGGCCGACTAATTACGGAAGTAATGGAGGATCCTTATGGGGAAGTGCACATGACAACTGTGACGCCCGACTAATTACGGAAGTAATGGAGGAACTAGTGGTACTAAATGACGGCTCTATAACTCATATCAATAGAGGTACACAACAACATTCATCTATGGACATACCATTGGCATCGGCGACTATTGCCCCACATATAACATGGGAAGACATAGAAGATTACGCTCGGATCATTTCCCGATTCTGCTGAAGCTCTCCTACACAAAACTGAGAGAGCAAACTATCTTATCACATTATAAATGGAATATCAAGCGGGCAAACTGGAATAAATACCAACACGAAGCAGAAGTTACATATTTTACTACAAACCTTCAGATGACATACAAAATGACTATAAAGACTTCATGAATTTCATATAGAAAACCTGCAGGTTCCAGTATTCCAAAATAAATACAAAGTTATGTGATCAATACAACCACAGTTGAGTGGTGGGACCAGGAATGCGTAGAAGCAATAAAAGAAAGAAAGAAAGCCATCAAAACTCACAGGAATCACCTCACAATGACGAAATATATAAAATGTAATATGGCATGTGCGAAAACAAAAAAAACTTCTCAGGAAGAAGAAAAGGAAAAACTGGGAAGACTACTGCTCAAGGCTGAGTCTCAACACGCCGATCAGAGAAGTGAGGATGAAAATACGAAGGCTGAAAAATATAGGAGATGTGACGGCCACAGAGCTGACACTACCACTGAATATTATGACCGATATGTTAGAAAACATAACACCACCTTATGTCGAATCCCGACCCCTAAACGTACAGGATAATATTCAGCACATCCTGTGTCAACCTTTCAAGTGTGAAGAGCTCAGCAGAACACTAGCCTTTGGTAAATCCACAGCACCGGGGCCATATTACATGCACTACCCCATGCTCCACCTACTCCCTGCCAATGGGAAATCATACCTGCTCGAACTCATTCATCGTATTTGGACTCAGAAGAGCGAGATACCACGTATTAAGACTGCCAAATGGGTTTTATCAGAAAACCAGGAAAGGAAATTGATTGTGCCTCAGCATACAGGCCCATATCCCTCTTATCGTGTGTGTTTAAAATTCATGAAAGCATGGTAAAACAAAGACAATTACACGTGTTAAATGACGTGAGAAGACTAGATGGTTCCAGAAGCTTATCTATAAGAAAGCCTGCTACAATATTAAAGATTTGGGGTGTCCGCCTCTGCGAGAACTGAAGAAAAATAATTTGATAAATCCTTGTAAAGGACACATATTTTGTAATGCTGTATGTGCCGTTGAAAAGTGCCCAATGGTGGGTGAAATAAAAAGAAATCAAATCAGATACAATGTGTTTTTATTTATACTTTACACATCCATTTTTTTTCATATACATAAATCACATATACAAACGAAGCACTTAATGTCTACAAAAATCATATCCTGGATTGTAATTCATAATTATTACATTGTTAACATCAGGCAATACAAGTAAAATTTTATACACTTTCAGTTTATATTTTAGTAGCAATAATCCAATGATGAACTGAGTATCACTTGAGCCACATAAACATAATTAATATGCATATCAACCAGTTCTTGTACTGTGACCGTATGATAGTCTCGTAACACTTTACTAGATAAAATGTCCACAGATTCTGTGTAGCATCTCGCAACTAGGTATGCCCACCTCTTCTTAATGGTCAAGACACTTGACATTGCATGCTGCGCGTCGATGCGATTCTTCAAAGTGGAATCACTGAAGAAGACGCAGCTGGTAGGATCAACATTTGGAAAAAAAAATAATAATACAGTTTTCACCCCGGCAATCGTATGGCAGTAGAAGGTGTGCTCGCCGAGTGGAACGTCGGTCACAGAGTTGTCTGTGTTGAACAGAAGCTGACACTACATCCAATACTTTGGTCAGCACGTTCCATTCTTAACAGGTTGTTATAACTTCGGTACTGTGTCCCACTTTTTCGAACACCACTACTGGCTTAAAATCATGCTTGTACGATAAACCAATCGTCAAACGCATAGAATCACCATCGTTGAGCTCATACACTGACAAGAAGAACAGTACCGGACGGGCCATCTCTCAACACTGGAGCTCGCAGGCCAGTTGGGCGGTTAAAAGATCTAATCCGTGGTGGTGGGGGTACACCTGTTCAGTCCTGTCCATGGATGGACAAGTGCTGTGGGCGAGGTGTTGGTGGTGGTGCTAAGCCTGTTGTATCTGGGAACACTTGCTCCACAATCCATCAAAGCTGCAAACGGAACGTGCTGTGGGAGATAAGTCTGTTGCAACCTGCTCAATGTGAACCCAAAGCAATGTTAGTTGCACCCCCATTAGCATAGTAACAGGAGCGGAGGAGCACATTTAGATTAGTGATGGGTGCGGGGTTGTAATCCACCAAAACCGTCCACACCTGTGAGCGATCTCCTTTGAATTTGTCCACAAAAGGCCGGTCAAAGTTAGGATGCCTAGCCTCATTTGCATAACAATAGAGGGGGCATGTGCAGATGATTGAGAGTACTTTTGTGTCTGAAAACACAGGTTCTACCACTACTGTGGTGTATTAGCTTTAATAATTTAATGAAAACGCTGTCAACAACAGATACTTGCAGTGAACTTGTGTGTGTGTTTTGGGGGGGGGGGGAGGCATAGTGAATAGAACTATATCTATGTTCACTTTTCTCATGGTTCCATTTAAGAACTAATCAGACGTTCCTGAAGAATGGATATGAAGAGAACGTCGTAGCGGTCACGCGTCACAAATGTATTTAATTATTATGAATATAAAATATTTTATTTATTTATTTGTATTAAGAATTATAAATTCACACTGCAAGAAGTAATTGGTTGATTTAGATTTGACGAAAAATTTAATTTTAAATTCAAGAATAAAGGTGAAGAAAAAGCCTAAAATGGCGTAAGAAGCTGCAGAAATAAAGAAACAATTAACTGATTGCATTGGAAAAACCAATTGCATTGTATAAAAATTGTTACGACCAACTAATAAGCTGTTGTAATTACTCTGTGAAGAGAATGAAAAGTTATGAAACAAAATATGTCTTTTGCATATCTTGCGAAATTTTTGATGAAACGTAATTGACGAGTATTTGGAATTAAAGGAGTAAAAAAAGTCAATGTAAATACGACATAAGAGGATGAAACGACGTTGTTTTCGGAATGGTACCCCAACAGCTAACATCATAGGTCAACTAAGTTTAAAATGAGAAATAAGATATTCTCGTCCTGGTTGGAAACGACACAAAACGCATAGTAAGATAAAGAAAAATTTATAATAATTAGTCTAAGACACGGTCATCAAAAGCAAATGCTTGATAGTTGCATATATAGATAAAGATAGACCAGTCGTATCTTTCGGGAATGCTTTGTTGATTTTATACCACATGTCGAAATCAAGCTAGTTGGTTAGTACGTCCTGTTTCAGCTCGTTCAACTGATTTCACGCAAACTGAGAGATCACGTGAAAAGTATTGTGTACGACAAACCAGCAGAAACTGATGAAGATCTCCTGGCTAGAATTTTTTACATTATTAAAACGAAACCTGGTTGTTCCACAGAGCACGATACAACTTAGTGCCACATCGTTTAGCCTGTATTGAAACTGTGGGATATCGGCTTGAATAACTGTTGTAACTGCATTTTACTTATAAAGCCAATGAAAGTTGTTACTTCTACAAGCTAAGATTCGTAAATTCCGTTATTCCACTTTCTTAGGAGACCTGAATCAATTTTTGCTTTAACCTGCGAATCAGCCAATTCTGAACCATTGTTGATACACCTCGTATAATATAGCAATCACTATATGCGAAATGCATGCCCTTCACTGACCATTAAATGCAACGCCAAAATATTTCAATGTTGTAATCAGTCACTGTTTTGGAACGTCATTGAACCTCAACAAACTCATCGGTACTTGGCTCAATGTGTGGAGAGGCAATGTCAGAACACTTGACATTTCGGTCATTACTATCACTTTCGCTTGTTGTAATTGTTAACACCTACATCGTGTATATGTTAATTCATCGTTGTGCAATTTAAGTAATGATAAAATACGTTGGTTAACTTACGAACAAATGATTCGTGAATGTTTCGCTGTGTTTCAATGTAACCGTGATTACTGCCTTAAAAAACTGAAGGCCAACTTACTGAATAATTATGGAAAAAGCTAAGTCGCTGGGTCAATGTAATGTCAAAACAATTTACTCCACCATCCCACGTAAATGTTTACTGACAACTCTACATAATTTTGAAGAAATGATATGATAATCCTCTTAATTGCATAAATAGAAACTGACTTCCTTCATTAGATATGTAAGTCTTCCTGCATCAACACTTTGCGAATATAGGTGGATATATTTGGCTCAAACATAATGATCCCTAAAGAAAATATGTTGCTTTTCAATATTGATATCAGTTTCTCTGAACATTTAACACAATTGAGAATCTAAAAAATTCCGACATAAGTCGTTGAAACACTGATAAACACTGAAAATTCATAAAGTGTACATATCTTCAGGCAGTGATAACTTCTGGAACCGTTTTATCTCCACGTCGCTCATCGATTTAATATGAATTTTCTGTGCTGAACCTTGAACAAATGTACCACTATGCCCAGAAGTTACACCCACATTTTCATTAATACCAAATAGTAGCCTACCGAATAACATTACATTTACCGCCTGGTGGTTGTAACTTTTCATATGAGTACTCTATAATCATAACTGACTCATCATTGAGCTGGCTCTGACCTTCATATTCTCTCTCCACTACTTCGTCATGTCTATAGCCATTCATTCTTTTATAACGAAACTGTGCAACGAAGATCTTCCATTTCCTGCGATTTGAGGAAATTATTGCACAATGAAATCCCCAGAGAATACATTGATCGAACATTATCTAAATGATAACTCTAGCTGTTACCGTATAGTTGCTTTAGTAAAAGAAGAAACCGGTTTCTGCCAATAAGTCTACACGGGACAAAGAAGTGTGGCAATTCGTAATTTACTCACCCAAGGCGAACATCTGGATTCCCCACCAGTGACCTCGTCCTTGACGGAATGTCTAGCAAGATCGACGCCATCCCTACCACTGGCACTCACAGGTCACATGGTGCCACACTAAGGGTGTGAAGGTTCCGGAACGTATAAATGGGAGGCCATCCGATTCAGAAGACTGCACTCTCTCTGATACAAGATTTACTCGCCTTCCGCAATGAACATTTTGGTAAGTAGCTTCCGTAAGGAAAACCGATTTTCACTTGATGACACGTTACTACGATCATTTTTTTCGTAGTAATGTGTCTCAGATTCTGTTTTAACCATTTCAGTCACTCTGATCTGACTTCAGTTATCCATGTGCTCTTTCCCAAAAGCTAAAGTGACCATATAGGCCAGTCAAGGTGCTATCAATTTTATTTTCTACTTCTTTTGAGCGTTTCTCAACTCACAAATCGTCAGCACGTTTACATTTCATTCATTGTGATTAAAAAACGAGAAACTGCAGTTATAGGTTTCATCTTGCACCTTAATCAATTTTCTTTTTCTGATTGTATTCATACTACCAACAATTATCTTTCGCTGGCACACTAGAATTGTCTGCTTAACCTGCTTCATTGATCAACATTCTCTGTCCACATGATGTACAGTACAAGGGAATAATCTGGCAGCCGTGTCAATTTATAAACAACCAGATCCTCTTTTAGAAATACCAATCTACGATGTTTCATAAATCACACATTTGGAATACATAGGTGTGACATTCGAGCAAAATTTTAATGAACTAAGCAATGTTTGATCTTTTCATGTGGATCAAATATTCCTAGAGAATAGCATCTAATATGTATTACCACAATGTTCATTTCACATTTTATCCATCTTCTCCTTCACCTTGAGAAACTTTCATATGCCTTTCAGCAAACGTGGTTTTGAATCTTCTGCTTACGGGGGACAGTAATATGTTTGGAAACGTTCCAAACTTTATTTGTGGCAAGTCAGTCTAAGGTATTATATATAACATGCAGGTGTATCTCATTTTATGACCGAAACAGTTCTGTAAGTTATTAATTCTCATATGATTGAATTCTAATTATACCTTGCTTGAAGAAGTTCCTGGGTGTCGGAGTTATGTTGTGAAATAATTTGAAAGTGGTTCAGTTGTTAATTTTTGAGCTAGCCAAACAATTTTTCTCTATATTGTGTAGCAGTCGGTAGAGTAATATTAGGGTGTTTTGTTACATTGGAGGGGTATATATACTTTTTTGATTATTATGGGTTGAAAATACGAGAAGAATGAAATCAGAGTAGTGACTTTTTACATCAGAATGCCAAGGTCCACTAGCCACTCTGGTGCAAGGAAAACTTTCAAACTTTTTTAGTTAGGAGAGTTACATAGTATACTTATTTTCAGAGGGGATGGGCGGAGAATGCATCTGTGGACTATTAACCCCATAATTACAGATGACGAGTGTATTTCTGGCAACGCGGAATACGATTTTTCTTTCGTAAAAACATATTTTAGATAGTTGAAAGATATTTTCAAAAAATCCACTCAAATCGACTTTTGGAAACTAGAGATAGCTGAAAGTTAAGGTTACAAATGTTCAAAGCATATTAGCGAGATAAATTACACGTCTGAAAATTTATTTTAACGAAGGGATAAATGTAGGAACACTTTTCTCTCTCTAGACTCCATGTAAAGTCACATGATGTATAGTTTTATCAGACGCTTACTTAAACTACGTGTTAGGTATCATAATAACTGGAGACAGATCATAGCGAAAATTCACATGTTTCATGTATACTGTATGCTGTCACTCAGCTGTCGTAAGAAATGGAGTCAGCAACTTGTGTGATTATTCTGTTCCGAATTATTAGTACTCTGGTGTATCGTTTTTTCCATGTAGAAGTTGTTTATCTCTACGCAAGGTAGCAGCGCGGTCATAAATTTCTGTGGGCTACGGGTCACTGGGTGTAATTAACGCTTAACACGCTGGGCCCACAAAGCAGGAACGTCCACACAATTCTTCTTACCTTCAGAATTAAAATCTTACCTTTCCCTGTATTTAACATTTTTGAAAGAAGTTTTATTTCCTAATTACCTGGTATCTACTAAGGCATGAGTACCAGATTCAAATAACTTGGTCACCGTTAGCTCCCAGTTACCACTTCATATTGTATGAGATATATGGACGGGCATAATCTAATACAACGTGTTTTAAAAAAAGTCTTCTGTTCAGCTACCGAACCAATGTAATCGTATTTTACTACTAATGATCTCGAAAGAGATAAAAGATTGGACCAATTATTTCATCCACTACTGTAGTGTTTGAATTATCTTAAAATTTGTTTCGTAAGTTCTCGAGCTTTATTCCTTAGTGTCAATACTATTAATCTCTTACCTTTAATTTATGCGGAAATGTTTTTCTCTCGAGCAAAGAGGTCTTCCATATATAATACCTAACGTTTGGTCCTTGATGATACGACGATCCTAGATAATGTTCTTTGAAGGAAATAAAAAGTTTGACCACTTTCAGCGTTCTGTTGCAACCATAATTAAGAATATTAATTTTCCTTTACAGAAATAAGATATAATAAACATCGCTTTTCCCCATTCTTTTTGTTTGACAAGCGATCTGCTTATTATAATAGAAATAACGCATTATGGAGAACGCGAGATTGAATCCCCGTTCGGGCATCAAGATT